>CM040919.1:7514336-7841836 GCA_023029165.1 Gobiocypris rarus
ATATAAAACCAATGGAAGTCTATGCAATGTCCTCACTAATATAGTGAATGTGTGTGTAGCATTTTTGTGACATCCTATACAATTTTTAACAAATAGTACTGCTCCATTCACTACAGCAGACTCTTGTGCAACACAGTTACTCACCACAGAAGTAAGAGCCATCTGAAAGCTGTATATCCGCGCCAGACCAAAGTCAGCCAGCTTGATCTGTCCTCCACTGGTGACTAGAATGTTTTGAGGCTTAAGATCTCGATGAACCACACGGTGAGAGTGGAGGAAATCCAGACCCTGCAGCAGCTGGTACATCATATCCTGCCAAAACACGACCAGAAGACCTGAGCCACTCCAAATATATTAGTCCAAAATATATTTTAATAACCTAAAGTGGATTAAAAAACAAATGAACAAAAAAAAAACAGTACAAAACAGATGGAACAGTACTAATATCAAGAAGACAGGCTCAGAAGAATATATGAATGTGGAGGGGAAAAAAGTGAGCATGTTCCTTTAAAGTTCAAGTTCGGCAGATGTTGATAACAAACATGACGCAGAGCAGGAAAGACATGCTGCCGTAAGTGTCCATCCCTGTAGGCCTCTGCTTCCCTGCAGCTGTCCTGGGATCACAGCTAATTGTGAATAGCCTTGTTCTGCCAATATGAAATCAGACCATGATACTGAAACTGAAGACAAGGTGGGGAAAGGACAGCAACCTAACTGCCATTTCCTTTGGTAGAATTTGTCAATAATGGCCATGAAAGGTCTAACTGACAAATAGATATGAAAAAAAGGGTCTGTGTATAAGAAAAAGAAGTGGGGTTGGAGTGCCGAGCGGGGAGCATTTGCTCACAGTTGCTGCTTGACTTGTTCCAAAGCAAAGGTATCAAGCGGTGGCAGCCTACCCCGGAGAAACCTACTGCCAAGACCTCACAAGTGACATGGATCTGAGCCCACAGCACTGTTCATTCCCCAACCAGCTGGTGAGTGATTAAAACCACTGAAACAATGGGGTGCACACTCAAGCAGAAAACTGCAAACGGCGCGAGTCAGACCGGGCGAGAGGAAGGGGACGGAGGTCCTCACAATGTGTGCGCTGGGGGCCTGCACTAGGGAACGCGCGTGTGTTAGAGTCAGGCGGCCAGCATAAACAAGGATCCTTTCTGAATGCCCATCCAGCCATGACCTCGTAGACCTTCAGGCACAGGCAGTTATTCTGGGAGCTCCTAAAACGGCATCACCCCCTACCAGCTCCTCAGTCTTGGCCTAAAATGGCCCACTTTTGCTTGAGACAAAAGTGAAAAGAAAAGGTACACAACCACCTCAGAAGCGTGACCCAAGGATAAACACTGATATCGACTCCTCCAAATACTTAAGTAACCTTTTTATGGACGCGTGACAAACTCTCTGAGTGCATTTTCAGGACTGTTTTTGGAGGGAAATCTGCAGATTATGTCATTTAAATGCATAAAGTGGTGGCTGAGTATAATATTATAGAATGAATAGGCACTATTGTTCAAATGTTTGGGTCAAAACAAATGTAATACTTTTACGCAGCAAGGATACAGAGAGACAGTGTAGTCACTGATAGAATTCCAAAAGATTTTCTTTTTTAAATGCGGTTCTTTAGAACTTTCTACTCATAAAAAAATACATATTTTATATAAAATAAGCAGCACAAAAGTTTTCAACATTGATAATGTATATTTATAATATTACTAGAATGATTTCTGAAGGATCATGTGACACTGAAGACTGGAGTAATGAGATCACAGGAATAAATGACACTTTAAAATATATGAAAATAGATTGAGGTTATTTTAAACTGTAGTATTTTTTCATAAAAATAACAGTATTTTTGATCAAATAAATGCAGCCTTGGTGATTATAAGACAAAAAAAATGTTAATGTATTTTTTTCAAAACTTTTGTATGGACAAGCTCATTTGCAAATGAAGGCAGTTTGAATTCTGGTGAATTCTGCGGGTGCAGATTCCTCACAGTAATTTAAGGGTTATTAATATTAGAGTGATCTGCTTTAGAGATGCCAAGAAAAACACTTTAGTTAAATGGAAGATCAAGCTTGATTTACCTGTCACACAATCTCTGATTATGATCTCAAAAGGAGTAACATAACTGGTGGAACATGGATGATTCTTTAGGAGAAGTTCTTTGTTGTAACAAGCTATTCACACAACAGACAGAGGTACTGTAATTTACAACCAAAACAATAATGCCATAAATGAAAAAAAACAACACTACCAACCTGAAATAACCAGGCTTTGTTGAGAGGCATTCAGAATCTAAACAAAGGAAAGATTTGATAGCACCTGTCCTAAAGTACCTCTTCTCGGAAAAAGGGAGGAAATAAAGCAGAGGGGGAACGATTGGGGAAAAAAACCTCCCCAAAACCAGCAGTCAAAACAGAGCTTCCAGAAGGCACCCCCCTTTCTCATGCTAATTCATGAGAGGCAGCCATATTGTTTATTGTACCCCGGCACAATGCAGGACATCTGCCAGTTAGCGTTAGTGTAATTCCTTCCCCATGCTTCATTAGGCTCTCCTTTATGGGCCAGAGACAGGCTTCGGGAAGGCGCGGGGCCGGAGAGCCTAGCCGCACTCCCCAACGCAGGGCCAGCCGCTTGATCTCCTTCCAGCTCATTTGATTCCCGGGGCCTCTCTCATCAATTAGCATGCGGTGGGTCTGAAATGGGGCAGGAGTGGGCAGTTTGGGGGCTGGAATGGGGTGGAGGCTGGGACCTCTGCAATCTGGTGTCCCGAGGAGGGTGGTGAATAAGGTTTCCGGGCATCTTTGGGAGGGCTGCACAGACTGCAACTGATGTCTGTTATCTGATGTCTGTGTGGCCTGACAAAATGAAATCTAACTAATGCATATTCACAAGCTCTTAGGTTAAAATATTCAGGCTCTGGAAGCCTGTGTATTGCATAAATCAACTATATATATATTTTTTTAAAGTATTATGTTATCTGCTAATTTCCTTTTATTTCCATTTAATTTTAATTTCATGAGAAAGGAAAAACAATTTTTATACAATTTATATAATTGAAAGAAGTCTCTTAATCTCATAAAATTTTGAAATATTACTACAATTTAAAACTAACTTTTCTATTTTAATATATTATAAAATGTAATTTATTCCAGTGATGTAAAAGATGAATTTATCATCATCATTACTTTAGTCTACAGTGTCACATAATCCTTCAGAAATCATTATGATATGATGATTTGCAGCTCAAGAAACATGTATTATTATTATTATTATGAATGTTGTGAAGCCTAATATTTTTGTGGAGATGATACTTTTTTGGATTCTTTGATGAATAGAAAATTCAAAAAGTACAGAATTGATAAGAAATGGAAATTATTTGTAACAACATAAAATTCATTACAGTCACTTTGATTAATTCCATATAAAAAAAACCTTACAGACGCCAAACTTTTATTTAAATGAAGTTATTTAAGTTTATCGCAATAAATAATACACAGATAGTCAGTCACTGGGGAAAATACAAAGAGACCACACATTTATCTCTAACATGCAAACCAGAGACTCAAACCAAGACTGCGTTATGTTCAAAAGTCCCTCTCGATACACGATCCTTCCTAACCGATACACAAAACTTGCAAAGGAAACCCCTTAGGTGTCACTTTTTAACTTTTCAAATGTTTCATAGCTTCTGTTTCTATTTCAATTTGGCACAAATGACAAAGAGAGAGATACGGTTCGTTCCAGCACTCAATGTAAGATGTCCTAGGGGGAGAGGTAGCGAAATATGATGAATGGATTTGTAAAACTACCATGTGGGAAAAAGTCAAAATAGATTGCAGGAGAGTAGATGATCAGGACAAAAAGAAAAGAAAAATCCAATGTTTCCACTCAAACCTTCCGGATGAACGTAAGAGGACACTGACACGCAGCAGGATTATCTCTAGAGTAAGGAAAACGATATCTGGCCTGAATGACTTAAGGAAGCCCCTTGCAGTCCACAGGTTTATTCCAGTGAAAAGCTGAGAGGGAGGCCACTGCACAGACATACATACTTACACAAACCCTTTGCATGCACACATGCACTGAAGGAACATTCCTCTGGCCAATTTTTGGTGAATACCAGAGCTGAATGAAAATAGAGGCACACAGGCACCCAGCCCTTTAATTAGAAGCCCATCCACCACATGCACTGCCCATCAAAAGGACAAGACTCTGTGATCTGAGGAAGCTCCATCCTTCATCTGCTGGCTTAGAAGGCCAAAACACTCATTTTTTGTTCACAGGCCTCAAAGTAGAAATAGTTTTTTTTATTATTATTATTATTATTATTTTTATAAAACCACTGTTTAAGAAGATACAGAGAATGGAAATAAAATCTGCCGCATGTAACACTAGTTAATTAATGCAGCTTTTAAATTCAAGTTGCCTTCACTTTGTAACTCATTCTTTTTATATACAGCTTAAAGGGATCGTTCACCCCAAAATGATCATTCTTTCATGAATTACTTTCATCATGACTTTCATTCATCATCGCTACACAAATGAAGATCTTTTTGATGAAATCAGAGAGCTTTCTGTCCCCCCATTGACAGCTATGCAACTACCACTTTAACGCTTCAAAAAGTTCATAAAGAGATTGCTAAACTAATCCATATGAATTGAGCGGTTTAGACCAAATTTCCTGCAGAGACACGATTGCTTTATTTGATGAACAGATTCAATTTAGGCTTTTATTCACATATAAACATCCATATAAACTCACACATCAGATCTGGTAAACTTAAGCTCAAGCATGTTCGCTTGTAGTTGCGTGGCTGTCAATGGAGGGACAGAAATCTCTCAGATTTCATCAAAATTATCTTCATTTGTGTTCTAAAGAAGAACGAAAAGACTTACGGGTTTGGAACGACATGAGGGTGAGTAATTAATGACAAAATTTACATTTTTGGGGGAACTATCCCTTTAAGGTCAATAGCTTTGTTAAAGTTGTGAATTTAACTTATGCGCATAATTGGAATATCGCATAAAACATTTGCGAATAAAGCAGCATTTCCATGCCATGTGTTCAAGAGAACAAAACCAGCATTTTTTAGGAAATTGATGCAAAATATCTGTAATAAAAATGGAAGTTGCTGCAATCATGGAAGCCACTGTGGCTCTTTTTTCCGCTATCATAAAATGACATGCGCCCCAGAGCGAGCAGACGAAATGCAATAAATGCTGTCTTGTTATCTTCTGTTTGGATGCCTGGTATTTGGGAATGCAATCATGTGAGACACTTCTGGGAGATCACTACACCAAATCATTCTCATGACAGACTTTGTCTCAGGCATTTCAGAATAATCAAACCAATTGGAAATTGGTCCACTGGTTAGTCCAGTTATCCATTCTCACTTGGTGATCGTAAATGTACTTTCATCCATGTCTGATCGAATAAAAATATGCATACAAATAGGTGGATGCAAAAAGAGATTCAATCAGATTTATTTAATACTGTATAGTAAAATGTAAGAGGACATTATTTTATCCATCACAGTTGACACATAGAATGTGGTTGAGGAGTTAAAAAGAGGGATTCATGAAATCTGCAGAAAAGAAAAGTCGTTTTAAAGGCATAGCAAATTATTACATTTTGATTAAAAAATGACTATGACTCGTGCACAACATTATGTTAAATATGTGCATTAAAAAGTAAATGGTTCATTTTGATTACAGTTCTGGGCTAAAAGCATCAGGTTACAGCAGGTTTTTTTGCCTGATCGTAAGGGCGGAGATGAACCTGCTGGTGTGACGGTACCTTTATGGTTTCAGGTGGCACTCCTGGATCAGGTGCTTTCTCCAAATATGTGGTTAAATCTTGGTCCACGTGTTCAAAGACCAAAGTTAGTTTGGTTTCCCGGTCAGTCCTGGAAACTGTGCATACGTCAAACAACCTAGATGAAGGAAAGGTACAATTAAGGATGCTTTCATTAAAAGCTGTTTGAGTGACAAGTATTTCAAGAATACATTTTGACAAGGTCATATAATACATATGACAGAATTATTGTATGTACAGCGCATTTCTTTTTTGCATTATGTATTATTGTAGTTAATCAAATGTCACATTCCTTGTTCTGCATTGCTGCTAGGATCTAGCACAAACAATTTTCACTCGCTGTGTCAATGATGTGACAAAGTAAAGTATGTACATTTTACAGGAATGAAGAGTTTAACAGAGCAGAAACCCTCTAAAAAAGACAAGCTGGATACATGCTTTATCACAAGATAAGATATTTGACACAAGGGAGGAGTTCTCTAATTGCCTGACATAATTCGCAAAGATAATGAATTATGCCTGACTTTTAGTGAAAGACAAAGTAAAATATCCATAATCCACGAAAAGATTCTTTCATGGCAAGCTACCCGATCCCATGACATCATAAACTGAACTTCTCCAGGAAAAGCTTCTGCTGGAATCCAGATTGTGCCTCCACAATGAAGCCTCTTAACCAACAAAACATATGGCATGAATAATATTCTCATTATAGGCATTGAGAGGTTGCCTCCACTTTCACAGCGTTCCAAACACGGCCCTATAGGAGTCCCTACATCCGTTAATACTGTTTAGCATTTCATTTGAAACAGGTTTCCTGCATTCTCTTCTCCACTACTCAAAAATGCATTTGGGTTCAAAAGTCTGGAACCCCAATGAAAGAACAGTTTTAAGCGGATGAGAAACACTTCAGATTCTGCACTTTTTCTAGGTCACTAATCAAATATGCTAATTTATGACACGAATCAATCCTCCACTGAATCTCAAGATGCTCTTTGGATCATTTCGAATCATGCCGGAGAACGTGGTTTTTGACAAAATTGTGGAGTTCATGCACATGTCGATACACTGTGAACTCAAATAAGTTTGCAAAAAAAAAAAGAGGTAACCAGTTACATACATTTAAAAAAAGACATTTAAGACATTTAAAGTTTAAGCAATTAGAACTTGCATATTTTTATTTTGTACTCTAAATAAATTTTGCATTTTAATTGCTCTTAACTTTAAATATTTGAGTAAAGCTAATTCATGCATTTAATTAAAAATTAGCAACTGCCTGGCTAGCTTTAACTAGCTAATTTAATAAATGATACTTTGCTAATTGGTAACAATTATTTGATAGCATTAGCACTTGCTGAATGAGTACAGCAATATAAAGCATTTCATCTGTTCTCAAACTAAACTCGTCTCCCCTCCCCCCAAACAACATTACAGAAACTCTTCTAAACTAACATGACAAAACTTTAAACACTACTCCCAGTTAACATTATATAACCAGTTTTGCATTTACTCTCCCTTTTAAGTGTCATGTCAAAGCATGCTGGGAAATAGAAATTCAGTTTCAGTTAAGGCTGGGTTATTTGGGAAGCTGAACAAGGTTATCTTTCTCTCAACCAGAAACACACTTCTATAGTGACATTGTTGATTTTGTGGTCTAAACACAAAATGACAGCACTGTCGACGGCTTTCGTAACTGAGCAAAGATCATTGATGCTCTTGCTCTCGCTCTGGTTGACGTGCGCACACGCTCATCCGGGAGAAGTGCCCATACAAGGAATTCCGCCCTTTATGAAGTCATACAGGGACATACTCGGAAAAAAAAACGTTCTGAAACTTTTCAAATCCTGAAGGAGTGTAGGCTATTCGGCACAGAAATACTCTGTCCAACTTGTTTTTTTTTTAATGTTGGCCATGTTTAGCATGAGAATCCAAATCTTTACCAGTGTAAATAAGTCAGAATGCATGAAACAGCATTAGAGCCCCCTTTAATTATTTTGAGGGTTAGGGTCTACAGTGTGCGAAGGTGGAAAACAAACTGACAAAAACAATATGAAAAAGATCCATCTGCATCTATGGACAAATTACAAACCACCAAAATGTACATTTGCAATCCAGACCTTGACTGGTCTAGTCAAAAGAATAAAGTGCACATGTTCAGCAGCTTTTAGTGCGTAATGCTCCATGGCAAGGTTGAGGCCTTGAGTAAGGCCAGCCAACTGAATGAAGTAGATAAGCCCTTCAAACCGAGCCATCAATCCATTAGCTGCAAGAACTTCCCTGATAGAGACGGCGGTGATTTTCCACCTACCATTTTGACATTCATAAGCTACCAAGCTAAAAAAAAAAATCTAAACACATTACCAAAACAATACAAACCGACCTTGATGCCAGACACAGACAATGAGGAATTAAAATGCATCTATTCACTTTTGAGAAAGACGGCAGACTGCTCACAGATATTTGCGCATCAATGGTTTCACATCTGCACATAAAGGTCAACAATGGATATCGTTTCAGTTGACCAGGAAAGGTGAATTGTCAGAGAGGTGCTTGCGTCAATGGTACCATTTGCATTTGACAATCTAATTATCAAAACAATGGGACCCGCATAGCGGTTCCTTTAAGACATCCTCCTCCTAAATGATTCGGTTGATTAGATGATCTTTTATAAAACAGTTAGTTCCAGTCCTTAATTATGATTGGTCAATAGCTGTGTTTTATTCACAATAAAACACGGCTATGATCGCTTCACCTAACGGTTCTGCGTATCACTACACAACACCCGTAGCAATGTAAACATGTTTGTTCTCATTGATATTGTTCATTGAAGCTTAATGTATTATGTAGAGTATTGTGTGTGTGTGTGTGTGTGTGTGTGTGTGGGTGTGTGGGGGGGTGTGTTTGTGTGTGAGTGTGAGTGAGTGAGTGAGTGAGTGAGTGAGTGAGTGAGTGAGTGAGTGAGTGAGTGAGTGAGTGAGTGAGTGAGTGAGTGAGTGAGTGAGTGAGTGAGTGAGAGAGAGAGAGAGAGAGAGAGAGAGAGAGAGAGAGAGAGAGAGAGAGAGAGCAAGTGAGCGAGTGCATTACCTGCATTTATATATATTTATATATCCTTCAGGTCAGTCCTATGTTCATAACAAAAAATCAGTTTGAATGTCCGCTGCGATATCTTGTCCTTTTAAGGGGTTTTCTCATGCTGACAGCACTAGTCAAAGCATTTGTCATTTGTGTTTTGCTCCGTGTTCACACAACAATTTACAGTCCAGGCATAATAATGTAACTTTTGTTGCCGTTCATGGTCAGGGACTATTTTTTCCAGCGGAAGGAAGGCTTTTTACTTCATGAAAGTTGCATTGATACATATTTTTTTGCTTTAATATTTGTATTGTGTGGAAACCGTTTTATAAAAGCAATAGGCCCTGTGGAGCTGTGGTTTACAGTGAATTTATAACAGCTAAGGGGGTGTTAACAACATCCCTCAGCTGTTATAAATTCGCAGTAAACTACGGCTTCTTATTGCTTTCTTTGCCGAGATGTTTACTCATTGACTCATTTTATCATCATGGCTAGTGATTGATAGATATGGTTACATCAGGGGCCAATGCTGTTAATATTGCAAAAGACTTGCAAAAACACTCAAATTAGTAACACTAAATGTGCATCATATTTTCTCCAAATTCTGTAAAAATCCTGAAAACTACACATTGGTCTCAATTGTCTTAAGTTAACATGAATATCATTCAATGCCAGTAATCTCAAATTGGCTAAGAAATTGATAGATTACAAATTTATGTACAAGTTACCCACACTTGAGCCATTTCAGTACCTGAGAAAACCCAGTGGGTGTATTGCTCCACAACAAAATAGTTAAATCCACCAAATTTATGCAGTTCAACTGGAATTTTTTTTCAATTTCTTAAAGTTCTTAGGGGATCTCCCTTGCACATGGGTCGATGAGGGCAAAATGACGTGACAGGAAATAATGTGTGTGAAATGCCTACACACTAGATCACTCCGCCAGAGCACTTTATTGGTAGGAACGTGTGGAAGCTGCCACCCTATCCTGCCTATTACCAGATCTCCTGTTGACATGAGCGACAGTATTTAATGTCAGCATGAAACGGAAGTTGAATTAGTCTTTTCTTACGTACTGTGACGTATGTCTGAGGGAAACAGCTTCTTGAACAAGAAAAGAAGCAAGACGGCATTTGATTTTGTCCATTGGGGACTGATGGGATCATTGTGGTTTGGTTAGATGCCATTTTGATGAAAACGAGGCTGAGAGGGATGAACTTGCAGTCTGAACTGCAAGTTCAAAAACTGGAGTTTTGACATTTTATCAGCTGAAAAATGTGTTACTAAACAACAGTACAATTCATTGAACGCACTGTAATTCTATCCCTCACAGCCTCGTTTTAAAAATGCCTCTGCCCTGATTAAGTTCTTTTGCTGTGATGTCATGTGAGTGACAGGTTGTCCCGCCCTCACGCTGATGAACACATCATCAGAGATGAGATGACATTGAAGGTGGGAGGGGACATTATTTTGATTAAAGATTATGAGGGCACAGGAATTTTAAAGAAATAATGATGTGCACAGACACATCATTTATAATAAATACTGCAATATTCCATTAAAAAAAACCTACTTTAACATTTTTAACAACTGGTAGGAATAGGATATCGAGTGAAATAACCTCCGATTTCAGGAAAAGGATAAGTCAGCAATCATATTTAATATTGTGGGGCAGAAAAAGGTGCAGGAAATGAAACTTCTGATATGAGGAATAATGCTGTTTTCATTATAACAACCACTCTTTTCTTAGCAACAACATTCTGGATGCGCTCGATGCCCTCTGCATCAGTTCTTTAATCCCTGGTTTGTTTAAAACATATATACTGTATATAATATCAGGGTTGTATCCTTGCAATGTGTCTGACTTTCAAACAAACCTACACCCTAGCAGAAAACACATTTATATTACAAGAGGAAGTATGTGAAGTTATCGTCCAAAAACAAAACTAAGCAAAGTAGGACCCCCCTGCTCCCACTTTTTCTTACCTGACCACATTGGGATGCTCAAAGGACTCCAGCTGCCTCAGCACCGCCACCTCGCGGATAGTTGACAGCGGCATTCCCTCTTCCTCGGTCTGCACCCGAACTCTTTTCAGGGCTACAAAGCGGCCCCCGTTCTTCAAATCCCGTGCTTTGTACACCTTTCCGTATGCACCTTCGCCGATCTCAGCCACCGGCTCATATTGTTGGGTTAAGCTCTCTTTGTCCATTTTTTCACACGGCGGTACTGCGGGGAATCCCGAAACGTGACGAGTGCGCGGATATTTCACAAAGGCATTATTGGGAGAGCTGCGCTGGCACGTGCACTGCCTGTAGAGCGCGAGCACAAAAGGAGCAGAGGTAAACACCAATGTGATCAGAGTTAAATCAAATCTTATCTATGCACTGAAGATAAGAGATATGGATCTTAACCAATAAATACAACATACACAAAGCTAGCTAAGCCGCTTTTATAGCCAAATATAAAAGGAAAGTCCAGTTAATATCTCAACATCTGGAGTCCACAGTAATAAAGAATGTGGGTGAATGATGATGTCCCGAATGATATAAAAGAGAAAAATGTCTAGTTAAAGCACATTTGACAAATTCTTAAGAGTTTCAACCTTTGTTGTATTCACGTTGGTTTCACACAATTTATACTACAGGCTACTGAGAATAGCTAATGACACATGTCAAGTGGTGTAACCATTAAAAAAAAATATAGGCAATTTGCAGCTTGAATATATGTGATTATATACAACTTAATCATTGTTTTCAAAGAGTGTTACATTTTTTCAAGTTTTTTTTCAGAGTCAAGAATATATGGTTATTTATGTTAGGCTATGTATGTATGACTTGAACAAAACAAGCTTTTCGTTAAAAAAGTCAATATGGTATTTATTTGATATTACCTTGACACAGTTATGCGGGTCTACAGAAGACCTCACTCTAACATCATTTCCTGTTTTATAGTTTTTCCATGTCACATGACAACAAAATGGCTTCCTACATGCTGGTTAGACCACATTGACATACAGTAAAACATAAATAAACGTACTTTAAAATCACGAATTTAAATAAATAAATAACATTACATAAATAACTAAAAATACAAAAAAAAAAGTAAAATTGTTGTCTTTTAATAAGAATTTTCCCCAGCAGTTACACCACCCTGACAGATTTTTTTATTTTAGGCCCCACAAACACATAGCCTATATATATTGTTAAAAAAATTAAATATACAAAAATCACATGCATATAAACAACATTTTTAAATAATCAAAATAATATCACCACAGCATTTAATTCAGAAGTTGAAAACGTTGAGAAATCGATCCAATTCATGATTTGCATTTTAAATAATTGTAATAACTTCACGTCACTAACACAGAATTACTCGTTAACCTTTGAGTCAGTATAGGTATGCATAACATAACTCGTTTTTGTACATTACCTAAGTGATTGCCTTAAGATTTGAATCTTACACGTGCGCATGTTGCCAATAAAATATAAACGATTTGAGCTTTCTAATGACAAGTCCTGCTCTTCTTTGTGCCACAGCCTTGAGCACGTGGTTGTCTACTGATTGCATTGTTAAGCTGTGCGAATCAATAAACGACTGGATCCAAAGCGCCTACTTTTGCTTCCACAATCTGATAAAGCATCTAGCTTGCATGCAAATCCCCAGATGTACCAACGCGCGATGAAACAAAAATCTACAAGTAACACAAGTGAATGAGAGTTTGGCCAGTAGGCTATAGTTACCCCGTTTGTTAGCCTGTATTCCGCACTGAGAGTCGCGTCATTCATAAACTTCAGTAACTTTCCCAGCGTCTCCACACGCATCACAGCTCGTGCAGTGTCCTCGCAAAGGGCCACACAGGTAGTCGGATGGTGCACGCGCTAAGCCCCATCCCAGCAGTACCACATACACCACTGCAACTGCAGATCAAGAGAAAGATCGTCTGATCAGTCCCTCAAGAAAGCAGAACGGATCAAAAAGTGACTGATTTTCATCGATCTGCCGCGGCCGTCCTTCCCCCTTTATGTTTTTCCCATCTATGCAGGAATATGCAGCGTGTGTGTGTGCTCGGTCTCCTCCTCGCTTTCCCACGCTGGCTGAATGTGCCTTGACCCCCTTCAGAGCAGTTTGACACAGAGCAGGAGCGTTTCCGCATTCCTCACCGACTACAAAGACTAACCGCCTCCTCTTGCTTTCTCCCTGCCTGCTCGCTCCTTCACCATTCATACTGCTTTTTTGTTTTTGTCTCGGTGTCAAAACGGGATCACCGCGGGGGAAAGAGCTGGGACGTGGAAAGGTTATTGGATGCATCTAACAGAAACTTTGTGGATCTGCAAAATCCACATTAGTGAGGCAACAGATTATCTCTACAAAATAATGCATACTGTAAATGCAGTGCAGTTCTCAGTAACTGCACTGCACTTCTTGAATCATTGGTTTTCTTGAATAGAAAGCTGTTGCACTGCAGATTGATCTCACTCTTGCCGTGCAAAATGTGCATTTTTTTTGTAGAGGATAATGCATAAATGCTACAGTAAAATTGTTTAGGTTATACTTTCACTATATACATGTGTAAATTACAGTAATTGACCAGGACATTGCATGCAATTTTATTAAGGGTTATAAATAGCATTGTTTCTTTGTGAATTAAATTTTATAGTAAATAATATTTATTTTAGCAGATATCTACATTTACTGTGTTTTATGTTACATGTTTATGTTTAATGCTTTATTTTAGTGTCACATGTGTTTAGTGTCATGACCCAGTTTGTCATCTGTAATGACCCTGCAAGTTTGATTAAACCATCAAAATATGAGATATTTTATATATGTTTTAATATTTTAAATATGAGGGAAGAACAAAACACTAAACTTGATTAAGGTATTTATCTGGCAAAATAAAGGCAAACTATAGCTACAGGTTTTATTTGACCTAAATGCAAAACAAAAAGCTAGAACAAAATAATTTATTAATGTTTCATTGGTTCTCTTGTTTTTGCATGTGTTCATATGACAGCCTGGCATGGCAGCAACTCAATGCATTTAGACATGAAGACGTGGTCAAGACGATCTGCTAAAGTTCAAACTGAGCATCAGAATAGGAAAGAAAAGCGATTTAAGTGACTTTTAACATGATATGCTTGTTGATGCCAGACTGGTCTGAGTATTTCAGAAACTGCTGATCTACTGGGATTTTCATGCACAACCATCTCTAGGGTTTACAGAGAATGGTCCAAAAAAGGGAAAATATCTAATGAGCGGCAGTTCTGTGGATGAAAAATGCCTTGTTGATGCCAGAGGTCAGAGGAGAATGGCCAGATGGGTTTGAGCTGATAGAAAGGCAACACTAACTCAAATAACCAGTTGTTACAACCAAGGTCTGCAGAAGAGCATCTCTGAACGCACAACACGTCAAACCGTGAAGCAGATGAGCTACAGCAGCAGAAGACACACCAGTGACACTCCTGTCAGCTAAGAACAGCAAACTAAGGCTGCAATGCTCAACAAAATTTAACAATAGGAGATTGGAAAAATGTCTTTCTGATGAGTTTTAACTGCTACTGTGACATTCAGATCGTAGGGATTTAACAATTTGGCAAAACAACATGAAAGCATGGATTCATCCTTCCATGTATCAATGGTTCAGGCTAGGTGGTGTAATGGTGTGGCACATATTTCTTTGGACACCTTAGTACCAACTGGACATCGTTTAAACATCACAGCCTACCTGAGTATTGATGCTGACCATCTCCATCCCTTTATGACCACAGTGTAACATCTTCTGATGGCTTCTTCCAGCAGAATAACTCGCGCGTCACAAAGCTCAAATCATCTCAAACTGTTTTCCTGAACATGACGAGTTCACTAACTCAAATGGCTTCCCAGACCTCAATCCAATAGAGCAACTTTGGGATGTGTTGGAACGGAGATTTACATCATGGATGTGCAGCCGATAAATCTGCAGCAACTGTGTGATGCTATCATGTCAATATTCTGAAGACAAAAGGAGGTATTAACATCCCAACATTTATTTCCATCAAGAGGTGCATCAGTTTTTGGTCCAGATCTTGTATTGAGAGTGCAAGAGTCCAGCACTCTGTAAAGTCTCCTCCAGCACATCCCAAAGACTTTCAATGAATTTAAGCTCTGGACTCAGAGGTGCCAATTCATGTGTGAAAAATTATTCTTCATGCTCCCTCACAACCATTCTTTCTCAGTTTGAGCTGATGAATCTTGACTTTGTCATCCTGGAATATGGACATGAAGTGTCTTTCTACATGTTTTTTTAAGAAATGACAAGCTACACACTCCATCAATTCTGGTTAGAAGAACTGTTGCCAAACTTATAACATAAACATACTAGAAACATAAAATCACTGTTATAATGATCCTCTTGACTCTTAAGCATTATTTTCCTCGAGATGACAAATATTATCTTTTGCCATGAAGTTTAATTAAGCTTAACCGTGGTAGGTATGTTTTTAAACACTCAAATCTCTTTGTTCCACCAAAAGACTTTTAGCTGTTCATTTTATGTTTTATTTAAAAGCCGCTTGAAAGCACGGTTAAGCCTGTTCCTCTATTGCACTTTAAAAAGTACATTGTTGATAATCAGGCAAAGAATATGGGTGAATCTTCCTAAATGAATTGTATGGCAGGGGGGCTTTGTAGTTCGGTGAGGTGAATGAATCTGCTCGTCTTCAGTATTCAGAGAAACTGAATGCTCGTTGATTTGAGAGAGAGCAGTTCGGCATGGGGGCAGATGATGAGTTTGAAGTAGGTTTGTCTGCCAATACAGTTTCCCCATGTGTGCCCCCTCTTGTCAACTTAAAATTCAACTTTTTTGCATCACAAAGCACACTTTACACACAATGGCCTCTAAACCAATAACTGCAAAGGCTTCCCTGTACATTTATGCATCATGATTGTTCATTTTAAATGAGCTCTGAGAGCCATTTCCCAGATTGAATACATTACCATGCATACACATGCTTATTAGGCAGTGAAAAACAAAACAATTACATTGGTTTGTGTGTGGTATGCTCACTGTCCTTTGAGTAGTCATTTTGAAAAAGGAGAAACAGTCGCACACTCTGTGCGAGACAGATGTCATAAAACAAGGCTAAAATGTGTCACTGAATGGACACGTAAAACAAGAATGAAGCAAAAACACAGAGGATATGATCAAAATATGTAACCTTATATCATTCTGGGGACAAGATTTATACTGCACTGGTGGTGTGTGTCCTGTTTTAACATTTGTCTTTTTGTGTAAGGATGAAAAGGAATTTTGTGGTTGACATAATTATCTCTTACCCAGGCATTTTAATTGTCTCCCAGTAAAAGCTTTAATGGTTTATGAAAACAAGCACATGCTTCAAATAAAAAGTGAATAATTTAGTCAGAATATGTAAATGTGGTGAGAATTTCCTGTTTTGTATTTTACTTCTAAAATAACTATTTTTCAGTTACTTTTTGGACAGCCTTCACAATATTTATATTTATATTGTGTATTATGAACCAGGTAAAGGTCGCACAGTATTGCATAAAAGCATCAGGAGATATGTTAAAGCTTTCAGGCTTTTGAGATTTTAAATAGACAGTAACTGTTGGATTAGCCATTTGTTGCAGCAGTTCAATCGTCTTATGTGTCTTTTTGCATATGCTTTGCTTATCATTACAATGACTGGCTGAAAGGGCCCAATCATACACTATCAGTGCTTTTTAAATGACAATCTCTGCGGTTATTTGAGAAGCTTGAGTGGCAGATGGGGATCAGTCTGTCTATGTAAGAGAGACTCTCTCCATTGGAGAACAGGTGACATTCTACCAGATTACCTTTCCACCCCATACACTTCTGACCAGACACCAGTCGGCCCGACAGCAGCCTTGCAGATCGGCTTTCTCAAATCAGATTCAGCCACACATGGAGGCAGCATTTGTGAAAGTGATCCCGATAGTCCTCATGTTACTCTTAGTCGATTCACTGTCCCCTCTGTGCACAGAATAACTGCTGACCACACCCGAAACGCAGCGTCTGTGTGCTTTGTTAATGATAAAACAACTGTGTGTTTGGTTTGCATCTATGGATGAAGGAGATTACATATCAAAAAGCATTACTCTCTGACCAATGACAGTACAGGTAAAAAATTAGCATATTGTGATAAAAGTTCATTATTTTCCATAATGTAATGATAAAAATTAAACTTTCATATATTTTAGATTCATTGCACACCAACTGAAATATTTCAGGTCTTTTATTGTTTTAATACTGATGATTTTGGCATACAGCTCATGAAAACCCAAAATTCCTATCTCAAAAATATCATGATATTAGCATATCATGAAATGGTTCTCTAAACGAGCTATTAACCTAATCATCTGAATCAACTAATTAACTCTAAACACCTGCAAAAGATTCCTGAGGCTTTTAAAAACTCCCAGCCTGGTTCATTACTCAAAACCACAATCATGGGTAAGACTGCCGACCTGACTGCTGTCCAGAAGGCCATCATTGACACCTCAAGCGAGAGGGTAAGACACAGAAAGACATTTCTGAACGAATAGGCTGTTCCCAGAGTGCTGTATCAAGGCACTTCAGTGGGAAGTCTGTGGGAAGGAAAAGGTGGCAAAAAGCGCTGCAGCGAAGAGGTGACCGGACCCTGAGGAAGATTGTGGAGAAGGACCGATTCCAGACCTTGGGGACCTGGAAGCAGTGGAACTGAGTCTGGGTAGAAACATCCAGAGCCACCGTGCACAGGCGTGTGCAGGAAATGGGCTACAGGTGCCGCATTCCCCAGGTCAAGCCTGACCTGGGCTACAGAGAAGTAGCACTGGACTGTTGCTCAGTGGTCCAAAGTATTTTTTTCAGATGAAAGCAAATTTTGCATGTCATTCGGAAATCAAGGTGCCAGAGTCTGGAGGAAGACTGGGGAGAAGGAAATGCCAAAATGCCTGAAGTCCAGTGTCAAGTACCCACAGTCAGTGATGGTCTGGGGTGCCATGTCAGCTGCTGGTGTTGGTCCACTGTGTTTTATCAAGGGCAGGGTCAATGCAGCTAGCTATCAGGAGATTTTGGAGCACTTCATGCTTCCATCTGTTGAAAAGCTTTATGGAGATAAGGATTTCGTTTTTCAGCACGACCTGGCACCTGCTCACAGTGCCAAAACCACAGGTAAATGGTTTACTGACCATGGTATTACTGTGCTCAATTGGCCTGCCAACTCTCCTGACCTGAAGCCCATAGAGAATCTGTGGGATATTGTGAAGAGAAAGTTGAGCGACGCAAGACCCAACACTCTGGATGAGCTTAAGGCCGCTATCGAAGCATCCTGGGCCTCCATAACACCTCAGCAGTGCCACAGGCTGATTGCCTCCATGCCACACCGCATTGAAGCAGTCATTTCTGCAAAAGGATTCCCCACCAAGTATTGAGTGCATAACTAAACATAGTTATTTGAAGGTTTACTTTTTTTGTATTAAAAACACTTTTCTTTTATTGGTCGGATGAATTATGCAAATTTTTTTAGATTTCATGAGCTGTATGCCAAAATCATCAGTATTAAAACAATAAAAGACCTGAAATATTTCAGTTGGTGTGCAATGAATCTAAAATATATGAAAGTTTAATTTGTATTACATTATGGAAAATAATGAACTTTAATCACAATATGCTAATTTTTTGAGAAGGACCTATATATGCTTTAAGAAAGAGGTTTCAAAAATGTCTCTGTTTTTTGTTTTGGTCCAATACAATTAAAGTCAAAGGGTCCAATGATGTTGTTTTGGACCGCACTGACTTTCATTATTTGGACAAAAACAGTTACAAAGTTCTTTAAAATATATTTTTTTGTAAATGAAAGTCAAAGGCCCTGTTTACACCTATTAAGATGCGTTTTGATCGGATCACAAGTAGCTGACACAAAATACAGGTGTAAACATGGTGTAAAACGGTTTGAGATTGTCCACTTTCGACCACTTCAAAAGGTAAAATGCATTAGACCGGATTGCTTTCATAGTGTAAACGCTCATGTGGTCGAATGTGTTCAAACAAAAGACCATCTACTCTCCGTCTACTGACCTAGTAGGAATTTTATGAGAAGCGCTCTAGTCAGATGAGATTTAAACTTGCAGAAATCTGCAAATTCATGGGCCGAAGTTGTCGAAAGTGGACAAAAGACGCAGATTTAAACACCAGGTGTAAAAGGGTATGTGTCTGCCATGTCTACTTATGAGCCTATCGACCAAAACACATCTTAATACCAGGTGTAAACAGGGCCATATAGATTTGGAACAACATCTTATGCTCATCAAGCCTGCATTTGTTTGATTTATTCCTGTGTTCAAACCTGAATTTTCAGTATCATTACTCCAGTCTTCAGTGTCACATGATCCTTCAGAAATAATTTGAATATGCTGATTTCATCTTGTTAAAGACCCATACTAATGGGAAAGATATGAGAAAAGGTATCTAGGCTCTACGTGATGTGTCCTCGGGAGGTTTTGTCTTTGTCAGTATAGATTATTTAGGGGGACCTATGCCATTTTTGAAAGTTATGTTTTTGGGGCTACTAGAATAGGTTTTCATGATAGAATGTTCAAAAAACACCTTATTTTTTATATCTTTGATATTGTTTCAGCACCTTTTTTCCCAGTCTGTCAGTAATGCTCTGTTTACTTCCTGCCTGAAGCCCCTCCTTTTGAAAAACACAATGTGTTCTGATTGGTTGGCTTGACTAGTGTTATGATTGGTCAAACGCTTCAAGCGTGTTTCAGAAATGTCACGTCCTTCACCTTAAGTTTTAACACAATACTAATGGGCGGGAATTATTTAAATGAGAAATATTGTGACATGTTTGTTACTGAAAGAAAACTCAAAACTTCAATGGAGGCATTTCAGGGGGTTCCGAAACAGTGCGCACTGAACAGTGCGCGACTTTGTGCTTTGCAACATTTTACTAAAGAAAGTTGAAAATGTAAAAAAGCATAGGACCCCTTTAAATATACTTATTAATAGGACATTTTAAGGCGATTCAATCATGTGAAACCCCAGTACTCTCTCATATGAAACATCTGCTCTGAACATCTCCATTCAATCTCAGCATCAGGCACAGAGACAATGCTCAGTTGTTTTTCCATGTTGGATTGATTTTTCATCTTTTTTTCCCTTTTTTTTTCTCCCCTTCTTCACTAAAGTCCGGTCCAGGCAGCTAGTAAAGCCTTCCCCGGCACAGGCCCCTTAAGACAAGACTCTTTCTGTTGAGCATTTCCATGGAAACCAAGTAACTAACTTGAGGAGGAACATAAAAACTTGCTTTTTTGGAGAACGGAGAAACACCTGCCACCTCTGCAAATGGAAGGCCGAACACACAGCGCTTTTACACATCATACAGAACGCACTTTCACTGGCTCTCAATGAGACCCTCACATCTGTTATCACTTACATGAATAGCCATTTATCAGTGATTTGTGAGGGGTCTGTGCGCTAGCGGAATAAACATCGCAAGGATATCCCATTGATCTCAAAGCTTTCACTGTCGCAGCGGAGAATCAATGCTAACGCTGTGTTTTGCAGCAGATCTGAATTTATGTTCTAAGCAGAAGCTTTCTCAGCACAGGAAATTGCATATATTGTGATGATTACATCAGCATTTGGGGCTTAACACAGTAACAATGTTGCTTTAGTACTGTTTAAACATGAAAAAGACAGCCAGTCCATACCGTGCTGACTCATGCGTATCTGGTATTTTTCAGGGGGGACTTGATACAAATTGTGACTGAAATTTTCTGCCTCTCCTTCCCAAAGCACTTCTACCACAGACCCGTGACGAGGGGCCTTTAAGGGTCAACACATCGCTGGCTGTGAGTGAAGAGTTCTGGAAAGTATCAAGAGCTTTCTTGAATTGTTCATTAACAGCA
The DNA here is from genome assembly GCA_023029165.1 of Gobiocypris rarus. Lineage (NCBI taxonomy): Eukaryota > Metazoa > Chordata > Actinopteri > Cypriniformes > Gobionidae > Gobiocypris > Gobiocypris rarus. The sequence continues at coordinate 7,535,145 of CM040919.1, forward strand.
TTAATCATTAACTGAGGTGCCATTGTCCCAGGCCAGCTGTCTACTGTTTGTTCTTGGGTTAGCAAAGCTCACACAGAGCTGCCCCTTTAACTTTCTAAACTGACAGCTGCTCCTCACATTCATGTGAAAATGAAGCACTGTTCCAAAACCAGGGTACATTTGGAGAAATTCAGACGTATACTGTACATCATTTCATAGGCTGTGAATTACTGTGAGAGAGTTCATTTGGGGTCAGTTAGGGTTACTCAAGTGAATATTAATTTGTGAATATTAATTACTTGAACTGAATAATAAGTAGGGCTGGGTAATATAGGCTATATCGTTATATATTGGTAATGAACGATCTCGATAGTAATTGTTAAAATCCTGATCCAGCAAACACAGAACGTTCCCCTAACGTTAGTATTTGGCTCCCGTTTGGTTATTTTTTTGAGAACCAAATAACGTTTAATGTTCTTTTTAGGATTTATTTTTTTGCAACCATAAAAAAACATTCTCGGAACGTACATTCTAAAAAATAACTTATATGGAACGTTCCCTAATGGTTCTTTTTAGGGTGGTTATTTTTAAATAACCTAAAAATGTAAAAATAACGCTGGATGATTACTGATGTACAGTGGGGTAATGATATCGGAGTAAAGAGTTTAGGGGTTAGAATAATGTTAGAGCAATGTTAAATTAACATCAGGGGAACGTTACAGTAACGTAATTCTAACATTCTGCAAACCAAAAACTAACGTTCCATTTCCGACAAGAAAACTTTCCTGGCTAACCTTAGAAAAGAAAATTCTGAGAACCAAAAATTGTTAGCTGGGGACCTTTTCACTCCAGGCTCCTCTTTGCATTGGGGTGTGAATCTACAGCGCTACGACAAAAGCAGCCTGAGCATTTATCTATGAGGTAAAAAGGCATGTGTCACGAAATAATGGCAAGAATACACGTCCTTCTGTTGAGTTTACATCGCGGGATGCACGCAACAACACAGAGTGAATAGTTTTAATCGAATCACGAATAAATGACTCTTGCGAACCAGTTCTTTTTAGCAAATCAAAAGCATAGATGAACCAATCCGATTTCAGAACAAATGGGAAGGTCTTTTTAACGGATCGTTCAAAAAGACTCATTAATTAATTTGCTAATTAATAGCAACTGAACGGCATAGTCTGTTCTTTTTTTTTTTTTATTAATATTTTATAATGCAACGTTAGAATTTCCTTGTGCAAATTGTTATAAGCCGAGAGATAACATTTAATTTGTAAGCAAAATGGACATAACTGGAATTTCCACAGATGAATCTGTAATCGAATCAAGATCTTGTGAAACAGAAACGAATCAGCGTGACTGAATACGCAGCTCTTCCTTAGTTTGAACATTTTGATTGTATGCTTTCATATCTCCATTCAGGTCAGTGTTTTGTTTATTTTAAGGTGAATATCTACTGTAGGCATTTGTATGCCACTTGTTACATCAGTTTTGCAACAGCAAATATTTACTTAGAAGCTACCAACATAGTGAAGGAAGTGTGTTGGTGTCATTTTCTTTGTGAAAGATGAGTGCAAGATATCCGATGTTGTCGCTTAGCAACAGATTGTGCTTTTGCTTGCTTTGTCAACAATGACATTCCAGTGGAAACTGCGGTTCACATATTCTCACTTACTTTGTGTTATTGCTTTGTCAGTTACCCATATTGTGCAATATGCCAAGTATAAATATTGTAGTCATAAAATCATATAGTTCTTTGTAGTTCCTTCCTTTATATATGCAATAAAAGGAAATAAAGGATGGTTTTATCTTAAAGACTTTGATTGGGCCTTTGAATGTGCCGCTACCAGTCCTTTGATTTAAATTTGCATAATCATACAAAGCATTATGCCGTGTCAGGTTTGCCTCCTATGAGACTTGAATGATTTTCAAAATAATAAAGCCACATGTTTAGAGATCTATCACATTTACATGAATCACGGTTGTGTTAACCACAGAATGTAACATTGAACCTTTTGGTGAAGCAATTTGTGTGTGTGCCGTTGAATAAATCCCATCTGGCTTGTCTTTTTAAATAATTTGGTGACAGAGTAAACACATGAGCCAAAATACCTCTGGCTCTTTCTGTCTGGCAGCTAACGCATGCATGCTGCATATTTGGAAAACCATGTCTTTTGATTACATCACATGAGTGCAAACTTGCCCTGGCTTCCCTCTGAGTGTTTTCATCATATCTTGATCCACTCAGTCTGTGAGGGAGGAGAACAACACGTGAGTTGTGCGAGTGCAAGTGGGAGGTCAGGTGGGTAGTTGCGTTGCATTTACCACAGCTGAGCAAAATTACTTGACCTGACAGAATGATTTATAGCAGCTACAGTTCTCAAATCTCAGCTACCTCATAAAGACATGAGCTGTTTTACCTCCAATCTCTTGAACATGACATCATATTGTGGGTGTTTGGAGGGACTTCGGGCACGTACCACTCTTTCAAACAAACAAAGACCTTGTCTTGTATCTCTGGTAAACTGTAATAAAGTCGGGTTCACTCCATTTTATAAATGTTAAAGGGGTCATGAATTGAGAAATCAAATTTTCCTTGAGCTTTTCATATTTAAAATGTCATCATACTATAAGAATATCCTGTAAGTTTCAGATCTGAAAACTTACATAGTACTTATATTTATTGTAACCACAGCCCAGCAAGCGACTCGTTGTGCCCATCCATTATAAGTGAAAGACTTATGCTTAAGCTGAAGAAAATCAATGCCTACTTCATCATTGCAGTGTTGGCCCCGCCCACAGGTGTGTTAGTGAGATGACAAGGAGAGATGAACATACTAAAAATAACATTAACTTCCAAAGGATCCTAATGCTAGGAATGTGATTATTTACTTTCAACTATGTGAATTTCTCAGTTAAGCATTATTTGTTTGCTTGGTACATTTCACTGTGGTTTCTTTGGTAAATCAGTTGCAATTTCGGTGCAGTCTTTGCAAACAGACCTTTAAAATATGGACTCGACAGTAATGCGACAACATGCAAGTAACCGTGTTCATTCTAATGCCTGATCTGTGACCAGTGATGTCTGATATGTAATGATTAATGTATGATTAAATTATATACAGAAAGCGTTTATAGAGCGCTCCCCTTACAAACGCTGGAGCTGTCAATCACACAGCGTAAGTTTATCAGTGACTCTCGCCCAAAACTCCCATAGTAATCAACACATCTGTTATTTATATTGTGTTTGCACTGTTAGTTATGATGAAAGTATTCTATAGAATGCAAAAATCGAGTTGCATTCATGCGCTCAATATGTCTGTGATCAGTTACAATGCTCATCAACCTTTCATGCCACGATCTAAAGATTATGTTATAATCAACACTTTTCACGATTAGTTAATCTTGAGAGCATAGTAAAAACATGCTAAAAGTTTTTGAGAGAGTTCCACATGTAATACTAGCTATTTCCGTATGCAAAGATGTTAGCCAATTACAGCAGTGGCGTTTACACAGAAATCGAATGGCCGACACGCCCCTTCAAACAGAGCGTTCAGATCAGAGGGCTAAAATCAGGGTAGGAAAAATGCCTTTTATTTCTAAATTATGGGATCTACGGTCTGTCAAGCTGACCAGTGTTCACATGAGTCTTCTCCTGTCTGTGTCCCTGAAGGGAAATCAGAGCAGACCAAACAACAATGACATCATTTGAGATCATAATGTGGCACTTTAAAACTCAGCTCTACAGAAAAAAGCTCAGCTCTACAGAAATACAGCCCAGAAATATACATTGCGTATATACAAACAAGAGTTTGTTGTTAGTCGCCAGCAGCACACACTCAAAACCAATGTTACATATGTATGTTACTCACATACGTAAAGCAAAAACAACGCAACCTCAGCATCGGTTTTCAGGCCTTCCTGCTTAGGTCTCTCCTGTGCTAGAAAGCTTTTCTAATATTAACGTGGGCCCTAAAGTTTTTGCCTGATCATAACCCTTCTTTTTCCAGTGATATTCCTCTGAGCTTTTCTCTTTTGTAATGTCTCTCAGCCATCTCTCTTTCTACAGTCTTTCTTCAAATCTACCTCTTTCTCACTCTCTCTCCTCCCCCATCATGAGTGGACACGCCCCTTACTGCTGATTGGCTACAAGTGTGTTGTGGTGCTCGGTCTGATCCACTTTCAACAGTGTTTCTCAGAAATCACTTACTGCACCTTTAAGGTTACAAAGCTATGCATGTGGGGGATCGGTGCAAAACTGAAAGCTATGGAAAAATCCTGCATTTATCCCAACTTTTATAATCTATAAAGGCAAAACAGCTGGAAATGGACAACATGATAATGCTCGGCGAGCTTTGAAGAAGGGCTTCTTGGAGAGCGTGGTGCGCTGCATAGCTGAGTGCTGGATTTGACATCCTTGATTTCCTGTCACTGGCAGTCACATGCCGACTGTGTGGGCGAGATAGCTGAGTGAAAGTGGAATGCGTTAAAGCGGCGAGGCAGAAGTGCAGACGTCGCCGTCTCTCTAACGCTCACACACATAGACACTACTGTTCTGACTGAGCCGTTTCGAAGTAAAGAATGTGAAGACGTTTTCAGGCACAGCTGTGCAACAAGTCATCAGGGCGGGCAGGCTGAGGCCAAGTACTTGGAGAATGAGTGAAATGTGCTTGATGTGGAAAAAAAATCACTTATGCACACATTTCATACTTGAATAATTCATCTGTACTGTGTATGCTGTTCCCTAAAGTGTGCAAATAAATAAATACAGCGCACAAATTATATATATATATATATATATATATATATATATATATATATATATATATATATATATATATATATATATATATATATATATATATATGTATATGTGTACTGTATATATGTTATTAGTGAGATGAAGCTAAAAAGCCCAAGATTGATTTGCTAGGATGGCTCCGCCCCCTGACAGCCCATCTAGAGACTCTAGTTATCCCATCCTCCTTTCTGTATATGTATTTTTTGGTGTATATGTATATTTTATATCTTGGAGAATGGAGTCTCCAAGCTGCTTTTATAGGCAAAACTCCAAAACAGTTTTTCTGACAATGAGAACCTTTAACAGCTCTCATCATGCTAATATATAAACAGATCAGGCATAACATTATGACCAGGTGAAATGTGAAATGAATACCACTGATTATCTCTTCATCACGGCACCTGTTAGTGGGTGGGATATATTAGGCAGCAAGTGAACATTTTGTCCTCACAGTTGATGTGTTAGAAGCAGGAAAAATGGGTAAGCGTAAGGATTTGAGTGAGTTTACCAAGGGTCAAATTGTGATGGCTAGACGACTGGGTCAGAGCATCTCCAAAACTGCAGCTCTTGTGGGGTGTTCCCGGTCTGCAGTGGTCAGTCTATCAGAAGTGCTCCAAGGAAGGAACAGTGGTGAACCGGCGACAGGGTCATGGGCAGCAAAAGCTCATTGATTCACGTGGGGAGCGAAGGCTGGCCTGTGTGGTCCAATTAAATAGACAAGCTACTGTAGCTCAAATTGCTCAAGAAGTTAATGCTGGTTCTGGAAAGAAAGGTGTCAGAATACACAGTGCATCACAGTTTGTTGCGTATGGAGCTGCATAGCCACAGACCAGTCAGGGTGCCCATGATGACCCCTGTCCACCACCGAAAGTGCCAACAGGGGGCACGTGAGAATCAGAACTGGACCACAGAGCAATTGAAGAAGGTGGCCTGGTCTGATGAATCACGTTTTGTTTTGCATCACGAGGATGGCTGTTGGCGTGTACCTGGGAAACACGGCAGCAGGGTGCACTATGGGAAGAAGGCAAGCCGTTGGATGCAGTGTGATGCTTTGAGTAATGTTCTGCTGGGAAACCTTGGGTCCTGCCATCCATGTGGATGTTACTTTGACCCATACCACCATTGTTGCAGACCATGTACATCCTTTCATGGAAACGGTATTCCCTGGTGGCTGTGGCCTCTTTCAGCAGGATAATCGTCCTACCACAAAGCAAAAATGGTTCAGGAATGGTTTGAGGAGCAGAACAATGAGTTTGAGGTGTTGTCTTATACTTCAAATTCCCAGATCTCAATCCAATCGAGCATCTGTGGGATGTGCTGAACAAACTAGTGCGATCCTTGGAGACCCCACCTCACAACTTACAGGACTTAAAGGATCTGCGACTAACATCTTGGTGTCAGATACCACAGCACACCTTCAGGGGTCTAGTGGAGTCCAGTGCAGTCATTAGTACCCTTGTATGCCGGTGATGCCGGTTCAAATCCTGCTCGGAACGGGTTGATTAGGACCAATTATGTTTGGTGCCATGACCCGGATGGGAGTGAGGTTTAGAGGTGAGTGTAACCAAGACCAGCCAGTATAAGCTGTGAGGGTAAACCTCATTCCACTGGCTTCAAGAGGCACCCTCAAAACCGACAGTAGAGACTAGGGATGACACAATTCTCAATATAACATTGAACCGTTCGGTATGGCATTCACGGTTCAATACGCGCTTGGGAATTGTTTTTTTTTCTGTTTCGCATTTAATAAATTATTTTTCCACACATTCTAAAATTTGCCTCCATCCCAACATACTGAACAACGCGACATACATTCATATCACAGGTTAGTGGTAGAGTTATACTCACGGGACACTATAGTTATTCACAATCACCAAAGTTCATCATATGCATGCGTTTTAAAGCCTTGCCGGTTTCATTCGCGTGCACTGCTTTAACATGCGCTTTTCAGCGAGCACTAAACGCGTCAAACACGTGATTACTGGACTAAGTCGTCTTACTGCGCTAATACTGTCAAATACACACAAGGTTAACATAAACACAGTCGGTTATGCCTAAGTGAAAGTAAAATCGCAATCGTGTCTGTATATTAAATGCAAGCAGGTCTTAAATTGACAACAGTGCAGCCTAAGTGAACACGCAGTCCTTAAAGGGACAGTTCACCTCTAAAATGAGGTCATTATTTACTCACTCTAATGTTGTTTCAAACCTGTATTCATTTCTCCATGACAGAATTTTCATTTTTGAGCGAAATATCCGTTTAATATTAATACAAAAACAAAAGACAAAGAGAAAATCACCCACTGCTCTTGACTGAAAAACTAATACAGTAGCTTTAATAAGAATCAATGTATATTTTATAGTGAAGTCTATGCAGTATTTTATTTTTACATTTATTCATTCAATTTCATACTTAAATGCTGCTGAACAGCTCTAAGCTGCCAGTGTAAATCGTATATATATATTTATTTTATATTATCCAATACACTAGGAATGTGTAAAAAAGTTTTATTTTGGTAAAGTTAAGTTTAAGTAAGGTTTTTCAATTATTTTAAGTAAAATAAAGAAAGTATTGAAATCCCGCTCAAAGTGGGTAGAGTAGGATTGATTACACATATTTACCTTAACCTGAAAACCTTGTATTTTTCCTCATTGGGCGACATTTGAAGGGATCATAGACTCCCTAAACAATGACTGTTCTGAAAGTTATCCTTAGCAGAGAATGTACTCCAACAAGCTCAGTGAAAAGAAAATGAACCTAAGATGGCACACAAAATAGAATTAAATAATAGAATTAATTCAATAGTTAAAAGTAAACGATAAACATTTTTTAAAAATAATTTAAAGTTTCATATTTGCCCCATAATTATGAGTGTTTGTTATGTATATTTATGCTTATTAAAGTATCCTGTCCTATTAAAGTCACCTTTATAAACATCAATCCGATTGTTAAGTATGACGCCACACGTCAATGCTTCCGGGTCCAAACGCTACATTAGATGCCAAAAGCAATGAACAACGTGTGCTAATATACAGTCATGATGTCCTGGAAAACTACCATAAAATCATGATCCTAACTTTATCTCTTAACTTTACACCAAAATCTCAGATGGCCAAAGAGTGATTCATCTTTTAGTTTAATCCTTAAAAAAATTTGTGTCCGGGACAATGAGAGCACGGAGACTGTACTGGACACCTTAAGTTTTTAAAAGTTTACCTAAAATGTGTATTATTAATAAACAATTAGATAATTAATTGAGATAGTATTCTCAAGTGAAATGAGTAGAAACTTGGACACGGTCAAGACTTAACAAGCGGATAGTCTAGTCTCCTGTGCGCTTTGCATTGGGAGTGGCTGTATTTGTATTTTCTTATTCTATATAAAGCGTTCCAAAATAGGCTATCACTTATGAGATTCAATCTTAGTTAGGATCATGCCTTAAGTTCAACAATAGAGTTACAGTGTGACAATGTAAAAAACATGCAGCTTCAGGCATGACTAAGTACATTCAAGCATTCTTACGCCAAAGACCATCAGTCAAACACAGCATTACTAAGAAACGTGGGAGGAAAACTACAGCAGAATATGACGTCTGCATGGCTAAAACCTCTAGAGTGCATTGGTGCAGGCCCGCATGTACAGTCATGTCATTAAGATTGGACGTGCTGGATGATTATCTCAGGGTTTCACATGTTGTGGGATAAAATCCTGCCGTTGTGGGGAGAATAACTGACCAGTGAAAGTGCCAACCAGATTGCCTGACTGCAATGATAATCAAGAGAAGCGGAGCCTTTTCCCAGCCGCAAGTGTGAGGCACTGTAGGGGCTCAAGTCTCGATGTTGGCTCCTAGTGTGAGTTAGTGCTGAGAGTCTGCAGCTGGAGCTTTTGGCCTCAGAGCGGAGGGCGTCTGACAGGGAGGACTTCGATGTGTTTCTGTTGGAAGAACAGGGTCTTATTGCTAGTGCAGGGCAATGACATGCAACACCTCACCTGCAAAACTGACCCGACACATTACCTGCATTATCCATGTGTGTGTTCTTTGTGGTATTTAAAAAAAATTATAATACTTTATTTAAGGATGTTTGAGTGCAAAAACAAGTGTAATAATACACCATATATGCCTATTTTAAAAATAAGGATTCTGAGAAACTAAATTTGTGTAGCTAAATATGTGGCTAAAAACACAATACACAAATGCACAGACATCACATGGGGCAAAATGCATTACATCAAACATTAACGCTATGCAAACATCAAACATTAATAATGTACTTTTTGCACCATAAGTTGCATGCACCTTCAAGCTGTGACTTGTGTCCTTGTTCTTGGCTCATTTTGACCGGATCATTGAATCACTGAGTTGTTGACTCAAAAACAGCTGTAATCGGATTCACTAGTTCACACTTACATATAATTTATAGAGTAAATTGAATTGCGTATGTGGCGTGCTGTCTGGGGGGAGGGCTTCGAGCTCGGACTTTGGCCCGAACCCAGGAGAAGGGGTGGTGGAGGGATGCTGGAAAAACTGTCAACAAAGTAAGTCGGCTGGTATATATACCTCTTTTGTTGATTAGCTGAGTACTCTCCACCTGTGTCAATTCTCTGACAATTATCACCTCGTTTAGTAAAACAGCATTCAGTTCGATTCACAAATGAATCATTCAGATGTGATTTGTTAACCAATTAAGCAGGTTCTTTGGAAAGAATCTACTCGTTCACAAATTGGACTATGATATTATGCTTTGGATAAAATACTAAATAATTTGGTAAATAAAAATACTCTGATAAAGATACTAAAAAACAAAGTTACTGTCCACCACTGAACTACAACTATATGTCAACTAAGGCCACATTTACACTGCAGGTCTTGATTGCTGATTTCCGATTTTTTGATTATATAAATCATTTTTTGATGACCAGTTCATCTTTTAAAAGTGACCCAGATCCATTATCTACACTTGGCGAAGCAACTCAAGACGTACTGACCCATAAAAACTTAGGCCGAAAAGGAAGTAAAATCTGCACGATTTGCAATGGAGACAAATGAAATGATAATACAAGCTTTTGCTTTTCATACCAAATTTAAAGGTCAGGGAAAAATTGAAAAGAGTCATGTGATTACGGTTGGTGTCCAAAATCATTCGCCATTCGTATACGCATTGACAGGGGAATATCTCGTCCGTTTACATGGCAGATGCAAATGCATTTATTTCCACATATGAACGAGGTCTGAAACCAATCTGAGAATGTCCATATGTTTTTTACTTGCTGCCACGTTGGTGTGTTATCAAAACCAGAATAGTGTCACTTGAACAATGTAATGTAAATGCGGCCTAACTCTCATTAGAGTATAAGTAGACTGTCTGCTTAATATCTGCTAACACATTTAAGTATCTTATATATACAAGTATCTTTCCAACTACACGTTAACTTTTTCTACCATCCCAAACCCCAACATCTAACCTAAGAGTCTGCTACAGTCAACTAATACTCTAATGAGAGTTAGCTGACACGTATATAGAATGTCTAAAGTGGACCATCTAAATAAAGTGTAACCCTTCTCAGATAATATGAGTAAGAAATAGCACATCTTCATTGAGGTGGACTCAGAGTGGGACACAGTGGCCTCCCTCCAGTCTCTCTTGGCTCAGGCCGTGTCTTTCCATTCTGCACAGCATCAGTGCAGAGGACCAATGCTCAACACAACTATCCAAGCAAGTGTCAAAGTGTGCAAGCCATTGCAAAAAGAAACGTGTGCACACATACTCATTTAGATACAAACACTCACATATCTTAACATCGGCCTTTGTCACTGTACAGGAGATGACCTTCTTGACTGTTTTCCTGTGAAGCTCAATGCCCTGTAGCTCAGCGATCAGTGGACATACACAGTGATTCAATGGCGCCACCTTGAGGTTGATTGTGGTACACACAGACTGATAATTTATTTTCTTTTTTTTTCACAGACTGATAAATGGCTAGGCACAGGAGAGGTTTTAGAAGATTCTCCAACACAGGACTTCAAACCTCTCACACAAAATACAAAAAGATACCATGAGTACACAGGTATTCTAAATAGGTATATTATATATATATGGTACACTACCTTTCAAAAGTTTGGGGTCTATACGTTTTTTTAAATGTTTTTAAAATATGTCTCGTGCTCAACAAGGACGCATTTTCATGAGAAATACAGTAAAAACTATGATATTGTAAAATATTCTTACAATTTCAAATAACTGTTTTCTTTTTTGATATATTTTAAATGTAATTTATTCCTGTGATCCAAACACTTTCAGCATCATTACTCCAGTCTTCAGTGCCACATGATCCTTCGGAAAGCAATCATTCAAGAAACATTTAAATATTAATGTTGAAAAAAGTTGTGTTGCTTAATATTTTTTATGGAAACTATTAGGCCTATACTTTTTTCAGGATTTTTGATGATGATGATGAATAGAAAGTTCAAAAGAACATGTCAGGCAGGGTTGACAGATCTGTGCAACAAAAGTAGCCCAATGGCCAGTCAAAAGTAGCCCAGAAATTCCCCAATGCAATTTTCTCCACAGGATGGCCGAATTCTCCACTGAATTTGTCTACGTCTGGGCTGTGTTTTGTAGGTGTTGGAGCACAGAAATCATACAAACGGGGGTGGAAATCAGACCGCAGAAGGAGAAAAAATTACCTTTGGCAACAACTTAAAAGTAGCCCAATTCTGTGGGAAACCACAGACTTGGCAACACTGACGTCAAGGTCCTGTCACCTGGTCCTCAGTTTAAGGTATATGACAGGATCCTGACTGATTTAAATACATGAAGCTTTATTTCCAAGCATGTATACTGTTGCTTTGAGATGATGCATGGTAAACTATGGTATTGTCTTATACCCCTCCTGTCCCCCTGTTGAGAGAAATGTAAGTGTAAGTCGTTGTGTGAGCTTTGTATACATAATGGTTATTGTAGTTCTATAAATGTGAGCATGTATTTACCATAGACAGTAAAAGAAAGGTATTTACTCATCTCACTTACAAAAAAACAGATTCACTATTCCTCAAAATGAATAAAAACAGTATAATGTAAACTTAGAATATTATGCCCACATTTTTTAAATAATACAATTATTCTTTGTATTTAATCTCACTTTATTATCAATGATCCAAGTTAACCATACCATGCCGGACAGTAGAGATGTGTTTCTGTCACAGCCGCGCAGTGAAACAACCAATCAGAGCAGAGCTCCACATTACTATTCACGACCCTTCCAAATAAGGCAAAAACAGACCTTTTCATTAGAGACAATTTCTAGGGTTGTAATTGGACCTGTAAAACCGTATCTGGAAATGTTTTGCCCTTAAATAAGCCACATACCATCTATTAAGATATCAGAGAACAATTTCAAATATTGTTTCAACTCATTCTGGGGCACCTTTAAAACAATATGCCAAAAATACATGCAAGTCCGAACCAAATTTTGCTTATATAAAACTAGTGACACGAGAAAGCAAACTGTATCGTCATACAGGCAACAGAAACAAATCTGAAACGCATTCGATTTCAATACATATTTTGTTAAATATACAGACTGTTTGGATTTGGTAACACTTTACAATAAGATTCCAATTGTAACATTGACTAAGGTTAATAAATGTTGTAGAAGTATTGTTCATTGTTAGTTTAATTTCAACATTTACTAATACATTTTTAAATTGAGATTTAATTTGTATTAATGCACTATGAACTACATGAATGATCAAAGTATGATTGTATTGCTCAAATATTAATACACGCTGTAAAAATGTATAGTGCATAATGCATGTAGTTCATGTATTCTAGTTAATACATCATTGTTAACAAATGGGACTTTACAAGTATTAAATGTACATGCATGCTTATAGGTTATAGCTAAAGAAACACATTTGAACTGTAATATTTTAATGTTTAAATTATTTTCTGTAGAATTTGTTCTGTTAGAACTTCTCAATTTAATATATTTATATTTATATACAGTATGTATTTCATTTAGCACATTTTCATGGTTCAGTGCTTTTTTTTTTTTTTTGGTGGGGTGGGGGTGGAAATAAAGTGCAGCACTCAGTTATGTTTTTTTATTTGCTTATCCAGAATCAATTTTAAAAACTTAAATTTTCGTTTATCGGCAAGTACAGTCTAACCTAGTTATCGTTATCAGTAAAATCCACTCGGTCGACCTCTAGCTGCAACCATGTAAATTATAAGAAAAATAATGATTTTTTTTTTCTTTTACATTAAATAATGAAAACATATTATAGACCACATAAATAAATAATTAAAGCAACCAAATATAAGCATTTTGTCACAAGACTTCATTTTGCTCCAATGGCATAATCATCTTTCTATGTTCAATGCTCCGAAACAAAATATATTGTGCACAGTATAGATACTATACGCTACAACAACAGTAAGTTGTACAGTAGTATGGAAGTAAGCTGTTTTATTCTGAATGTAGCCGAGGAGACTTTAGTAAAGAAAAATATGAGCCAATATAAGTCAGTGTGCAGTGAAGGAGAACAATTTCCCATAAAAGATTCAGTCATAAACATTTATTCATTGATGAACAAAATACCACGTATAGATGATTAAAAATGCAAACACTTTCTCAAAGCAATCATTTATTAAATGACAGATCAATTTGACTGTAATTCTGTCTTTAATTTACTTCACATTAATTCAGTTTAGATGTAGGGTTAATCTGTTCCCTCGAGAGTTTGAAAGCCTCTTGCACTTTTCCAGTCTTTGATAAGAGGTCCACAGAGGTCATGGGAGTTGTGTCCTTACAACACCAACCCTGTAAAAGATAGAAATACAACTTTTAATATAAGCAAACATGAAATTTTTTTATAATTAGTTTTTATTATAATTAGGTTATATTAAATCTATAATTCATCCACATTAATATCAGTTTAATGAAAATGCATGATTAATACATGAAGTTTGTTTTACCGCTGCAGCACCCCCACTGGCCAGATGCTGTCTTGCAGCAGAACTTCTCAGCTGGGCAGTAGACATTTCCTTCACAATGAACAGTCTCAGTCTCGGTCTGCCTTTCAAGAGCCTGTTCATTTCCATTCACAGGAATTATGTTAGTAAACACAAACAGAAGTTCAACTGCTAGAAAAATCTCTAAATGGACCATTTACATTTTTACAGCTCAAATAAATATAGCCTAATATATTATATAATGAACTAAAGCATATTTCTGCTGTTAAGCCACCCAGAATTCATTGCCACATTGTTTATTTTAAAAAATGGAGGGATAAACTCAAATGATAATTGTATATAATTACAAATATTTGTGATAATCGAAAAAATAGAATGTGTGCAAACCCTAAAAATTCATTTAATTGTTCCAAAAGTCATATCATATTCCTTTCTCATGACATTGTCTTTAAAGATTGTCGGCTCATTGTTACATGATTGGTTGGTTTGCTACTAAAGTCATTGACCGAGTAATGACATACCTGAGTTTTCTGGATAGCTTTGGAGGCCAGTTGAGGAGAGGATGGCAGTCTCAACCATCCACTCACACAACGGGTCGATGTCGAATCACAGAGAGAACTAGCCGGACAGCAATGAAGGCCATCTCTGCAGCAATGACCCTAAAGAAAAACTAACGTTACACCTTAATATGAATATAGTATAAAACAATTATGCATTCCCATTCACTTACATTTGTGTATGGACAGCAGGTCCACACTCCATAACGACTCAGACAGCACGTTGTTCCATCAGGACACACAGTGGAAGCATCACAGCGCACCCCAGAGGCACTATCAGACTCTACTGGGTTTAAGAGATCCATCAGTGGCTCATCTGCAGCTACAAGAGCTGCCATGAGTAACATCAACACTGGAACCATCTGAAAATATGACATGAACATATTACCGGTACCTGAAATAATATATGATACAGCATTTTTTTTTTTTTTTTTTTAAGAAATTATTGAAACTTTTTTTTGGAGCATTTACCTTGATCATAGGCTGGGTCTCTTCTTTGTGGATGGTGTTTTCTGCTGTCTGAGCTGTCCTGTAATGTTCTGACTGTATCTCTTATATACACATACACACGGCTCCTCCCACTGTAAAAAAAAAAAAAATCCTCCCTCCATTTGTTAAAATAAATAATGGGCCTGTCACGGGATCTATCAGAAATCATTCCAAAACTCTGATTATAGTCTCAGAAAGCTCCTTATATTTTTCTAATTTGTTTAAATTAAATTATATTTAATTATAATTTAATTTTAATATTTTATTTACAAGTATACAAGTATATAATTATAATTTACAAGTATAATAATGTTTGTGAGTTTTATTCATCATGTACAGCTTCTAACCAAAACATGTTATATGAAAATAGGCCATTTTATTTATTTATTTATACATTTATTTCAAAAAGGGACAGTGTACCTTAATCAACATTCATGAATGTAAATGTACCCAAATTAGACCAAAGGCAGAAAATAACTCATTGGACAAAATTAATTTAATTGAGGGCAGGTTTTCAATCCAATAAATATGTGTAGCCCTAACTCATAAAAAAAAAAATCATGCAATGAAATGTAATTGAGTTGGTTTAACTCAATTTTGGACAATGTAATTGAGTTGGTATCAAATACAGTTTAAATTATATTTATATACTTGTCGAACTTAAATTAAAACAATTAATTAGAAAATCAAGTATAAGCAGTTTCATTCATCATCATACACAATGTATATAATAAAAGACTGGTGTCACTCCTGACATTAGCATACTGTAGATCACTGAGTGCAGTGCATGTGCCACTCTTTAGCATAATCACAAAAACATTCAAAACCATTACAGAAACTCCTCTAGATGTCCAACATAACTGAACATTAAACACTAACATTAACTAACAATATATTTCCCTGTACAGAAAAAAACATAAAGTAACTTTAATCCCCAAAATTTACTCTCCTCCCTTGCAAAAAATGGTCGGAAGATCCTTCAGTTTTAAATATATTAGGTTGACTGAACACAATTAAATTAAGTTGAGACAAAATAAGATATGTTTAAGTAAAGTGAACAGAATTTGTCCTTTCTATGAGGGTCCTGAATATTTTTTTGAGTGTATTTGATAACAGGTCAGGTGTTTATTTCAAGACCACGAGGAAACAACTTCCGTTATGTTGACATTACAAGAAAATTGAACCGAGATCACAAGAAAACATTTTTACACAACTTTTTATGATGTGGAAATCACAAGAATGTGATGTGACCACTTTTTCAAGGTCAAAAGCAACAAAAACAAAAACAAAAAAGCGGTTAAGCATTTAAGACTTAAGCTTTTTTTTCTTAAACTTGACTCATACAAAAGCAGAAGTACCTTTAATGAACTGTTCTGTCACTGGAAACTGAATTTCACTTCTGTGAATTTTTATAGTTTGCATAAAAATGGAAGATGTTGTAAGACGTTGAGCAAATTTTTTACTAGATTTAAGTTTCGTCTTCAAAATCATCCCATTTCTTCAGTGCCCTCCTGGATCCCGAATCCCACTCAGAGTGGGTCAATAGGACCGGCTACATTTGGTGCCATGACCAAGTGAGGGAGCGAGGTTCAGAGGGGTGAGTGTAACGAGTGTAGGCCAGTAAGAGCTTTGCATGTAAACCTCACTGCCCTGGCCTCAAGAGGCGTGCTAGAGACTAGGAGTTAAATGACTTCAGATTTTTTAAAGTCAACATTTATGTGATGAAAGTCGAGTCAATGTTGACTAGTTGCTGATTACGTCATTAATGGACAAATAAGCCTGAACCTTGTTCTGAGACCATAAACTGTAAAAAATATGGACTTAGTGTCCATGACGTCACCCATAGGTTTCTGAAGAGAGTTTTTGAAGCATCAAAGTCGGCCATTGCCACCTTGGGAGAGCGTCACCGCGCGTCACTCCCGGATAACTGAAAATGGGCAAAGAGGCAGGACGTGGGTGGAGCTGAGGTGATGACTAACGGACAGCAGACAAACAGTGATCCACCTGTCACTCAAAGTGGCCACACCCTTAATTAAGCAGAATGTTAAGGCTTTATATAAATGTAAACAAATTAGTTATAAAAAATTCAACCCTTCACAGTTGTCATGAAGGGCAAAATTAGCCGTGTAGACCAAAACGACAATTTGTACCAGGCTGTAAAAGTCAATGAGCTCTTTAGCGGCCCTTCAATGAATTGCAGTGTAGGACACTTCCGTCTTGGCTTTAAGAGAAACTGGGAGAGGTTGCCGCTTGGCTGAGACGCAAACGCTGGGTTTTTTTTTTGTGCACAGGACAGCTATGGCCTATAAACCTGAGGGCTGTGTCGTCCAGAGCCAGGTGATCCTGGTAGGGCCTCCCAAAGCCTGGTGATCCTGGTAGGGCCTCCCAAAGCAAAGTGGTCTTAGGTCAGGGGCTAGACTAAGAATGGTTCAGATAACCCATGGAACAACAAAGAAAAGGAGGAGTTACCCTGCCCGGAGGAAGCCCGGTAGTGCTCCCTGTTCGTGAGATCTTCAACTCCGACTGAGTTTTTCTGACATCCCTGGAGGTTGGGGGAATATAAACTGAATGGGCAATGTTCAAAGCTTCCATTGCTGAAGCTCCTGCGGGGAGCTGTGGTCTCAAGTTCTTAGTTGCCTCAAGGGGCGATAACCCTCGAACACTGTGGTGGACACCGGTAGTCAGGGAAGCCGTCCGACTGAAGAAGGAGTCCTTCCGGGATATTTGATGTGCTTTGTGGATCTGGAAAAGGCGTATGACAGGGTTCCCCAGGAGATACTGTGGGAGGTGCTGCGGGAGTATGGGGTGAGGGCTTCTCAGGGCTATCCAATCCCTGTACATCCAAAGCGAGAGCTGTGTCCGTGTTCTCTGCAGCAAGACGGACTCGTTCCAGGTGGGGGTTGGCCTCCACCAGGGCTGCAGAGTACCTTGGCAAGTATCTTGGGGTCTTGTTCACGAGTGAGGGACAATTCAAATTCAAATTCAAATATATTTGTATAGCGCTTTTCACAATACACTTTGTTTCAAAGCAGCTTTACAGAAAGTGCATTTTATAAATGTACATTGAAAAATGTTAGAAAAAGTTAATCAATCATGTATTATTTTATGAGTAGTCTCTTCACAGGCGTCAGTCGTCTCATCACAGGTGTTGGGGCATCTGAAGTCTCCATGAGAGGCTGGATACAAACTGGAGCTGACCAACTATTTACCTCGGGACTAGTGTCCCGAGATAATAACAGAAAAGCAGATGGGAAATAATTAGCATAGCTGCTGTTCAGAATATTAATGCTTTTGATCCGATTTAACTGTAGTATAAAAGGTAATTATAATGTGAATGCTTGGCTAAAGAGATGCGTCTTTAATCTAGTTTTAAACTGGGACAGCGAGTCTGAACCTCGAACAATATCAGGAAGACTATTCCAGAGTTTAGGAGCTAAATGTGAAAATGCCCTCCCTCCTTTAGTGGACTTAGATATCCTAGGAACGACCAGAAGCCTCGAGTTTAGTGATCTTAAAAGCGCGATGGATTGTAGGGCGATAGAAGATCCGTTAAATACACTGGAGCTAAACCATTTAGGGCTTTATAGGTCAGTAGCAATACTTTGTAATTGATACGGAACTTAATAGGTAACCAGTGTAGAGATGATAAAATTGGTGTTATATGATCATATTTTCTTGACCTAGTAAGAACTCTAGCAGCTGCGTTTTGGACTAACTGTAGCTTGTTTAAATGGAGTGGGAGATTGGCCAGAGAATCGGAGCAGCAGGGGTGGTACTGCAGTCTCTTTACCGCACCATTGTGACGAAAAGAGAGTTGAGCCAGAAGGCAAACTTTGAAAGTGTTAATTACATTACTGTCTATGGAGAGGTCAGCGAGCTCTCGGATTTCATCAAAAATATCTTAATTTGTGTTCCTAAAATGAACAAAGGTCTTAAGGATTTGGAATGACATTCGGGTGAGTAATGAATGACAGAATCTTCAATTTTGGGTGAACTAACCCGGCCTGGTTTCACAGACAGGGATTAGATTAAAACAGGAGTAGGCCTTGGTTAAATTAGAACATTTAAGTAACTTTTTAAAATGTGCCTTAGAAAAAACACTACTGGTGTTCATCTTGAGACAAAACAATGGGACTGATATATTTTAAGATATGTCAGTGCAAGTTGCTTTCAGTAAAAACAGCTCAGACATGCATTTTAGACTGGAACTAGCAGCAATAAATTGTCTATTATCATATAATATGGTAATAATATAATTGGTAAAATATTAATATTAAAATAAAATTATAATTTTATATAATTTAATTTAAAATGGAGGAGAAAAAATACTGTTTGAGGCTAAAATCAGCATATTAGAATGATTTCTAATAGATCTCGTGACAGGGCCATTGTTTCACAAATGGAGGGAGGAATTGAAATGACTATTTGTGATATTTTTTTTTTACAGTGGGAGGAGCCGTGTGTATGTGTATATAAGAGATACAGTCAGAACATTACAGGACAGCTCAGACAGCAGAAAACACCATCCACAAATAAGAGACCCAGTCTATGATCAAGGTAAATGCTCCAAAAAAAAAAATTCAATAATTTTTTTTTAAATGCAGTAATATATTATATTATTTCAGGTAATATGTTCATGTCATATTTTCAGATGGTCCCAGTGTTGATGTTGCTCATGGCAGCTCTTGTAGCTGCAGATGAGCCACTGATGGATCTCTTAGACCCAGTAGAGTCTGATAGTGCCTCTGGGGTGCGCTGTGATGCTTCCACTGTGTGTCCTGATGGAACAACGTGCTGTCTGAGTCGTTATGGAGTGTGGACCTGCTGTCCATACACAAATGTAAGTGAATGGGAATGCATAATTGTTTTATACTTTATTCATATTAAGGTGTAACGTTAGTTTTTCTTTAGGGTCATTGCTGCAGAGATGGCCTTCATTGCTGTCCGGCTAGTTCTCTCTGTGATTCGACATCGACCCGTTGTGTGAGTGGATGGTTGAGACTGCCATCCTCTCCTCAACTGGCCTCCAAAGCTATCCAGAAAACTCAGGTATGTCATTACTCGGTCAATGACTTTAGTAGCAAACCAACCAATCATGTAACAATGAGCCGACAATCTTTAAAGACAATGTCATGAGAAAAAGGAATATGATATGACTTTTGGAACAATTAAATGAATTTTTAGGGTTTGCACACATTCTATTTTTTCGATTATCACAAATATTTGTAATTATATACAATTATCATTTGAGTTTATCCCTCCGTTTTTTAAAATAAACAATGTGGCAATGAATTCTGGGTGGCTTAACAGCAGAAATATGCTTTAGTTCATTATATAATATATTAGGCTATATTTATTTGAGCTGTAAAAATGTAAATGGTCCATTTAGAGATTTTTCTAGCAGTTGAACTTCTGTTTGTGTTTACTAACATAATTCCTGTGAATGGAAATGAACAGGCTCTTGAAAGGCAGACCGAGACTGAGACTGTTCATTGTGAAGGAAATGTCTACTGCCCAGCTGAGAAGTTCTGCTGCAAGACAGCATCTGGCCAGTGGGGGTGCTGCAGCGGTAAAACAAACTTCATATATAAATCATGCATAATCATCACACTGAGATAAATGTGGATGAATTATAGATTTAATATAACCTAATTATAATAAAAACTCATGCAATGTAAAATTTCATGTTTGCTTATATTAAAAGTTGTATTTCTATCTTTTACAGGGTTGGTGTTGTAAGGACACAACTCCCATGACCTCTGTGGACCTCTTATCAAAGACTGGAAAAGTGCAAGAGGCTTTCAAACTCTCGAGGGAACAGATTTACCCTACATCTAAACTGAATTCATGTGAAGTAAATTAAAGACAGAATTACAGTCAAATTGATCTGTCATTTAATAAATGATTGCTTTGAGAAAGTGTTTGCATTTTTAATCATCTATACGTGGTATTTTGTTCATGAATGAATAAATGTTTATGACTGAATCTTTTATGGGAAATTGTTCTCCTTCACTGCACACTGACTTATATTGGCTCATATTTTTCTTTACTAAAGTCTCCTCGGCTACATTCAGAATAAAACAGCTTACTTCCATACTACTGTACAACTTACTGTTGTTGTAGCATATAGTATCTATACTGTGCACAATATATTTTGTTTCGGAGCATTGAACATAGAAAGATGATTATGCCATTGGAGCAAAATTAAGTCTTGTGACAAAATGCTTATGAAGCTTAAAGAGGACCAATTATGCAGCAATGTTTCACCCACTGTCTGAACGCTCGGTTTTAAACCGGGTACACACTGAACGATATAGCACTGATTTTTGCTCGCCAACAAATTTGTGAAAATCACCAACAAATGCCCAAAATCTGAGGCAAATCGGTGCTCGTTCACATTAGTGACAATCATGTGCATGCCAATGCTAACTATCTGGACCTGTCTGCAACCCAATGAGAGCGCAAAATACAGGGCAAATAAAACTTAAGGGTAAGGACTCAAGGACCTGCAACACAACATCAGCAAGCAACCGTTCTCTCCTTCATCTTTTTCACTGCAAATCGCGCACAGACAACTTGGATCACAATCTTCTTATGTGGATCATTTTAAGAAGAAACGCAATGTGCAAGAACTCAATTGTTTAACGTGTGATCTTGTTATTTCCTGCATCAATTCTCTCAATTCATGTGTTTGGTTGTAAAACGTAGTTTGTAGACCAGACAGAGTTGTCTGCAATTCCTCCTACTGAAATGCAGTGTTAGGGAAAGTCACTTACTCCCGATTTTTTCTCAACATGGGGACAGGAGGGGTGTCAGTCAATAAATGGGAAAAATCCAAGTTTACCATGCATCATCTCAGAGCAACAGTATACATGCTTGGAAATAAAGCGTCATGTATTTAAATCCATGTGCAGTCAGTTAATTTTCTAAATATAAAGCCCTATTCGGACAGGATTCATTTTACAAGGGTAGATGGAGTAATGTAATTTTATTACAGACAGGACGTCTGTAATATTAATGGCCAATTCGCACGGGATAATAAATCTCAGTAAAACTAGCAGAAGTGGGAGGGGTAACTCGATTAAGGCACCGCCGTCTCCTCCTTACATGTGTGTATTAAGTTGCTTCCTGGGGGGTATTCCATAAAGCAGGTTATGTGACATACCCGGGTATGTTTTAGAGTAAGTAAGCGGATAACCTCAACTTTCAGTTCCAAACATGGGGGTAACTTTCAGGGTATGCAAGTAGCCATAGCTCTCTGAACTTAAGAGGTATTCAGATGCATGTTATATAATTAATATAGTTATATTAAATTCAACAAATTTTGTTATATAGTTACAGTTATAAACAATATAATCCTTATTCTCAGTGAATAAAGATTTAAAAGATTGTAAAAATGATTGCACAACCACCAAACAGGTGGCAATGTGCAGTAAGTAGGTTATAAATCACCATTAAACAAAAGAAGAAGGGGGAAGTAGAATGGCAAGCTTTTTTTAGCGTCTGTTTCCATGGTCAATCCTCGAGTCGTCGCTCTGTTGACAATGTCTTGTGTGTTAACCGGGAACATACTCTGAGTTTTCAGAACTTACTCCAGGACTCCAGGGGTTTTGGAACCAGCATATCGTGGTCTGGTCGAATCATTTATTAATTAAATTCTGATTGGATTCTGTAGGCAATAGGCTCTTACCTAAATCTAAAAGAAGTTCCATGCCTCTAAAAAGTGCTTTCGACCTTCTTTTTGATCCAAATGGTAAGCAGAAAACACTTGAGGTTTGCCGCAGACATACCGGCTACCACCTAGAACGCAACTGAATGTTTTTTCAAGCACCTCCATACTTTAAAAAAACGTGGAAAACTACTTTTAAACAGGAAATGATAGAATATGTATGTACATATTTACAGCAAGGACTTTTTTACAGAAGGTAAATGTCACCATTATCTTTACAGTCTGTATAGTGATTACTGAGATGGAACATTAGGACAGTACAAAAATCACTGAGAAGCTCTGGTAATAATTACTTTACCCCACCTCTCCATGTAAAACTAATCCCGTCTGAATAGGGCTTAAGTTGAGCAGTGGTCAATACGCACACAAATCCACAAATACAGGTCCTTCTCAAAAAATTTGCAATCATGGGTACGACTGCCGACCTGACTGCTGTCCAGAAGGCCATCATTGACACCCTCAAGCGAGAGGGTAAGACACAGAAATAAATTTCTGAACGAATAGGCTGTTCCCAGAGTGCTGTATCAAGGCACTTCAGTGGGAAGTCTGTGGGAAGGAAAAAGTGTGGCAAAAAACGCTGCACGACGAAAGGAAGTGACCGGACCCTGAGGAAGATTGTGGAGAAGGACCGATTCCAGACCTTGGGGGACCTGCGGAAGCAGTGGACTGAGTCTGGAGTAGAAACATCCAGAGCCACCGTGCACAGGCGTGTGCAGGAAATGGGCTACAGGTGCCGCATACAGAGAAGCAGCACTGGACTGTTGCTCAGTGGTCCAAAGTACTTTTTTCGGATGAAAGCTAATTTTGCATGTCATTCGGGAATCAAGGTGCCAGAGTCTGGAGGAAGACTGGGGAGAAGGAAATGCCAAAATGCCTGAAGTCCAGTGTCAAGTACCCACAGTCAGTGATGGTCTGGGGTGCATGTCAGCTGCTGGTGTTTGTCCACTGTGTTTTATCAAGGGCAGGGTCAATGCAGCTAGCTATCAGGAGATTTTGGAGCACTTCATGCTTCCATCTGCTGAAAAGCTTTATGGAGATGAACATTTCGTTTTTCAGCATGACCTGGCACCTGCTCACAGTGCCAAAACCACTGGTAAATGGTTTACTGACCATGGTATTACTGTGCCCAATTTGCCCGCCAACTCTCCTGACCTGAACCCCATAGAGAATGTGTGGGATATTGTGAAGAGAAAGTTGAGAGACGCAAGACCCAACACTCTGGATGAGCTTAAGGCAGCTTCTCGAAGCATCCTGGGCCTCCATAACACACCTCAGCAGTGCCACAGGCTGATTGCCTCCATGCCACGCCGCATTGAAGCAGTCATTTCTGCAAAAGGATTCCCGACCAAGTATTGAGTGCATAACTGAACATAATTATTTGAAGGTTGACTTTTTTTGTATTAAAAACACTTTTCTTTTATTGGTCGGATGAAATATGCTAATTTTTTTAGATAGGAATTTTGGGTTTTCATGAGCTGTATGCCAAAATCATCAGTATTAAAACAATAAAAGACCTGAAATATTTCAGTTGGTGTGCAATGAATCTAAAATATATGAAAGTTTAATTTTTATCATTACATTATGGAAAATAATGAACTTTTATCAAAATATGCTAATTTTTTGAGAAGGACGTGTAGGTAGACTCCACCAACCGTCTCCTTAAGCCAATCATGTAAAAGTCACTTTGCACTGACCAATTGTTGCACTCTTTCACCCCAATCATTCACATTTTGCCTAACCAGGGTGGGAATCAGGGTGGTCAGTAACCAAACGCGCTATGGATTTGTGTGTTTTGACACTAAAAGTGTTTCAAAATCCACAAATGCGCGCAGCGATTCACAAATGTACAGGAAGCGAGGATAGCACAGATAAATGCCAGGCAAAGTTTTGTTTGTGTCAAAAGCCATTGCAAAAAGACACATGTGCACACACAATCATTTAGGTACAAACAATCACTTCCAGTCCTTCCAGTTTTCCTGTAAAGCTGCATCTCAGTGATCAGTAAACATATAGTGATTTAATGGCACCATCTTGAGGTCGATTGTGGTACACAGAGACTGATAAATGGCCATGAATCATGAGCAAGGTAAATGTTCTCATTCTCGCTGAAAATCAATCTATTATTGACTTTAGACCTAGTCGCGTTATCAGTAATATCACATGTTAAAGCAGATTAAAATAGTTCCAAAAATGGCAATGGATAGAATAGCAAAAGCTCTTTATGTTCCTATTCCAAATATATGTAGATGTAAAAACGTTGATCTGATTGATTTGTTGAAGGGATGGAAATTATGGAGCTTCATAGCTAAAATGTTTATTATTAATAATTTAATATTTCAGTTTCATAAAATATTTGATATTTCAATATTTTATAAAGATTAAATATTTCCCTTAGTCAGGAGACATTTATTATTGTCAAGTTTATGTTCAGCTTATAGCTTGGGTCTTTGTATGTATTGTAGGCTACATTTTTTCTCTAATGCTTAAAATTCTACATTTGTTTGAACAGGAAAGATTATGAGCTCTTGTATAAACCTTGGTCATTATGGTCATGACAAAACACAATGAACGTTTAAGAGTGTAGCAGAAATACTTACAAATCTGTCAGAGACTCATTCTCTCATTCTGATAGTTTCTCATTTTGTCTGATAAGAACTGAACATATCCAACACGTCTTCCTCTATTTTTGTTTATTTAATTTTTATCTGGAAGAATACACTTCTTACTTTCCGAGTTTACAACCGTTTGATGGCAGGTGCATATACTGCATGCTTTGAGTGAGGTTTAAGGTGTATGCAAGGTTAAAGGAGTGAGGTTAAAGGTGTATATGATTCAGAATAGAAATAAAGTTTAATTCTAATATGGGTTCCAAAATAGGGTAACAAAACTAAAATACTTTTCTAGCTCAACATCTTTCAACTTATGCAAACTATAAAAATGTACAGAAGTGAGATTCAGTGCACAGTGACAGAACGGTACATTAAAAGGCACTTCTGCTTTTGTACGAGTCAGATTCAAAGAAAATCTGAAAAATACATAAGCAATGAGGCAATGCATTGTTTTTTTCTTTCTTGTTTGCTCCTGACCTCGACAATGTGATCATCAGATCGTTCTCTTGTGACCTCAACATAACGAAAGTTGTTTTCTCATGACCTTAACATAAACACCTGACCTGTTATCAAACAGCAGCACTAATTCAATTCTGTAAATAAAGGTTCTTGGCATCAATGGTTCCATAAAGAACCTTTAACATTCATAACCTTTCCATTGGACAAAAGGTTCTTTAAAATGTTCTTCGTTAAGGCCGTGTGTCCACCAAAGCGTTTTTTTCACGCAGCTGGCTGGCGTATTCAATTGTTTTCAATGGGGCGCGCCTTTTTTAGACAATGTAAAACATGTATGTACACAATAAGTGCAATGTATCAAATTATGAATTAAAATGTTAGTACATAGTAGTTAAGGACACCTAATATAAAGTGGGTCCTAACAGGGCCGTACCCAGGATTTTCTAAATACCGAGGTCCAAATATGAATTTTGGAGGGTTTGAAAAAAAAAACATTTCCCTCATTTACATATGCATTTTAAGACATAAGAAAATCAAAGAATCAGCTAACTGTAGCTTTAAAACCATGTCAGTGTGCAGTATAAATTATTTTAAGAAGACAACAGATTTTTATAAATGAGAATCTGGTTAAATGTTGAAAAAATTTGACTCCAAATTAGAAAATCAGAAGAGGTGTTTATGTTTATTATTGACAAAACACAATAACATACTCAAGAGAAATGGCCTTAATGAAAATTGTGTTTGTAGTTTTTTTTGCTGAATGCCATACAAACAGCACAAGTAGAATCTTCTGAAACAGAATATCTAAGCCAAGGATATTTCTCCTCCCAGTTCACATTATAACACAACTGCTTTTCACCAAACTTTGTTTTAGGAAAATTATGGTTATGTTTGAACCACTTATTCTGGAGAATGTAGTATTTGTCATCATCTGTTAGTTGTTTATTTTTAAACTTTGCTGGATCAGATTCATGAATTGTGCCAGTTTGACAGCCATCACTTCTCTTCCCTCTTGTCCTGCTCTCCTTTTCTCCTGTCACCTCTTTAACCTGTTCTTCTATAGCATTGCATGGCTTGTGTGATCTCTCTTCTTCGTTTCCTTCTCCACTGCTTTTTCTCTCTGCCTCTTTTTTCTGTCTCTCTCCATTTTCCCTCTTCCTCTCTCACATTTTCGCTTGTCTCTTCAACCTGACATTCTTTCTGTTCATTTCTCTTCCACCTCTTCTACTCTTTTGTCTCTCTCTCTATATATACATCCTCTCCTTTCTCTCATAACTTGTTCCTCCTGCTAAAAATATATATATATATATATATGCAACAATACTACTAATATAATTATTAGGTGTTTGTTTTGTTGTTAAATTGAGCCAAAGACGACATATGTGTGACTCCGTCTTTGAAAACCTAGCTAAAGTTAATTTTTGTGATTTACATTATGTAAAGAACATTATTTGAACATATAACCTTGATATATTTAATGTTGAATGAGTAAGATCATGTCAAAGATAGAAATCAATGTGAAAATATAACCAATGAGTAAAATCAAAACTTGATGCTCCTAATCTCAATATTAGATTGAGACTTTAGCCTGGATTTCACAGACAAGAATCACATTATGTGTAGCAATTAGGAATATATTGTAGGCTAATGCTTTTTCTATTCTGAGCACAGTGGGCTAGCTGCTCTTTCTCATCTGTCTCATCGCCATCATCTTCTCTCTTTCTTTTTTCCCCAGTCTCCTTCTCTTGCCCTGTATCTTTTCTCTTTTCAAAGCTGAGCTTTGTTTGAAGCAGTCTTTTCATTTTCGTCTGTATCGGTAAAAACAAAGTTGTAAATGTAAATTTAGAGCGCTCTCGCGGTGTTGTGATGTCAAACATCAGTCGTTGTTCGAAGCGCCGGTTGGTGGTTGTGGCATTTGTCCCGCCTCTCCTCCACTGTGATTGGACATTGATGTTCACCCAAAGTTCAACGCGATCAACGCGTAAAAATTGACAAAATCTGCCAGCTGTTGGCGCTATTGAAAAGTGCGGCGGATCCATTGGAAACAATCGAAAACATACGCCGGGCAAGGCGAGAACACCTGTTTGTACACGCCGCCTTAATAGGCTATTATTTTGCAACTTCTATTATGTACACCTCGGAGAATTACCGAGGTCCGGACCTCGGGGACCTCAATGGTGGGTACGGCCCTGGGTCCTAAACACCTGACCTGTTATCAAACAGCAGCACTAATTCAATTCTGTAAATAAAGGTTCTTGGCATCAATGGTTCCATAAAGAACCTTTAACATTCATAACCTTTCCATTGGACAAAAGGTTCTTTAAAATGTTCTTCGTTAAGGCCGTGTGTCCACCAAAGCGTTTTTTTCACGCAGCTGGCTGGCGTATTCAATTGTTTTCAATGGGAGCGCCACGTTTTTAGAATGCCACGAGCGTAACGAGGGGCTGAGCGAGTATTTTTTTACTGATCGCCAAGAGTTGAAGAATATTCAACTTTGAGTAAAACGCCGCGCTCATCACTGTCACTTATCACCCAGCCGTCCAATCACAGTGGAGGACGGGCGGGACACATACAACACCGACCAATCGCCACATTGTGCTTGTACTGTACAACGTCCACAGATGAAACAAGCAGCATCATAACACAATCAACAAAATCATTTAGAACAAGAGCCAGTACAAAAACTTTACATTGTATCTGCAATTTTATTTAGAATAAATACAGAAACCAACTACCTGTGAAATTAGATACTAACACTTCTGCGTTGAAATGTCAGATATATTACAAACAGAGACAAATATTATCTGTTTATGTAATAAAAGTTAATTATTACTGTGATATTTACCAAGCCATAACATTATTTTTAGAGGGTCAAAACAGTTGAATAATTTGGGAACTAACAAGTGATAACAGGCCAATTCCAGAATAATCTTGAAATTCACAATGAAAAGTGATGTGAAAGGGTGGGGCGTTGAGCTGGTGTTGAAATCTTGTAAATTTTGGGAGGAAGTTTTAAATTTTGCTTTATCATTTGATGGGAACCTCTATTTTTGAAGGGCTAATAGAGCTTCATAACTAGATCTTTTAAAATGTTTATTATTTATTATTAATCATTTTATATATATATTTATATATATATATATATATATATATATATATATATATATATATATATATATATATATATATATATATATATATATATATATATATATATATATATATATATATATATGAAATCATCGGTATTTCAGATTATTCATAAATTAATATTTTCCCTTAGTCAGGAGACATTTATTGTCAAGTTTATGTTCTGCTTAGCTTGGTTTTTGAACGTTTGTACTTGGTTACCCAGTTATTTAGTATCAACTTTTAGACATTAGTAGAGACACCTGAGTTCCTGAGTTGGCCGTGTCATGAACTTTAAACATGGTGGAGGGGAGAACGGGGTTACTGTGCTATCCTTAAAGGGGTCCTTGATTATGATTTAGTTAGTGTGTAATGTTGCTGTTTAAGCATAAACAACATCTGCAAAGTTACAACGCTCAAAGCAACATATTTTCTTTTAAAGGAATCCCTTTTTAAGGATGGCTGGCAGGGACTACAACAAGCTTCTTCCTGAGTTGGTGACATCCCTAACCCTAAAATGCACATAAACCCTGCCAAAGGGTGTGAGCCCATGTTTGGCTGCTTTAGAAAAGAGGAAGAGCACATTTGGGAGCTCGAAGCTCCGCCCTCTTCTTGAAAGGTGGCCGGGAGCAGCAGATCATATGTATTTAAAGAGACACACACAAAAACAGCTTGTTATTGCGCACCCTCAAAAATATACAATTTTAACATGCTATAAACAATTATTTGTGGAGTATTTTGAGCTGAAACTTCGAACACACTCTGGGGACATCAGAGACTTATTTTACATCTTGTAAAAAGGGGCATAATAGGACCAGTTTAATTAGTATTTTCAAAAACAGCTACATCAGCTTGTCTTTATGTTTGTAATGTCAGTGAACTCTAAAAAGACGGATCGATACAGTAAGCTACATTACATAATAATCATGGAGACCATGTTCAGAATGAACACACCATAACTCGACGAAGAACAAGAAACAGCATAAATACTAGAATAGGCAAACAAGACACACCTGGGAATGATTACAGAACTAATCAAGGGGCCGTTTACACGACACCGTTTTCAAATAAAAACGGAAGACTTTTTATGCGTCTTGGCTTTTTGGTGGCCTGAAAACGCAAACTTTTGAAAACGTTTTGAAAAATGCACGTTTTTGAAAACGTAATCTCTGTGTAAACTACAAGAAACACGAATCTGTGAAAACGGTGATGTCATGCATGTGTAGGCTATTACATTTAATCTATAGGCTTTGTTTCTTCTTTTTCTGCAAATGAAAGGATGCAGATATTCAGAAGAGAACATTCTAAAATTGGGATTACAGTGAATGTTTCTGGCTTTGTAAAGATTTATGAAGATAATGCGATTAATCACGATTAACACTCCTTCATGAATATATTTAAGAAAAATTTGCAAGTATATTACTGTATATATATTTATATAATCTATCTTATAAATATTTATATAAATATACATTTTTTTCTTAAATATATACATGCATGTGTGTGTATTTATAAATACATAATAATTATAAACAGTACACGCACATATATTATGTAAACACAAACTTTTATATTGGATGCGATTAATCGATTGCCCGGCACAATTTTTTTTCCTCTAAGGCATGTTTATAAAAGCTACTTAAATATCCTAATTGAACTAAGGCATAATCTTGGATTAATCTAAGCCCTGTCTGTGAAACCAGGCCGAAGAAACCAACAGAAACAATATTCTGTTTCTGGGTTGGTGTTTGTATGTTTCAGTTCTGTGTCCTGGTTTTCAGTTGTTTCTCTGTGCTAATTAGTTTGTTGCCGTAATGGTTATTGTTTTATTAAATTGGCACAACTTGGTATAATTTCTTTGATTAGGTTGTCTCAGTATTTTTTTCAATTCTTTGTCTGATCTTGTCAAGTTAATAGCGTTAGGTCTGTTTCCTTGTTCTGAGTGTTTTGAATTTTATGTAATAAAGGCCTACTGCACTTAAATCAGCTCTTTATTTTTGCATCCTGCTGCAACCATACGTGACAAAGGTCGAAATCCTGACAATGTTAAAGTAGTGCATATATTTACATATATAAATGATCATTGGAAGCATATTTTATGTTCTATACACCGTAAAAATAGCATTAGTATGACCGAAATTTCTAAAAATCTAGATAGCACGTTGAATGTTTATATGGTTGTCAACAAACAAGACACTACATTTTCTTCAAAATTAAATATCTTTACATTTTGGCTTTAATAGTTGCCTTCCCCAAGAAATAGTCATTAATAAACCTGGTGTCGTCCATGATTTGCTTGCTGTCCACTACATTAGGTTACGTGACAGACTTACAACCTCAAGACAGTATGTAACCTGGGAACCAAAAAGATTAACCAAAAAGATATTTCCTTAAATATGCCATATTTCCTTATATAGAGCTAAACAAAAAAGTCACAATTTGCATTAAAAGAGTGAAGTGAAAGTGTAGTTAGGCAGTTAGTGTGGTTTTGAAATATATGTTTGCATTCCAAATGTTACATAATCAGTAAAGGGGAACCTCAACTTAAAAAACTATCTGGTTTGCAAATGTATCAAAGCTTTAGTTTTAATCCCCCGGCATAGACAAAATAAGCATGTAACAATTGATATTTGAATTTCAAAAGATGTTTTCATGGCATATGATTGTGATTATTTTAGGTACCTGTGACAGAACTAAACTGCAAGAAAAAATGTTTGAAGTTGTAAATAAAACAAAGATTACTGGAGTTTGTTTGTGAAATTTACTAGCAATTACAGAGTGAACATTTTTTCTAGAGCATATATTTTTCATTGTCGTTTCCTAATTTTCCTAAGTCCACTTGAGCGCACACACGAACGCATCTTTCCGCACTCACAACCAAAGGAGTATTCTATGGAAAATGAAGTGTACCCGGGCCTTCACCATTAGAGGACCAGGTGCTGGACTGAAAACTGGATTTTTCAGAGAAGATTAGATTCAGGCAGATTCGTCTTTGTGAAGGATGTGTGACTCAAGCCACATACAAGGTTATCCTGAAATAAAATGTGCTTTCTTCTGCTCTGACAATGTTCCCCAACTCAAAAGGTTGTTTTTTTTTCCCACAAGACAATGCTCCATGCCACACAGTCCGGCCAAACAAAGTGTGGATGGACCAACAGATCAAGACCCTGTCATGGTCATCACAGTCTCCAGACATGAACTCCAATGAAAACCTCTTGAATGAGATCAAGAGAAAGCCATCAAACAAAACCAAGCTGCTTGAATTTTGTTCACAAGCCATCAAGAAAAGTCAAGCCGCTTTAATTTTTGCACCAGGAGTGGCATAATGTCACCCAACAGCAATGTGACGAACTGATAGGGAGCATGCCAAGAAGCATAAAAGCTGTGATGGGAAATTACAGTTATTCCACCAAAGGACGATCGCTGAACTCTTCCCAAGTTAAAACATTAGTATCATGTTGTGAGATTTTGTATTTTTATTTTCTTTCAAAATGTTATTCAACAATGATTAGAATGATTTCTGAAGGATCATGTAACACTGAAGACTGGAGTAATGATGCAGAAAATACAGCTTTTGCATCACAGGAATGAATTACATTTTCATATATAAATAAAGAATTTCCAAGGCACTCGAATGGTGTAGAAAAAGTTAAAAAGTCTTTAATTCATCATGGCTTTATCTTATAAAAACAGGTAACAAGTACACCTACGCGTGGCGGTTTATATGCCATCGTCAGGGTGAGGCTTGTAAGCTGTAATGTGTAGGTGTACGATAAAGCCATGATGAATTAAAGGCTTTTTAACTTTTTCTACACCATTCGAGTGCCTTGGAAATTCTTTATTTATTGAGTTGAACAATCCCTTACATCCAAAGAGCACAGAGATAAGGAATTCACACCCCGTGCAACACTTCTTTTGCATTCTCTGCCTTGATACATTTTCAAATATATTAAAATATTTAATAATAATAACAACATCTTTTTTTCTTAATTGATTCATTTGAATCATTAATTCATTTTTTAATTGAGTTTTAAATATATATGTTTGGATGAGAGGAAGTGATCCTCTCACTACCTCTGTAAGGTCCTGTCTTACTACCATTCCCATTCTTTCATATCCTATTACAGCCTGTTCATACAAGGACTTCCGTACGTTTACAACTCATAAAGCATTATCTAACCGTCATGGTTAAATTTTGACTCAACAAATGTCCTGTTTTTACAGTGGGAGTAGCCGTGTGTATGTGTATATAAGAGATACAGTCAGAACATCACAGTACAGCTCAGACAGCAGAAAACACCATCCACAAAGAAGAGACCCAGTCTATGATCAAGGTAAACGTTCTTATTCTCACTGTCAATCAGTCTAGTACTGACTTTGTCACATTATCAGTAATATCAAATGTTACAGCAGATCCACATTTTTTTTCAATAAAAATACATTCATATATTATATTATTTCATGTCATATTTTCAGATGGTTCCAGTGTTGATGTTACTCACGGCAGCTCTTGTAGCTGCAGATGAGCCACTGATGGATCTCTTAAACCCAGTAGAGTCTGATAGTGCCTTTGTGGTGCACTGTGATGCTTCCACTGTGTGTCCTGATGGAACAACGTGCTGTCTGAGTCCTTATGGAGTGTGGACCTGCTGTCCGTACTCAATGGTGAGTGAATAACAGTGATGTGATGATCCCAAAATGTGTAACTGTTTAATAGTCTTGCCTTTACTTACCTTTGTTTTTTCCTGCCCACTCTTCAGGGTCAGTGCTGCAGAGATGGACTTCACTGCTGCCGTCATGGTTATCACTGCGATTCGACATCAACCCAGTGTTTGAGGGGGTGGTTGAAACTGTCATCTTCTCCTCAACTGGCCTCCAAAGCGATCCAGAAAACTCAGGTATGTCAGTGCTCTGTGTATATGACTGCAACATAAAGCAACCTGTCATGTTACAATCACCTACATACTTGACAGCCTTTACAGACCATGTCATATGACTTACAATCACCATTTCCGGCAGTAACGAAACATAGTTTAACATTTTCAAGCTGCAAACAAAATAAACAGTGATCAATAAAATGCATAAGACTTTTGATATGAATTAAAGAAACATTTATGGTTCAAAAACATTCTATGTTTTCGATTATCCTAAATAGTAATTTTAATTTCTCTCTCTCTGTTAAAATAAACAATACGGCAATTAATTCTGGATGGTTTAAAAGCAGAAATGTGGTTTAATTCATTCTATTTTATACTATTCTATTCTGTTCTGTTTATCAATTTGTAAAAATGTAAATGATCTATTTAGAGATTTTAACTTCTGGTTATGTGTTTAGTTTACTAACATAATTCCTGTGAATGGAAATGAACAGGCTCTTGAAAGGCAGACCGAGACTGAGACTGTTCATTGTGAAGGAAATGTCTACTGCCCAGCTGAGAAGTTCTGCTGCAAGACAGCATCTGGCCAGTGGGGGTGCTGCAGCGGTAAAACAAACTTCATATATAAATCATGCATAATCATCACACAGAGATAAGTGTAGATGAATTATAGATTTATCATTTATGCAATGTAAGTGTTTGTGTTTGCTCATATTATAAGTTAATTTCTAAATTTCTATCTTTTTAGGGTTAGAGTTGTAAGGAAACAACCCTGTGCGTGATCCTCCTATCAAAGACTGGCAAAGTGCAAGAGGCTTTCAAACTCCACTGTTACCCTTAGGGAATAGATAAATCCTACATCCAAACTGAATTCATGTGAAATAAAAAAAATTTGAGTTTGAGTTTTTGAGAGTGTTTGTATTTTTTAATTATACATCTATATGGTATTTTGTCCATTAATAATTTTTTTATGAATAAATATTTTAGGGGGAAAGTGTGTACTACACTTTCTTATAATTTTGTTTACTGAAGTTCTCCTCAGCCATGTTATGCCCCTTTTTAGAGGATGTAATATAAAAGTAATAATAAAAAGTTTTAGAATTTGTCTGAATTTTCAGCTCAAAATAGCCCACAGATCAATTATACCATATTGTAAATGCCTACCT
Organism: Gobiocypris rarus; assembly: GCA_023029165.1. Taxonomy (NCBI): domain Eukaryota; kingdom Metazoa; phylum Chordata; class Actinopteri; order Cypriniformes; family Gobionidae; genus Gobiocypris; species Gobiocypris rarus. The sequence goes on from CM040919.1 coordinate 7,569,916, forward strand.
TGAGTAGACGGAAAAACATGCTTTTTCATGCATGCATCTTTAAATGCAAATGAGCATTTAATATGGTTTTCTGAGCTCACACACCGGAAGCACGTGCACAGAGCTGGATGTCAGACAGCATGTCCCAAAAGTATTTAACTAAGTTTTCTTAAACTGTCAAATACACACAAGGTTATGTCACACACAAATGAAGTTCACATAAACATAGTCAGTTAATGTTGTGAACATAAACAGCAAGTAAAGAAATTGTATGTGTAGGCTAAATAAACTATATTTTAATTTCAGTCTGGAACACTTTTCGTTATCCTCTCATAACTCAGATAGTTGCATTCGTTGCACATTGTTTATAGATCAATATAATTATATATATGAGCTCAAAAGCATGTTTATCTAAATTAAGCTTGGTCAAAAATGTATGGTAAAACAAAATATTTAAGCACTTTTGTCAGTGGTAGGAAAATACCATTGATATTCTTTTATTATGCTTCAAACAACAATACCGCCAGGGGTTAAAATAAAATAAATCTTAAATAAATATAAATAAGAATGACAATACTCATATAATCATAATTAAATATGCCTTATTTTGAACAATGTTATCATATTTTAAATAACCAAAGACTGCAAAGAACAAGAGCATCCCTCATTAAAGCTACACTGTGTAACTTTTTTAGTTTATTCTTAGCTAAAAACACTTAGTTCTTTCAAAAATATATGTGCTCATTAATGTATATTTACTTCTTTCAAGTAATAAAGTATTCTCGTAAGTGTATAATATGCCATTGAAAATACATACGGCTGAGGGGTTCGAATGCGCGTCACCATGTTGCCCCTCCATCTTGAAAGTACATGAACCAAAGAGGGACATACCCGAAAATTCAAGCTTCACCTTTGCCGTTTTAACACTCGATGGCACCGTGTCGGATGTGAAGAGGGGGACTGCTTGAGACTGATATAGCCTACAATGTAAACTTTGCCTTTCGCTAGTGATGTCGTACAATATACAGACACTTAAAGCTTTACATATTTTCCCAGAACAGTCAGGGTAAAGCCTCAGTGGAAAAACAAACAAACACGGGAAACAGTGACATAAACTTTTACCAGTATTGACTGGATTAAATAAAAGGTAAATCTGTATCTCTCTCTACATAAAGGAACAACACCAGAACGACTGGAACAGAACAGCCTACAAGAGAAAATTCTTCAGGGGTCACCAAAAAAGAAAAGAAAAGAAGAAATCATCACACAAGCCATAAAATATCCCTAAGAAATTTAACAAATCAAAGACCAAAAATAATTCCATAAGGGTCCAGTGCTTATGCAGAATATTATTGGAATTCGTGTTATAAACAATAATTACCAAAAAAAATCATCTTACATTTTTGAAAATATTCCAGTATTACCCATTAGACTAATTTACAACTGTAGTCTTTTGTCCAGTTTGTTACATCCTATGATGTAATTTGTTTTTTGAATGTCACATGTGTGTCAGTTCACTAGGTGGCAGTAGTGGTTGTTTATCTGCCTTCTTCCTCTTCTGAGCAGGTAAAGCCAGGTGAGGGTGTTTACCTCTGCTGACGACTGCTTGGATAAGAGTGTATAAAGCCTCACTGATCTCCACTGAAGTAAGGTTTGTTTTCTGCTGGTTTGCATTGTTGTTACATTACTGCTGCTGTTCTTTTGTAATTCATGTATTCATCCTGTCAGTTGCTAACCTGTTTTGATTTATCACAAAACATACACAGTTTACTTCTTTTGGTTGTTAAATGTTTGTATAAATAGTGTTGCGTTGATTTAGACACCCTACTTTGCTGAACCCCAGTTGTTGTTAAGCTGTTGATCTAAAGATTTTATGTAGAGCGGGAGGAACTATTTTGTTGTTTCTTTTGGCTGTTCCCACTCCTGTGGCCTGTACCATGAAGCCTGTTTAGCTGGCTAGTCAGGTAAGTTTCAGTTTGGTTTGCACCAACCCTGGGTTTTAGGTACCATGAAAGTGGCTTGGCTTTTAGCAGTGCTCATCGTCACAGTAACTTTAGCTCCAGAGCTAACCTGCTCCGGAGGAGGTTATGTTCGGGATAAGAGATCTCTATGTTAGCTCTCAAATTTTTGACTGGTCAAACGTTTTATATATGTGTGTGTGTGTGTGTGTGTGTGTGTGTGTGTGTGTGTGTGTGTGTGTGTGTGTATATATATATATATATATATATATATACACTGCTCAAAAAAATTTAAGGAACACTTTGAAAACACATCAGATCTCAATGGGGGGGAAATGTCATGCTGAATATCTATACTAATATGGACTGGGTAATGTGTAAGGAACGAAAGGATGCCACATCGTTTGATGGAAATGAAAATTATTAACCTACAGAGGACTCATTTCAAAGACACCCTGAAAATCAAAGTGAAAAAATTATGCATTAGGCTTGTCTATTTTGCTGAAATGTCATTGGAGCAACTCAAAATGGTACTCAGTAGTTTGTATGGCCCCCACATGCTTGCATGCCTGACGATGCGCCTTATGAGACAACGGATGGTGTCCTGGGGTATTTCCTCCCAGATCTGGACTAGGGCACCACTGAGCTCCAAGACAGTCTGAGGTGCAACCTGGTGACGGCGGATGGACCGAAACATAATGTCCCAGAGGTCTTCTATTGGATTGATGTCAGGTGAACGTGGGGGCCATTCAATGGTATCAATTCCTTCATCCTCCAGGAACTGCCTGCATACTCTCGCCACATGAGACCGGGCATTGCCATGCACCAGGAGGAACCCAGGACCCACTGCACCAGCTTAGGGTCTGACAATGGGTCCAAGGATTTCAACCCGATACATGCAGCACAACGTTCTCCACGGTTTCTCCAGACCCTTTCACATCTGTCACATGTGCTCAGGCTAAACCTTCTCTCATTTGTGAAAAGCACAGGCCGCCAGTGGCAAACCTGCCAATTCTGGTTTTCAATGGCAACTGGTAAACAAGCTCCACGGTGCCAGGCAGTGAGCACAGGGACCACTAGAGGATGTTGGGTCCAAAGGCTACCCTCATGAAGTCTGTTTCTGATTGTTTGGTCAGAGACATTCACACCAGTGGCCTGCTGGAGGTCATTTTGTAGGGCTCTGGCAGTGCTCATCCTGTTCCTCCTTGCACAAAGGAGCAGATACCGGTCCTGCAGATGGGCTAAGGACCTTCTACTGCCCTGCCCAGCTCTCCTAGAGTAACTGTCTGTCTTATGGAATCTCCTCCATGCTCTTGAGACTGTGCTTGTAGACACAACTAACCTTCTGGCAATGGCACGTATTGATGTGCCATCCTGGAGGAGTTGGATTGCCTGTGCAACCTCTTTAGGGTCCAGGTATCGCTTCATGCTATGAGTAGTGACACTTCAAAACTAGTGAAAAACAGTCAGAAAAGATGAGTAGGGAAAGCAAATGTCAGTGGCCTCCACCTGTAAAACAATTCCTGTTTTGGGGGTTGTCTCATTGTTGCCCATCTAGCGAACCTGTTGTTAATTTCATTAACACCAAAGCAGCTGAAACTGATTAACAACCCCCTCTGCTTCTTAACTGACCAGATCAATATTCCAAGAGTTTAACTGACTTGCTATTCTCTGATTAAAAAGTGTTCCTTTAATTTCTTTGAGCAGCATATATAAAAACTGATCTCACAACTTTCACTTGCACTAATAGCATGATTTTTTCCTCTTTCATGGAAAAGCATTTTGATCCTGCAGCAAACAACAAAAAAAAAACTTTTTAAAAATTATTTTTGTATTACTGTAGTAGATTAATAAAATGTTCACATTCTGCTAAGCCTTTAACCCTCTATACTACTGCACATGCAACCATATAGCCTATTTTAGTGTTTTTTTCTTTTTTGGACCCATTTATTGGTCAATGCTATCTCAGGGGAGGAGAGCTCAATTACTAAGCAATAAAAATGTCCATAATAAGCTTGTTCGACTTGAAGCAACTCTGCACAGAGCGACCAGTTTATGACATCAAAGTACCGCGAGAGTGATTCAAAAGCATATGGAGCCGTCTGCTCTTGCAGTCCTTTGATGTCATAAACCGATCGGCCTGTGCAGCGCCTCTTCAAGTCGAACAAGCCTTTTGTGTTCTCTTTCAGCACGTGTGCATGTCACATGGCTCCATATTTTTTCCAATGAAAAGGGCATTTTTCACTAATTTTCAACCAGATAATCACCTACAGAAAAATTCACCTTTATTGATAAGTAAATAGGTATTTTAAAAAACGATACACTTATATATCATCAAATGTATCAAAGAACATTACCAAAAACAGTAATGTTACGTCAAATCGCACGTTAACAGTGAATCAAAAGTGCTTATAAACGGCTGTTGAGTATTCTCACTAGAATCGAGTAGAAGCTTGAACCCGGAAACAATATTCCTTACATCACGACTTAACATTTTATCTCATAACAAGTTAACAGTTAAGGTGCAGTCACATTCAGGAAATTTTCACAGTTGAATTCCTGTCATTTCAATAGGAATCGACACAATCAGGAATTTCATGCAAGGTAAAAAAAAATTCAGTATGGGTCCAAGTTGGTCAGTCAAATTCACCACATTGACCAACAGAAAGCTGCTTTAAAGTTACTTATGTGTGAGCTGTGCTTCAAACATTACATTGCTACACTGTTGACATTAGGACAATAGACCTTTTGGCAACAATTTTTTACTGAAATTTCACAAATGTAACCACACCTTTACTCTTGCCATATATAATTCCATCAATGATTTTCAAGTCTACAAAAGGTTTTAGTTCCTGTTCAAACTTGTATTTCAGCATATGCCAAGAACCCTGCACTTATTGCTAGTTTTATTTTTTTACATGACAGTTGCGGGAATACAAATTATTTCCTCCTCCTTTTGACATTTAAAACCTATTTGACTTTTTTTTTAAGTACATTTTGCTTCTGTCCCAATTCATTTTTGACGAATGGACAAGAGCAGCTTAAAGTTTTGTTTAGATCCTTAACCCTTACTTCTTAGACTCACTACATTTACACCATCTTGTCCAACATTATCAGTAAATATCTCCCGAACTATAATTTAAATTAGATTTACAGTTGGTAGGTAAAGAGGATAAAAAAACACACTTTTAACCACTTGTGTGTATATCTAAAATACAACAAACAGCAAAGATGACACTTGTTTTTATCTTCCCCATTATTGCAAGCGATTAATGTAATCTTGCATGTCCCAATTTTAATCTATAGAGATCATCACTTCTTCCTTTCTATATCTTCCATAAAATGGTTTCCATAAATAAAGAGATCTCACAAAGTTACGTTATATTAATCAGTGAAGCTGACAACACACTGAATCTCTGAATCACAAATACAGATATGCACTGGATATTTTGTCAACTCTTTTTCGCTAATAATATGCTAGCAGTTATATGGGGGTGTCGATGGGGTCCATGGCCATCCTCTGTCTCCTGCTTCTTCTTATTGCTGTTGTTTAGGGTTTAAATTAGTCTACTCTATGAAATATACTGAATAAATGTACTAAATTACAAGTAAAACTTCAGTATAATATTTGTTTTATTTGTTAAAGGGAAAGTTCACCCTGAAATGAAAATAAAGCCATATTTTTACTCACCCTGCTGTTGTTCCAATGTCCTGTGTCCTTCTATCTTTTTCGGACCTCAAAAGCAGAAATTGTAAAAAATAGTCCTGCCCGCGCTCCTTCCTATAATGGCAGTGAATAGCGACCGGGCTAAAACATTACAAAAATTATACAAAAATATCAATGATACAGTGAGACGTTTGCCACATATGGACAGTGTTCAGGAGGCATACAATAACATTTTACGAGAAAGAAATCTTACTATTCAGTCAAAATAATGAGCTCTGCGTGTGAGCAGTCAGTAGCCACCGGCGGTCATGCTTACTATAACTCGCACTGTTGTCGTGGTACCTAGGATAAGCACACACGCACCATTTTGAGAAATCAAACACGAAACGTGACTCGTCTTTTCTATAAAATACTCTTAAATAATTACAGGCTCCCATGACACATGATTTTGCAGTTAGTTGACGAATTGCGACCAACAATACAGAGGCCAACGACTCATCACGGAGCAATTTAAAAGGCAATTTATAAAATAGGCTTTAACTTTTCAACAGAGCTTATTAAAATTTCAATTTCTGCGATACTGAAATTAAAAGCAGGCCGATGTTTCTCTATTTTGATTTTAGGTTTACCTCAGAAGCAGTTTGCGCGTTGTTGCTTGCTTGGTAAAAGACCTGACAGTTGATTACCGAACTCGATTGAGCGGTTTAATCCCTGGCTCACACTACAGGAGTTTTAAAATCCTATCCGATTGTAAAATCTGGTTGCAGCACACACTTCAGGAGAATCTTTGCAGATTTTCTTCCTTTGAAATTCAAGCATCACATACTACAAAATGTTATTAAGATAATCGTGCCAGAGGAAGCGCATCACGTGATCTACGCAACAGATTGGAATCGGGGAAAATGGATACTGTACACCGAAAACTTGCTCTATCAATAATGATCGTTTGTTGTGAAAAAAAAAACAAAAGTGGAAAAATAAACGAGTGTGGATGAGAAAATGTTTGGGGAGACAGGATCAACATGGACTGTCAGTTCTTCAGCGAGAAATGGAGGTAAAATGTTCCTTATATTAGTATCATAGTGTGCTAGAATGTTTACCGTTATAATATTGCCTGGCTAGTTCAAAAGCGATAGTGTCACATTTTCCAGTGTAGATTTGTGCTGTAATATGACAATACAATTGATGCTAGTATATGTATTATGAAATGTGTCTACTTATAAGAAACAAGGGTTTGCAGCTTTCTCTCTCTCACACTCACACACAAACACGCTGCGCGCACATACACACACGCAAAACAATCCCCTCTATCTATATAATTATTGTTATCCGTGTTGTCGGTTTCGCGGTCGCCATTTCGAAATGTCCGTCACTTCCGTCTAGTCGTAGACTTCTTGTTTCCTATTGGCTATTGTGACAGTACTGACGTTATTACAATCTTGCTCATCCCGATAAATATCAAACATGTTTGATATGATCGGGGAGAGCCCGATTTATGTGAGAGCAGATCGGGAGGGGCAAGATTTTATCAGTGAATGTCTCACATTACCAGATAATCAGCGCCGAACATCGGAACCGATCGAGGTCGTGGACAAGATTTTTTCTCCGATTCTCGGGAGGGGGAAATCGGGTATAAATCGGTCTAAAACTCCTGTAGTGTGAGCCAGGCATGAAAGATTTCCTAACTACAAATAAAATGAGATTGTACGATAGGATTATAATCCTATCGTACAATCTCATTTTATTTGTAGTTAGGAAATCCTATGCCTGAAAGAAGCTTAAATCAAGTTAAGATTTGCTTCTGTAATATGAAATTGTGAAAAATCCTAAATTAATTTAACATATCTTAAATTAAGACCTAAGATAGAAAGTTTTTGTAATATCTACCCCCTGAGGGACATGTTACAGTTCCAAGTAGCCTAGTCTTGAGGTAACACACTTTTAATAAATAGCCTAAAATACATTTAAAAAATGTTCATATTGGTGTAGTGTCCAATTTTAAGCAGAAAAAAATGAAACAAAATTTCCTCATTGATTTATTATGTTGCGTTGGGTTAAAATGTGAGTAACTTTAACGATATTGTAGGAAGTAACGTTAACGTTATTGTTTCTCATTTCAGGTGGTAATGTTATGCTATGAGGTGCTCTTACAGAAAAATGTTTAGCCATTTAGTTTAAAGGGTTAATTCACTCAAAAATGAAAATAATGTCATTAATTACTCACCCGTTCCACACCCGTAAGACCTCCGTTCATCTTCGGAACACAAATTAAGATGTGTTTGGTTGAAATCGGATGGCTCAGTGAGGCTTGCATAGCCAGCAATGAAATGTCCTCTCTCAAGATCCATTAATTTACTAAAACATATTTAAATCAATGCATGTGAGTACATTGGTTCAAAATTAATATTATAAACGAAAATATTTTTGTGTGCCAAAAAAAGGGAAAAAATGCTTCTGAGCGTTGTGAATCAGGGTGTTGGATCCTTTTACAGTATATGGTTGGATCGCGTGTCAAACTGCTGAAATCACGTGACTTTGTAATATCAAATGTTAAAGCAGATGGAAAAAGTTCCAAAACATTTGTTCAATAAAAGTGCAGTCACGTTTACATTATTCCACATAATATGTTCATGTCATATTTTCAGATGGTTCCAGTGTTGATGTTACTCATGGCAGCTCTTGTAGCTGCAGATGAGCCACTGATGGATCTCTCAAGCCCAGTGCACTGTGATCCTACTACTATGTGTCCTGAAGGATCAACGTGCTGTTTGAGTCCTTATGGCGTGTGGTACTGCTGTCTGTTCTCAATGGTAAATCACAGTGTAACTGTTTTATACTCTATTAAGTTTAAGGTTTAACCTTTGTTTTTTCCTGCCCACTCTTCAGGGTCAGTGCTGCAGAGATGGACTTCACTGCTGTCCTCATGGTTCTCACTGCGATTCGACATCGACCCAGTGTTTGAGGGGGTGGTTGAGAATGTCATCTTCTCCTCAGCCGGCCTCCAAATCTATCCAGAAAACTCAGGTATGTCAGTGCTCTGTGTGTATGACTGCAAAGTAAAGCAGCCTCTCATGTTACAATCACCTACATACTTGACAGTCTTTATAGACTATTTCATATGACTTACAATTATAAAACATAATTGAACATTGTCAGGCTGCAAACAATAACTTTTGAAACAATTTTTAGGGTTTCAAAATGGTAACACTTTCTATGAAGCCTGTATTTATTATAAGGGTATTCTTAATAAATTATAATACATGTATAATGCCTTATAAACAACTTTATATATCATATCATGAATAATCATAACAACAGTAATAATACTTACCTACTAATATGATTTGGTAAAACCTTGTAATTTTATAGTTTTTAAGAATAAAACATGATTTGCATTGTGAATGTGATGTTCCCCTTCCAGACAACTCAAGGGAAATCTCTTACAACCACTTCATCAAATCTCATGGCTGTTTAAAGGAAGACCCAACTATTGTTACTTCAAAGCTTTATAAAGATTTTTAGATGTTTAAAAGACGTTTTTGTCACTTTACTTTAAACAGTAAAAGACCACTCATAAGATGTAGTATGATACTGTGCAGATCTGAAGTAAACAATGTCAAGATATGAGACTTGGGAAAGTAAAAGATATGAAACTATGGGATATATAATCCATTATAACTTCAGTGGATAAAATTATGTTCAGTGTGTGTTATAAATCGTCATAGTCTTATAGCCACAAATAGGTAAGTATTATTATTGTTGTTACGATTATAACATGATACAACACATTTTAAGTTAGTTTACAATGCATTATTCATAATAATAATGCATTAAGAATACCCTTATGATGCATTATAAATGCAGGCGTCATGGTGTTATAATGCATTTTACTCTTAAAAGTTATAACCACAAATAGGTAAGTATTATAATGTATTGTAACTGTTATGATTATTTATCAGATGAAACAACATAAGGTTGTTTGTAAGGCATTATGCATGTATTATAATGCATTAAGAATACCTGACACAATAACAGTTGCAAATTATATTGAGAGAAGATCTAAGTGCAGCAGTAAACAAAAGAACACTCTTCACTGTCTGTGAAACTGAACAGAGGAACCAGTAAATGCGATGTTAACAGACAATGGAACAGAACAAAGGCACAGGGCTTAAATACACAGGGCAAAGGAACTATTGGGAAATATAGACACACCTGAACTGAAACTCAGAGAACAGAACTAAATAACAGACTAGAAGCAAATGGCAAACTAAAACCGTGGGAAAACTGATACAGAAATATAAACATGTGTGTAAACAAACTCAATATCTTACAATACCCTTATAATGTATTATACATACAGGCTTCATAGAAAGTGTTACCAAAAAACATTCTATGTTTTCGATTATCATAAATAGTCATTTTAATTTCTCTTTTCGTTTGTTAAAATAAACAATATGGCAATGGTGGTTTAAAAGCAGAAATGAGCTTTAGTTCATTATATTATGTTATATTACATTTATTTGAGCTGTAAAAATGTAAATGGTCCATTTAGAGATTTTTCTAGCAGTTGAACTTCTGTTTGTGTTTACTAACATAATTCCTGTGAATGGAAATGAACAGGCTCTTGAAAGGCAGACCGAGACTGAGACTGTTCATTGTGAAGGAAATGTCTACTGCCCAGCTGAGAAGTTCTGCTGCAAGACAGCATCTGGCCAGTGGGGGTGCTGCAGCGGTAAAACAAACTTCATGTATTAATCATGCATAATCATCAAACTGAGATAAATGTAGATGAATTATAGATTTAATATAACCTAATTATAATGAAAACTCATGCAATTTAAAATTGTGTGTTTGCTTGTATTAAGAGTTGTGTTCTTTTTTAGGGTTGGTGTTGTAAGGAAACAACCCTGTGCGTGATCCTCCTATCAAAGACTGGCAAAGTGCAAGAGGCTTTCAAACTCCACTGTTACTCTTGAGGAAAATAGATTAATCCTACATGCGAACTGAATTAACATAATTAATAGAATTTCAGTCATTTAATAAACTATTTTGTTTTTGAAAAAAGTTTTTGTATTTGTAATCATTGTTTTTGAATTAATCTTTTAAGGTAATACATTTTTCCTCTCCACTTTAAGCCACTGACTTATATTATTGTTTTTGTGGAGTCTCCTTGGATACGTTAAGAATAGCCTACTATACCCCTGAGGAGCACCAGTGATAGTCAGAGTCCTGTATGTGAGTTTCCACAGTCTCACTAGCTGCTGCCATGTCTGTCAGGAAGCTGGTGATCCACTGACAGATGATGATGCCACTGGAGCAAAATGAATTCAACTAATAAAACAATGCCTGCGCAGTCCGCAAGAAGCTGCAAAGAAGAGAAAACACAGGCTGTGTTTGAAATCACCCCACCCTCATTTACTATTCCCTACATTAGTCCACTAATACAGTTCATTTTGAAGGAGGGAATGCAAACGAGTGAGCTTTTGCATAGTTTGTACTTGCTGCATGTTGGATAATAATTTGAAACTTAGCTGACTGGCAGCCCCAATAGTAATGAAAAGATTTATCTTAAAGTTGCCGTGAAACGTAAGTTGAGATCGTCTTTTTCTCCTTATTGTGATATCACAATGAGGAGAAAAGGACGATCTCAACTTACGTATCTAAGAAACGGCTTCTGAAATTAGAAAAAAATGTAGGGCGGGGCATGATTTCGTCCTTCACGAATTTATTGGATCGTTGGAAGTTGGGCGTTGCTAACAAAATGGAGGCAGATTTGAATGCCAGGTTGCACTCAGGCCCTGTCCCAAATGGCACCGTAAACCCTCACGGTCTTCCTCTGAGTCCGCACTTTCACGACGTAATGTTGCTTTGACTGCCAGGTAGAAGTCCTCTGCGTAGCTCGCGAACTTGCGGGCTCAGGTGAAGTGCGCATCGAGGGCGCATAGCAGCAGCAAAGGGGGCGCTCACGAGAATGGTACACCCTACGGTCTTGTAACGGACACGCGCACGCAGCGGCCATTGTAAGTCCACAAGACCAAAAGTGCACATGAAGCGTGCCATTTGGGACAGGGCATCCGTTGTGGAGGATTACTCTCCAAAGGACTCTGTCATGGAAACCAAAACGATGTATATTGGGCTCTATAGCGCTCCAAATGGTGGGTGTGCTGTAGTGACTCAGCTTGGTTTCATAACAGATTTGCACAAATTATCTCAAAAGTTTTCTAAATGTATAAATATTATCTTGTCTTTTAATAAAGAACTCTGTCTCGTCTTCTGTCCAAACATGCTGCGCCATCTCACCAGGTGACCTTTAAATGTGAAAAATGGTTTCCATTTGAGTTTTGCAAAATATTTGTTTTTCAAAATGCCTGAAAACCACCTCATGCGAGCGTAAATTTTTTTTTTTGCGATTAAATGGGAGTTTTTGTAAAATGTACGTGTCTCCATTGGGCGTATTTTCAATTTGTGTAGTTTGAAGTTTTATAGAAATGCGTGATTGACAAAAGAGCTGCAGGGACAGGGTGATTATTCGCTATAGCAGCCCCATCCGACCCCGCCCTTCAGATTAACAAATATTAAACACTGTTCGCAAAAGCGCAAAAATGTTTTAAAATGGTGCCACAACGTTGTAAAACAATGAACTATGCAAAGCACATTGATGTTCAATCTCATAAAAACTGTATCCTTGTGTTGTTGTCTTGACTTAAAATAAATCGCATCTAAACTTCAGTTTCTTACAAACTGATCACTGAAGAGTTTCCATGTAAACAGATATTAACGGACATCTTATCTATGCACAGTATTTGCCCTCTTCTCTGTTTCCTTCATAGTTTTAGAATTTTCTCTTGCTAAGCATTTATTTATTTTCATTTCAGAGCACTTGTTATCCTCATAACTGGGGGGTGGTGGCTGAGATTGCCATCTTCTCCTCAGCCAGAGATAACTTTTTGTCTGTTTCCAAAGTAAAAACAAACAAAAAAATGCAACCAGTATAACAACATATGCAACCTGTCATGTTACAATGACCTAAATACTTGACAATCTAAACAAACAATGTCATATGACTTTTAATCACCATTTCCGGCAGTTATAAAGCATGGTTGAACATTTTCAAGCTGCAAACAATAACTTTTGAAACATTTAAAGACATTATTAGAGTTCGAAAGAGTGTACAGGATAAGGGGCTAACAAGAAACAGTGTGGATAATCAATAACCATGGTAACACACAAGGAGTAACTATAGAAACAAGTGTTGTGTTCCGAAATCAACCCCTAAACTCTCATTCACTATTCCCTACATGACGCTAATATAGTTAATTTAGAAAAACACTGAGTGCACCTGAAGGGCTGCCATTTTGCATAGTTTGTGCTTGCTGTTTAATAATTATTTTAGACTTGGGAATTCATTCAGCCCACGTCTCTCACAGTGTATTATGGGTATTCTCTAGCCGTTGAGCGTACTTCAGTTGTACACTCGTTATTGCTGTGCATTGTGGGAGTGCATTCTATTTAAGGGTATAGGGGCGATTTTGGACACAGCCAACGTAAAACAGGAATTAAACACAAGAAGTAAACACTGGAAGCAATGGAAATAGAAAATACACTTCAAAATAAAAGTCCTAGAACAGTGGTTTTCAAACCTTTCCTGGAGGACCACCAGCCCTGCACATTTTGTATGTCCCCCTATATCAGACACACCCATTTCAGGTCTTGTAGTCTCTAGTAATGAGCTGATGAGTTGAAGCAGGTGTGATAGATGAGGGAGACACACAAAATGTGCAGGCCTGGTGGTCCTCCATGACAGGTTTGAAAACCAATGTCCTAGAACATGGAACATATAAACACAGGGGAAACCACAACATAACTCCCCTCTCCACTAGGCAACTCCTGGCCCAGCAGGTGTAACCGGTCCTACTCAACCTGCTCAGAGCGGGATTCGAATCTTGGTCTTTAGCGTAGGAGGTGGGTGCTCTAACAAGGACACTAAAAACCATAGTCTCTAGTGTCAGTCGCTAGAGCACCTCTTGAGATCAGGGGAGTGAGGTTTACACAACCAGCTCTTTCTGGCCTATGACAGTTACACTCACCCCCCTAAACCTCATTCCCATCCGGGTCACGGCACCAAATGTAACCGTTCATACTCAATCCGCTCAGAGCGGTATTTGCGTGTCAGTCGCTAGAGTGCCTCTTGAGCAGGTAGCCAGGGAGGAGCAGGAGTTGGCAGAGCAGGGGACCACCAAAGAAGAGTCATTGGAGCTAAAGACCATGGTGAGGCTGGCGGATCTGAGTCAGGGAGCCTAGAGAGTTCAGATATGGCCTGGTATGGCCTCTGTTGTTTTAACAGAGCATTCAGGGACCACGGAGAGTTTAGATACAGCCTCCTTGGACATGACAAGGCAGATAGAAAGTTCAAGGACAGCCTCCGCAACCATGACAGGGGGAGCTTTGATGCCTGTACCAATCACTTCTGAGGTACATAGTGGTGTTGCACACTCCGGGACCACCAGAGATTGTGGTGAATACCCAATGTATCTTTTTTTATTGAACAACAAAACAGACAGTCAAAGTATAATCAGAAAACATACAACCACGGGGTAGTTTAATTTTAATGCAAATATATTAAAGGACTCAAGAAACAGTATTAAAGGTACACTATGCAACTTCTACGTCCGCTAGAGGGCGCCTGTTCAAAACAAAGGCGTAGTTTGATGACGCCAAGTTTGAGCGCAGAATATTGGGACATGTGGTCTCACAGCTGGTGAAAAAGAATCGGGATAGGACTCGGGCAGAAATCATGTTCATGGATGTGATTATTAACTTTATTGTAGTATGAAGCTGAGCAAGGCCACTGGAGCAATTGTTACACTGCTCGGAGCAACGGGACTTTTATTATGACGGGACACAGTCGCCGGAGCAATCTCCGCTTTTCCGGTCATGAGTATGAGGTAACGCAGCTCTGTTTATTATATTAGATACATTTAAGTGTGTTTAAAATGATGTTATGACGTTACTCTGTGCGTTCGCTCGGCGGCTGCTGTGACACTTGTTCACACTCCAGCGAGAGTAAAGCATTTCTGCTAAATAAAACCGGAAACGAGGGTAACGCAGATATGACGCAATTGACAGGCGACTCCCTCACACGCTATGCTCACATGTCCCGGTTCATTGGTAAAAATAGTGATTTTCTCACAATTTACAAATAGTTGGAAACATTTGGGATATTGTAAGAACTCAACAGAACAAAATATATAACACTGGCCTGGTGGTTTTTGGATATTTGACTGCAAAAATCCTACATAGTGTACCTTTAATTGCTTTCTTATTATATGAATGAAAAATACTGGCTATATTTTTAGGCAAAAGTTTGGTTTTACTTTATTTACAATTATGAATGTAAAACTTTGCAAAAAATATTATTAAATTAATAATACGGTATTCTTTCCTTTTATTTCAGGTGAAATTAATAAAAACAAAAAAACAAAAAAGTGGCATCAGTGTTTAGGCATGTATCTAAATTTCATGCATACATTTTGACTCAACAAATGTCCTGTTTTTACAGTGGGAGGAGCCGTGTGTATGTGTATATAAGAGATACAGTCAGAACATCACAGTACAGCTCAGACAGCAGAAAACACCATCCACAAAGAAGAGACCCAGCCTATGATCAAGGTAAACGTTCTTATTCTCACTGTCAATCAGTCTAGTACTGACTTTGTCACATTATCAGTAATATCAAATGTTAAAGCAGATCCACATTTTTTTTCAATAAAAATACATTAACATATTATATTATTTCACATCATTTCTTTTTAGATGGTTCCAGTGTTGATGTTACTCATGGCAGCTCTTGTAGCTGCAGATGAGCCACTGATGGATCTCTTAGACCCAGTAGAGTCTGATAGTGCCTCTGTCTCTGTGGTGCACTGTGATGCTTCCACTGTGTGTCCTGATGGAACAACGTGCTGTCGGAGTCCTTATGGACTATGGACCTGCTGTCTGTACAGAATGGTAACTGAATCACAGTAAAATGTGTACCTGTTTTATACTCTATTCATTTTAAGGTTTAACCTTTGTTTTTTCCTGCCCACTCTTCAGGGTCAGTGCTGCAGAGATGGACTTCACTGCTGCCGTCATGGTTATCACTGCAATCCGACATCAACCCAGTGTTTGAGGGGGTGGTTGAGACTGCCATCTTCTCCTCAACTGGCCTCCAAAGCGATCCAGAAAACTCAAGTATGTCAGTGCTCTGTGTGTATGACTGCAAAGTAAAGCAACCAGTCATACAACTGTATAAAGCAACTCTATGCAACTGGTTGTAGTTGCTTTATACAGTTGAATCAATATGCAAGTCAAATGACAGGTTGCTTTACTGTAAAGCAACCTGTCATACGACCTGCATACTTGATAATCTTTACAGACAATGTCACATGACAACTAATCACCATTTCCATAAGTAATAAAACATGGTTTAACATTTTAAATCTGCAAACAATAAACAGTCAACTATAAAAAAAGGGATATCACAAACAATTAAAGACATTTTCAGGGTTCAAAAAACATTCTATGTTCCAGATTATAATAAATAGTCATTTAAATTTCTGTTTTTGTTAAAAATTCTGTGCTATGTGCTTTAGTTCATTATATTATGTTATACAATGATCAGGCATAACATTATGACCACCGTCCTAATGTTGTGTTGGTTCCCCTTTTGCTGCCAAAACAAACCCTGACCCGTTGAGGCATGGACTCCACTAGACCCCTGAAGGTGTGCTGTGGTATCTGGCACGAAGATGTTAGCAGCAGATCCTTTAAGTCCTGTAAGTTGTGTGGTGGGGCCTCCATAGATCGGACTTGTTTGTTCAACACATCCCACAGATGCTCGATTGGATTGAGATCTGGGGAATTTGGAGGCCAAGTCAACACCTCAAACTCGTTGTGCTCCTCAAACCATTCCTGAACCATTTTTTCTTTGTGGCAGCCCAACTAGATTTTTTTTGTTATAAGAATGTTCTGAGAACATTACCTACATTGTTCTATAAATGTTTTCAGCGGGTAGTTTTATTTTTGTTCCCAGAATGTTCTTTTAAAAGTTAGGATAACATTCTTTAAAAACATTCTAAAAATGTTTAGTGGTAACATTCTAATAACATACCCACTAAGCAAAGTTTCAACGTCTTTGACACTAGAGGCGAGACACTAGAATGTTACCACTAAACATTTTTAGAATGTTTTTAAAGAATGTTATCCTAACTTTTAAAAGAACATTCTGGGAACAAAAATAAAACTACCCGCTGAAAACATTTATAGAACAATGTAGGTAATATTCTAAAATTCTAGCTGGGAGGGCATTATCCTGGTGAAAGAGGCCACAGCCACCAGGGAATACCATTTGAAAGGATGTACACAGTCTGCAACAATACTTAGGTATGTGGTACTTGTCAAAATAACATCTACATGGATGGCAGGACCCAAGGTTTCCCAGCAGAACATTCTCAAAGCATCACACTGCCTCCAACGGCTTGCCTGCTTCACATACTGCATCCTGGTGCCATGTGTTCCCCAGGTAAGCGACGCACACGCACCCGGCCATCCACGTGATGTAAAAGAAAACATGATTCATCAGACCAGGCCACCTTCTTCAATTGCTCCATGGTCCAGTTCTGATGCTCATGTGCCCCCTGTTGGCACGTTCGGTAGTGGGCAGGGGTCAGCATGGGCACCCTGACTGGTCTGTGGCTATGCAGCCACATACTCAACAAACTGCAATCCACTGTGTATTCTAACACCTTTCTATCAGAACCAGCATCAACTTCTTGAGCAATTTGAGCTACCGTAGCTCGTATGTTTGATCAGACCATACGGACCATCCTTCACTCCCCACGTGCATTAATGAGCCTTGGCCGCCCATGACCCTGTCGCCGGTTCACCACTGTTCCTTCCTTGTACCACTTCTGATAGATACTGACCACTGCAGACCGGGAACACCCCACAAGAGCTGCAGTTTCGGAGATGCTCTGACGCAGTCATCTAGCCATCACAATTTGGCCCTTGTCAAACTCGCTCAAATCTTACGCTTGCTCATTTTTTCCTGCATCTAACACATCATTTTTTGAGGACAAAATGTTCACTTGCTTCCAACAGGTGCTGTGATGAAGAGATAATCAGTGTTATTCACTCACCTGTCATAATGTTATGCCTGATCAGTATTTATGTAAGCTGTAAAAATGTAAATGGTCCATTTAGAGATTTTTCTAGCACTTGAACTTCTGTTTGTGTTTACTAAAATAATTCCTGTGAATGGAAATGAACAGGATCTTGAAAGGCAGACCGAGACTGAGATTGTTCATTGTGAAGGAAATGTCTACTGCCCAGCTGAGAAGTTCTGCTGCAAGACAGCATCTGGCCAGTGGGGGTGCTGCAGCGGTAAAACAAACTTCATGTTGCTGTTTTAATCATGCATATTCATCACAATGAAACAAATGTGGATGAATTATAAATTGAATATAACCTATAAATATAATAAAAACTCATGCAATGTAAAGTTTTGTGTTTGCTCATATTATAAGTTATATTTCTGTCTTTTTAGGGTTTGTGCTGTGAGTAAACAATTCCGGGGAACGTCTTAAAAGTGCAAGAGGCTTTCAAACTTCACTGGCACTCGAGGGAACATATTAATCCTTCATCCAAGCTGAATTAATAAGAAATAAAAATGGATGGAATTGCAATAAAATTACATTGTCATTTAATAAACTATTTTGTTTTCGGGAAAGTGTTTGTACTTTTAATCATCCATCCATTCATGTTTTTTATTTTTTCTCCAATCAGTGTTTATGAATTAATCTTTTAAGAGAAAACGTTTGTTCTCATTCACTTTAATCCACTGATTTACTCATATTTTTGTGTACTAAAGTCTCCTCAGATACATTAAGAATAGCCTTCTACTACGACACATTTGACATTTTCAAAGAATTTACCGTTAACGGTAAATTATTTGAACATGTCAAATGTGTCGTAGTAGAAGGCTATTCTTAATGTAGAAGTTGTCAATCCTTTTATATTTTCACGCTGATGTGTGAAGCCAATTATCATCACGGGCGTCGCCTACAGGTCACGTCACTTCATTTCTCCGCCTCCATTACGCGTTTCTATAGCAACATCTAACTAAAGACTTGTGTAGGAACTTGCAGAAAATGTCGGCAATGAACAGAAAACTTATTCAAAACCTCGCTGAAACGTTATGCAAGCAAGTCAGACATTGTAGGTATCTACTAACTTATGTTTTCTTCTTCTTTTATGTCAGTTAATAGTATTCTTTATTATACCATTCAAATAAAACCTTTGATAGCAGCTGTTTGTTCATTACCCGAATGTGCCCTGCACTATAAAGTTAGAGTTACAATAAATCCCTTGTTTAATGATCATGTTGTAGTCGATAAAACCGAGGCGGAGTGTCTAATAAGGCTGTTCAACGGTCTGCTGGGAGAGCAGGCGGAGAGAAGAGCGGCTCATGGACTCGACCGGGTCAGATTCAGATTTATTCTGCACAACACATTCGGGATGACCGAAGATGTGATGATGGATAGAGGTAACGTTACGTTTCTGATTTGGATGAGGACGATTATAGACCGTAGCATAGTCTGTTTCATACTGGTGTATGAAGAGTATATTTAATACATGCGTGTGTGTATAACGTTACTCTATCTCTGACACATACACAACACACACAACGCGCGCGCGCACGCACACACACACACACACACACACACACACACACACACACACACACACACACACACAAAACCTGTGATAACCTTTTCAGGATTCTTTGATGAATAAAAAGTTACAAAAGAACTGCATTTATGTAAAATAGAAATCTTTTGTAACAATACAGGCATACCATTATGACAGCGACAGGTGAAATGAATAACACTGATTATCTCTTCATCACGGCACCTGTTAGTGGGTGGGATATATTAGGCAAGTGAACATTTTGTCCTCACAGCAGGAAAAAATGGGCAACCGTAAGGATTTGAGCGAGTTTGACAAGGGCCAAATTGTGATGGCTAGACGTCACGAATGGGTCAGAGCATCTCCAAAACTGCAGCTCTTGTTGGGTGTTCACGATCTGCAGTGGTCAGTATCTATCAGAAGTGGATCAAAAGCGACAGGGTCATGGGCGGCCAAGGCTCATTGATGCACGTAGGGAGCGAAAGCTGGCCTGTGTGGTCCGATCAAACAGATGAGCTACGGTAGCTCAAATTGCTCAAGAAGTTAATGCTGGTTCTGATAGAAAGGTGTCAGGATACACAGTGCATCGCAGTTTGTTGGGTATGGGGGGGCTTAGCCGCAGACCGGTCAGGGTGCCCATGCTGACCCCTGTCCACCAACGAAAGTGCCAACAATGAGCAATGGAAGAAGGTGGCCTCAAATTTTTTTTACTTTCAGTGTTGTTAGTTGCACTCAAATAATCCTTGTTCACATCACTTAACTCATGTAACTACATGAATTTAATTTTACTGAGTTGTTTCTACTAAAAATGAGTATTGTCAGCTTTACTTAAGTGTTTGTTTGATTAACTTAACATTTCTGAGTGAAACAAACAATCTGGACAGTGGATCTGTAGTTCCCAGCATGCTTTCCAAGGGACTGCATTAGGAGAGTAAATTTAGGGATTAAAGTGTTATTTTATGTGTTTTTCAGTAAAGGGAGAGATGTTGTTAGTTTAAGTTAGTGATTGTTTAATGTTCAGTTATGTTGGAGATTTAGAAGAGTTTCTGTAATTTTGTGGTTACCTTTATGTAGAAGAGTGTTATCTGTATTTAGGCTGTGGGCACTCAAACACATTTATTGGATAGAATGCCCTCAATTGAATTGGTTTTGTCTACCGAGTTATCTTTGCATTTTGTTTCTATAAATATGCTTGTTATTTAATAGTTTTCCACTTACAATTGTAGAGCAAATAGTTAATTTAAAGGGTCATGAAACCCCTCTTTCAGCTCAAATCCACCTCGTAATCTTTTTGAAAAATGCTACTTAAATGGGCGTGGATGCCCGTGAGAAGAGGGGAGGGGGTGGGTGTGGCAGAGCGAGGCAGGGGGGAGAAAGAGGGGGGCGAGCAACTGTCATCTGTCAGTGCAGTGGCCCATGCCAAATCTCAACAAAAATATGGGGTTAAACGTAACGAAATGCAGGATTTTTAAAGCTGGCAAAATTAAAGTCCAATAAAATACACTGACAACCGTCTGTTTGACCTTTAAAAGTAACCGAATGCCTACTACATATATTAGATTAATCGGAATTGTTTAAAATATAGAAATGCACATACACAATTATTATTGTCATTATAAATATATAATTATGTTTGTATACACAGTATAAATGTATATTTTTAAAAATAAAAAAAATTTGCGGAAAAAAAACAACCGTTCCGTACATATAGCCGAGATCTAACTTACGCGCGTACCAGAACACCCATAATAAAGATGGACAGCGACAGTGAAGTTTACAGTGATAGCAGTGAAAGCAACGATCGAAAAGTCCTCTGGACTTGGTACAGCATTGCCGGCAAGACGCAAACTGAGCAAAACCGAAGTCCACCTGTCTCCAGTTCTCGTAACTTTCATTAGAAAAATGCTTGTTACACACAAACAGCTTTGAGGTATCGCTAGTTGATGGCCAACCAACCACCCGCAGTCAGAGACTAGCCCTGGCAGCATCGCGGGGAAAGCCATGCAACACACCCGAACCTTTACACCAGGGAAACAAACACTTACGACCCATGATCATAAACTCCTCTACATCTACTCCGTAAACACGCAGACTGTCACTTCTGTCATTGGAAAGAACCACGTGCTGTCATGAATAATTAATAGACGGTGTCTTCTCATAGGATAAGAAAACTCAATCTCATTAATAATAATGAGACACCGATGCGTCACGAAGCACTATAGTGCACTGGTACGTCACAAGCTGTGACGTGGACGCAATGTAGTTTTTAAACCCGGAAGACGAAAATAGGGTGAAAAACATAAAATTCTACCAGTTTCACTTGATAATTAAATCTAACAGATGCTAACATTATGTTCAATGATGTTCAACACACATACCTCTGTTAAAATCTCAAAAATTTAGCTGTAGGGTTTCATGACCCTTTAAGAAGGTAAATTAAATCTATTATGTTCACCTTACATAATAAACTGTTACATATGTAACATAACATTCTTAAGTAAGCTGCACATATAAATATAATGTAACCGTGACAAATTCAAATTGTTTGTATTTACTCAATATACCACTTGACGCTGCTTTTAAAAAAAAAGTAATTTCAACAAATCATTTTTTGAGTGTGGCCTGGTCTGATGCATCACATTTTCTTTTGTATTACGTGGATGGCTGGGTGCGTACGTGTCGCAGTATGATGCTTTGTGTAATGTTCTGCTGGGAAACCTTGGGTCCTGCCATCCATGTGGATGTTACTTTGACACGTACCACCTCCCTAAGCATTGTTGCAGACCATGTACACCCTTTCATGCTGTGGACTCTTTCAGCAGGATAATTCACCCGCATAACAAAGCATAAATGGTTCAGGAATGGTTTGAAGAGCACAACGAGTTTGAGGTGTTGACTTGACTTTATTTGCAGTTTAACAAATATAGGGATATTAGAACCTGACAATAATAATAGCTAAATCTTTGCAAAATGTTCCTATTCATTAAATACTACTAATATACAGAATATTCTCTTTTGTCTGAGCCTCAAGGAGGATACTAACCAGTTTTGCAAATTTTTGTTTTAACCCCTTGTCCGTTCAGTTTTTCGTGTCTTTGACAAGGACAATGACACCTACGTAAGTGTGAAAGAGTGGGTGGAAGGTCTGTCTGTCTTTTTACGAGGCACGCTGGATGAAAAAATAAAATGTGAGTTTTTTTATATTTTATAATTTATAAGGTTATGTAAATGAAGCTCATAATATTCCATGTATAATGCCTAGTCTGTTTTGATGTATACGACCTGAATGGGGACGGAAACATCTCACGGGAGGAGATGATTCAAATGCTGAAAGACAGCCTCATCAGGCAACCCACGGAAGAGGATCCCGACGAGGGGATTAAGGACATTGTGGAAATTGCCTTGAAAAAAATGGTACTACTATGTGTCAGACTCTGAAAATGTATATGGAATATTTTACCATTGTTAAGTATAACAATGTATAACACTTTTTTTTCAGGATTATGACCATGATGGAAGAGTTTCTTATCACGATTTTGAGAAGACAGTCATAGAAGAAAACCTTTTACTAGAAGCTTTTGGCAACTGCCTCCCAGATGCAAAGGTAGAAAAATCACAAGCAACTATTTGTGCATGTAAAATGTATTGTAAATTTAAAAGGACGTGCTCTTAATTTTTTTCATTTTTTTTTCATTTGTTTGGCAGAGAATACGGTCATTTGAGCAACATGCATTCCAGGAACCACATGACCCTTGAAAAGAACCAATGAATTTTTTATGAAATAATAAAACAATGATTTGTCAAAAAATGCTTGTGACTGTAACTAAAATATTGTTTAATGTAAGCCCACGATTGTCTTATTAAATTCTTCTGCGTGGCTTTGCAATAGTGGTCTTCACTTGTACAGGTTTGACCTCTGGAACAGACGCGACCTAAAAAAAGAAAGAAAAAAATTATTTAACTGGTTGAGTTAGTAGTGTGTTGAAACTCACAGGTATGGTAAGGGGGTGACACTTCCCAACCCAGACATACTTGAATCGCAACACACTCGAATGAGGGGCTTCATAGAGACAGGAACTAAACAGAGCGTTACTGACAGAAGAGAGAGGAGCTGCAACAATCTCCCAAGTTTCCATCCACCTTTTGTGCTGTTTTTTTATCGACAAAGTGAATATGCTATAAAAAAGTGAAATTTGTTTGTCTAAAGTCTATTTCCATCCAATTGGCATTTTACAGATAAAATGGAGTGCATAATGACGTCATCGCTAAAAAAAAAACCCACATTGTTGCATAATGGTGCGTTCACACCAGGCGCGAATGAAGCGTTAAGCGCGAGTGATGTTAAGTCCATGCAAAGATGCGAATTGAGCGTTTCAGGGCGTTTCACAGGCGTAGTCTGATTTATACTTCTGCGGCGTAGTCTCTACGTCATGGGCTACGTGTCGATTTTCATTTATATTTCTAATGATGCGCAGCTACACATGCAGAGGGAGCATGTGTACCCCTGAGGGAGGGGTTCTGGCAGACCAATCACAGCGCTTGCGGTCTGCGTAGAATTGACGCATTGTTACATTTTTGGAGAGATGCACGTCAGGGTACATCGTAGGCTATGAGTGCAACACACAACCTACGCCGTAGCTATACGTAAACTTGACGTAGAAGTATAAATTGGGATTAATGTGTGAGTCGCAGGAGTTGAAAAATCTGAACATTGGCTGACATTCGCTGTTAACCAATCAGGAGCTTGCCGAAGCTGTAGGATACATCTTCATACTTTATAGAAACAGGAATAAAAAGGATTTTGCTTGGAAGAAAGTGAGTGAGAAGGTCTATATTGAGACTACAAACTAGCTAAAGCCGGTAAATTGAGCTTTTTCACCGTATTTTAAAACAATCCATGTCAGCCATTTTGCAACAACACTGGAGCCGGCTGGCAGAAGCCCCTTACATGTCGCGAATTCACGTCTGTCGTGAAGTGAATGTCGCGCGCGAATGAAGATGTTCAAACGTCTAACTATGCGTGAATAGCGCAATTTATTTTTGAAAGTCGCGTCTGGTGTGAACGCCCAGTAAGTTGTTCTATCGCTAAAAAAATCTGCCCGAGTCGTTTCCAAAATTTTTTTTGCATATATCGCAAATTATATTGTAACTTTCGCATCCCAAATATTTGTAAAATGAAGAGAGTAATGAGATTCTATTCCATTTTCACAAATAGTAGGTCTATTACTAAATTAGGAAATATTAATCAGAAGATTACGACGAAGTGGAACAGTTTGTCTGACAGGACTGCATGAAACTGCCTTCATGTGATGTGTGATGAAGCCCATAGGTTTGGACACAGAACAGCTTCCTTGTCCTGTATGCCAAATTTTAGGATCCATAAAAAAGATTGGTACAATAAAATGTCCGGTCATAGCAACAATATGCCCTGAACATGCAGTCAAGCCAGTCACAGTTTGACGTGCCGAGAACGCATGTATTCAGATCATTCAAGCATAAAAACCTATTCTAGTCGACCCCAAAGCCAAAATTAAAACTGTAAAAGGGCATAATAGGTCCTCTGTAATAATATTTATAGCAGGAATAAAACAGACAAACTAACCTTAGTCATAGTTTGACGGATCATATTGGCGGTTACATTTAATGAATGATCCTCCATGTCCACCTTGGGCAGCTCTGGTAATTTTGGGCCAATTAAAGTCGCAGATTCATTCAAAAAGATCACAGTCTCCTCCAATTTTCTTTTTCTACTTTCTAAATGTGTAGTCCTTGGCATAAATCTAACAGGTGGTGACAGGTTTGTCTGCCTTTACTCAAATCTCTCTCTTTAACACTTGAAGATGAGGATGATGCACTCTGCTTTGAAGGTTCTGCGACAGGAGGGATGAAATTATGTAGAGAGCCCATCTTATCCTCTGTAGGTAATGTTGTTTCAGTGGTCCACTGCCATTGTAATGGCTGTGTAAAATTGGGAAGTCTATAAGAAACATCCTCCGTTGGGGGCAAAGGCTGCACGGGAAAGCCCAAACAGTCAGACTTTACATTCTCCCTTCTGGCGCTCACAAAGTCTTTCTGGATGTCAGGTGCTGCTGCTGCTGCTCGTGTGTCCGTGCTTGATGACTCTGTGTTTACTTCCTGTTGCTGATCATAGTGTTTTGCTGAAAAAACAACACGCAGATAGATTAAGATTTTCTACAGATGTAACCTATTAAGAGACACGATTAAAAATACCTGTGTTTTGGCTTGCTCTGTTAACATATCTCCTCCTGTCCTGTAACTTGTGCCTCGTCTCTTCCACAGTTTCGTACTCAGGGGCATAGCAGACATGCAACTGACCCCCAAAGAAGCTCTTTTCATCAGTATGCCGTTTAGCTATCCTGCAAATTTACACATTGTAACACATGCATGTCATTCCATGATACAAGTGCTTTTTGAGTCCTTCATGAACATATTCATGTATATGCATGTAAAAATTTACTTAAAGAGATAGTTCACCCAAAAATTAAAATTAAGCCATCCTAGGTCAATATGACATTCTTCTTTCAGACAAACACAATCTAAGTTAAATAAAAAAATGTCCTGGCTCTTCCAAGCTTTATAATGGGAGTGACTGTTGCTCTGTTTTTTAAGTCAAAATGCTCGTCAGACGTAGCGTAAGCATTTTGAACTGCAAAAGAAGACATATATCTTGGATACAGAAGACAGTCTGCCAGAAATAGAAATAGACATTTTACTTTCTAAAGTTTTAAATATGGATATTTACACAAAAACATTGCTTCAGAAGGCCTTTATTAAGTTCCCGGAGCCATGTGGAGCAGTTTATAATGGATATAGATGCATTTTTTTGGACTTAAAAAACAGAGCAACAGTCATTGCCTTAATAAAGCTTTTTTTTTAACTGATTGTGTTCGTCTGAAAGAAGAAAGTAATTTACACCTAGGATCGCTTGAAGGTGAGAAAAATCTAATAAGTTAAATTAAAATTTTTGGGTGAACTATCCCTTTAACGAAAAGCCTGCACCAACTTTGTGTTATTATAGGAATCAAATGAAAATAAATAATTAAATAAATAATCTTATGGAGTTACATTATTTTTATTTTTTACTTATTTGTAAAGGAAACAACTGATCATTTAAAACTGTATATTTGTAAAAATTTCAGCATTTAATTATCTTTATAATAATATATAATAAAAAGTAAAGTTTAAATAATGCTATTAACTTTGGAAGATTCCCAATTTCCTTCTTTTTTTATTCAGTGGAGGAAACAAATATTGCACTTGTTACTTCAGTTACAAAAGGTTTTATTTAAAATAAACTCTGTTGAACGTTCTATTTATCAAAGAATCAAGACAAACTATCGGTTTCCAGTTATACGAAATGTTTCTTGAGCAGCAAATCAGCATGAGAATGATCTCTGAAGGATCACGTGACACTGAAGACTGGAGTAATGATGCGCAAAATTCAGATTTGCATCACAGGAATAAATTGCATTTTAAAATATGTATTAAAATAGAAATGCTATTTTAAATTGTAATTATATGTCCCAATATTTCCACTGCATGTTTGACCAAAAAAAATGCTGCCTTGCCTTGGAGAGCATGTATATGACTTGGATTTTTTTTGTGGAATGACCCGGATAACTAAAATTGAATGTTCCTCTGTTTCACTCTGCTCACTTTTGAACATGTCTAGTGTGTCTTTACCTTGCACTTGTCAGCTTCTGGAATTTAAACAAGTAGACTTCAGTGAACTGTTCTGCTGGGTATTCATCAAGTGCCCTGTACTCCTCGATCACTCCATAGAGAGCAAAGAGCTGCACCAACTCTGCCATCACTCCGATAGCGGGCACCCCTTGAACTAACAGGAACCGAGACTCCAAGTTGATGGTGTACACCTGAAATCAAAGAATCAGCCATGAAAAATATGCTTATTTTGACTGGCTGTGACACAAAACCTAGTGAGGAGACTGTGCAGGGTACCATAAGCTAAAACTATTTATGAAATAAACTGACCTTAACAGCTCTGAGGCGTCTTCCCTCTCTGTATTTTGCGCGTGTTTGGGCAACATTTTGTTGCTCGTGGTGTTTATACACCTTTTGTGTGTCCCACACAGAAGGATTAGCGACTGAACTGTCCATTTGTGTGGTGAAGTCAGCGACCGAAGAAACCAAGACACGGGCTTTCAAAATCAAAGTCTCACTTTTTAAACATTCCTTTAATTTGTTATCGTGATAATTTGCAGTTGCATAGTTAATTCGTCATTATATTTATAATGATTAATTTAATAAATGTAATATATTAAAAAATAAAAATGAAATAGCCTAATCGAAGTAATTTTTTTATTCAATTAACTCCATTAAATAATTAAATTCACTCATTAAAGTTTTGTTCCTATTGAATTTATCTTTAAATTTAGTATAATAAAAATCGTGTTCTGCATTATTACATTTATTTTGTTAAAAATGTATTTGCCAAAGACCACATGACCATTTAAGAGAACTAAAAATGGAACCCATTTTAATCTACGTCCTTTCTTATTATATTGTATTTAAATTATAAGTGTTCGTATACATTTGTAGCGAATGAATGAATGAATGAATGAATAATATCCAAGTTCTGTTAGGCCTAACTTTAAAGATATTAGGCTAAACCTAATTATTCAGAGAGGTCCTTCCATGCACCCTACGTTTACCAATGCAGTCTTATAATATTTCATAAGAAAATATGACATCAGATTCTTGATAAGAAGTTCCTCTTTTCATCAACTTCTCGTAATTTGCTGATACATCATCGAGAAGCATCCTTTCTACATCAAAAGCTGAGTAAAATGTCTGTGGACGTTGTCTACTCGGATGTCGTATTTATAAAAAGAAATAAAGTCGACAGTAATGATCCAGATCAGTGTCAGTTAGGTGAGTACGAGTTGTTTTTTTGCATTCTTACATAACCCCATGCCTTTTTGTAAATGCTCCTGTTGCAATCGAAGAGTGAGTATGAAAAATTTAATGACAAGTTTGCAGTAAAATTAAGATATTTGATTTTAGAGAAGCATCAGGCTCGTGAATCATGTTTAAGTTTAAACACAATTAATGTAAATTAAACATAACTCAATTAACGGAACTCATTAAACTGGGAAGCCCATATATATATATATATATATATATATATATATATATATATATATATATATATATATATATATATATATATATATATATATATATATATATATATATATATATATATATATATACACACACACACACACATTTTATTAATACAAATTATATATACTTTTTCCTGTTTATGCTGTGTTTTGGGGATATTAAGTTTTTACCTATTTACTGCAAGATTCCTCAACTACACCATTAACATGCATATAAAATATTACATTTTTATTAAAAAAAAAATCTGTTAAAAAAACGAATGGTGATCAAAATTAAATCATAATAAATTGTTTCTGGATGTTGTTGTTAGAGGCAGAATTCTGCCATCTGCTGTTTAGAGAGAAATCTGCAGGAGATATAGTTTTAAAAAACAGTGTAACTACCATATACATCCAGCAGAGGCTCCACAGAGATCCACACCTGAGTAATCGTGCTCATTCCACATTGCATTTATGCTCTAATACCAGGCCTTCCCAATCATTTTCAAACAGCAAGAACAGTGACTTTTTTGTATTTACATTTTTTATATATCTTTAGCACAACAGAATCAAGCCCAGTTTTGTGTGTGTATAGATAAAATATATTGAAAAAAGTACTGGGAAACCCCTCTAAATCATTTAATTCAGGTGTTCCGATCACTTCCAAGGCCACAGGTGTATAAAATCAAGCACCTAGGCATGAAGACGCTTCTACAAACATTTCTCAAATGATTGGTCTGTGATAGGTTGCCACTTGTGCAATAGGTCCTATCGTGAAATTTCCTCACTGCTAAATATTCAGTTGTTAACTGTTAGTGGTATTATAGCAAAGTGGAAGCAAGCTATTGAGAGTAACAGCAACTCAGCCACGAAGTGGTAGGCCACGTAAAATCACAGAGCGGGGTCAGCGTATGTTGAGGCACACAGTGCACAGAAGTCACCAACTTTCTGCAAAATCAATAGCTTCAGACCTCCAAACTTTGTGTGGCCTTCAGATTAGCTCAAGAAGAGAAGAAGAAAGAACGCCACTTGCCTGACTGTATTGTGCCAAGTGTAAAGTTTGATGGAGGGGGGATTATGGTGTGGGGTTGTTTTTCAGGGGTTGGCTTGGTCCCTTCTGGGCTTGGAACTCTTAATGCTTTAGCATGAAATTGTACACATTATGGACAATTTCATGCTCCCTACTTTGTGGGAACAGTTTGGGGTTGGGCCCTTCCTGTTCCAACATGACTGAAGAACAGTGCTCAAAGCAAGGTCCATAAAGACATGGATGAGCGAGTTTGGTGCAGAGTCCTGACCTCCATCCGACGGAACACCTTTGGGATGAATTAGACTGGAGACTGCAAGCCAGGCCTTCTCGTCCAACATCAGTCCCAGACCTCACAAACGCACTTCTAGAAGAATGGTCAAAATTCCCATAAACACACTCCTAAACCTTTTGGAAAGCTTTCACAGAAGAGTTGAAGCTGTTATAGCAGCAGAGGGTGGGCCAACTCCATATTAAACCCTACAGATTAAGAATGGGATGTCATGTGCATGCAAAGGCGGGCGTCTCAAAACTTTTTTCAATATAGAAAAAGTCACAACATTTTATGCAACTGAGATGAATGGAACCATGTTTTTTTTTTAAGGAAAAGTCGATGGTGTCATATTGACCCCCCACACGATATGAGGGTTAAAGTGAAATTACAGAACCTAAACTTAGATAGGAGCCTGATAAAAATGCTTATTTAAAAGAAAAATGTCAGGTTTTTGCATCTGAAGTCTTATTGACCACAAGTCACAATTTACTGATTCTTGTGCTTGTACAAACTGTTTTATTTGTATAAGCTTGATTAAAGCCTTTAATTGTGATTTAGCATATTAAAACACTCTCATATCAATTCTTGTAGGTGATTCTTCTCAAGCTTCACAAAAGACCAAACCGTGTTGTGACTGTGTTCGACTGTTACTAACGGCTCTGTGCATTCTGAGTGTTTTCCTCATGGGTGGACTGATCGCTCTCAGCTACCAATGTACGTATGTAGGGTTTTACCAAAGTGTGCCTTTAGCCCCGTTGTACCGTAATTTTAATACACAATATTATGGAAGCCATTTTTTCCCCATGCAATTGCAAGCGTACGGAGCCCCTAAGTTTCCCGGAGGTTTACAATGATTATATAATTGTGAGAAAAAAAGTAGCAATTACCTTTTTTATTCTGTGGCAGAAACAAGCTTCTATCTACACTATATAAA
The DNA here is from genome assembly GCA_023029165.1 of Gobiocypris rarus. Lineage (NCBI taxonomy): Eukaryota > Metazoa > Chordata > Actinopteri > Cypriniformes > Gobionidae > Gobiocypris > Gobiocypris rarus. Next base: position 7,600,629 of record CM040919.1, read on the forward strand.
TGCAGGTTACATCTAACTAACTTTTTGTTTAGATGTAGGTACAGAGAAAAGCCTTAAAGATCTTCAGCAGCTCCACTCTGCACTGGATGAGAACTTCACAGGTAAACTGTTAAATCACAGAGTTTAAAACAGTCAAATAAAGTCATGCATTATCTCAATATAAACACCACAGCAAACAGGGAATGTTCTCATAACTATAGCCAATGCTGTGGCAAGGTTCTCTCAAAGTTCAGAACAAATGTTCTTCCAGTAACATTCGTTCAAAGTTATCTGGTCTTTAATAATGTTCTCACAACGTTAGCACAAAAACATTTATACATCGTTCATGGAACTTTTTTGCCTGAAACATTTACTCACCTAATGATTCCATAATGTTCCCAATATGTTTGCAAAACGTTCCCTTAAAGTCCCCATGTAGACAATCATTTTATCCCTTAAAATATTTGATCACCAAACTGACATATTTAAACGTTTTTCCTGTGAAAATAAATAAATAATAATCATTTGTGCCTTAAAACAGCTTGAATTTAACTACACCCTTGCTTCATTAAGTATACACGGACCTATGCAGATTAGCAGAAAGAAAAATGATAATCATATTAATTACCGTTGTAAAGTCCCTATTGGCGCTCTTTACAATGGTAATTAATATGATTATCATTTTGCTTGAATATGTTATTAAACAGCTAATAATGTGTTGCTAATGCTACACACACCATGTTCCTGTTTGCCATCTCAGTCTGCCTTCAGTATCAGTCAGTATCCTTAGAAATGCTTTAAACCACTTAGAATGAGAAAGGCATATAGTTCACAATCACATTAACACCATAATATACATGATTCACCCACTATATTGTTTAATTTATCCGGTTCTTAATAACAGAAAAATATACCGTATAACCTTCTCTTCATCAGAGAATAGTTAATGACATGCTAAAGCCCGCCCACACGTTGACGTTTTGAGACTGTCTTTGGTTGACTGCATTTTAAAGAGAAAATTCTCAGCAATGGTGTTGATTTATGATGATATATGGTTGGTCTTAAAGCATATTAAAAACACCACATAGACATATAAACATTAAAAACTAGATTTTCTTTAATATTTGCATAACCAAGAATAAATGTTTTTAAAGCATTTTAAAATGTTCAGAGAACATTCAAAAATATTAGTTTTTCTTGAGAGCATACTTTTGTAAACTGGGACTATGTTTCATCAATTTCATACGTAATTTGCAGCGGTACTTCAAGACATGCATCAATGGCAACAAAACCTGTCCAGGGCTCTGAATGTCAGAGGTAAGTGATTAATATCATCACAACATTCATCATAATGAAAGAGGAAACAAATTGATAACCCCTCTCAAACGCTATGAAGTTCAAGAGTGTCCAAAGGATTGGGAGTATCATGTGGGAAAATGTTACTACTTCTCCTCAAACGAAATGGACTGGACACAAAGTCGAGATACCTGTATCTCAGAGGGCGGTCATCTGGTGATCATAAACAGCAGAGACGAACAGGTTAGTCAGTATACTCATGAACATTTTTTGATTATAGAGTAATGCAATGTAAATAACAAGCCAACACTTTTCCCTTGAAGGAGTTCCTGATGAGCATCCTAAAAACAAAACAGAAGTGGTTCTGGATTGGCCTGACAGATGAGCAGAAAGAGGCTCAATGGCTATGGGTGGACAACACAGAACTTAGTATTGAGTAGTTGAAATCTTTGCACTCATTTTCATTTAGTTCTTTAAATCTAAATTTCTTAAATTTGACCCTTTTGACAGGTGTTGAGAAGATGCTCACTGAAAATGATAATTTCTTTCAGGTACTGGTCTGAAAATGAACCAGATAACTGGAAAGGACCTCAAGGAAAATACTACATGGGAGAGAACTGTGCTATTATCACACCAAAGTCAAATCTTCAAAGCTGGTTCGATGGATTCTGCAGCCAATCATACAGAAGAATATGCGAAACCAGATCCTCCAGACAAATATAGTAGTCATGGAAAGCAAATGTATGGCATTGGATTATTTGGAAAATGTGTACATATCCATTTAGCTCCAGTTACTTTTGTTCTGATCTCATTTTTCCTCTGGTTGAGAGTCTGTGGCACCGCACAGGGTTGATTGGGCAGGACTGAGCAAACAGCTTTGCGGTCTCTTATTCAAACCCACTTCTGCTTGTAGATTGAGAGGCCTTGAGACTTCCTGCCTCATGCAAACTTCAGTTAAGTCACTGATTTGAAATCTCAGCTGTTTTAATAGGCCATCTTGGATTTTGAAAATAGTTCTCTGCTCTTATTACAAATTTGGCCCAATCTTCACCAAAGTTGGTGATGATGACTTTCATCCAAAAGTTATTGGATTTAAAACATTCCAAATAGCTTCCATTCAACTTGATATCTGTCAAAGACGTTAAGATTGGTGATATTCCGAATAGTTTTTGTTCTGGATGTTTCCTAAGAACGGAAATGATCATTCAAACGCAAAGCTCACTATCACGAATTGAGCAGACACACAGCTGAGCTACAATTGCAGGAAAGGTGCTTATATTTATATATACGTATATTTCCTTCTAATTGCAAGAAACGGAGACAAAAAAATTATCATGGTCAGTGCACTGCACGATCACACACAGCTTTATCTTTTTAAATTTTTACTAAGTATATGGTCACATGAGAAACTGTGCAGTTAGTTGTAAATAAATAAAATGATTTCTAAAATCACCAGTAGGGTGCTGAAACATAACGTCTCTTACATTTATATAATTTATGTGCTTGACACGCAATCTGAGAGTGTAATAAGTAAATCAAGTAGTGTGTGTATGTATGCACCATGTGTTGTGCAAAATGCAAGTTAAGAGTTGGTTTCTGTATCTCAAGAAAATAAAGATGAAAGGCTTACAGATTCAATTTCATTTTTTTAATTAAAAAAAATAATATCTAGAGTTATCCATTGCCAACTTAAGGAACATTCCAATCTATATGGACCAACATGGTTTGCCACGAACAACAACAACTCTGTTTTTGGAACGATGCTGTCAATGTCTTTAGTGTTTAAAAATAATACAAATATGGTGACTCATAATCCCACTGGTGTTTAACTGCATGTTTTCCATTTACAATCTTCTTGTAGTTACAAGGATGCACAATGACAAACTGCTTGATTTCCAGCATTCAGAACTGAAGTCAATAGCCCAGATAATGTGTTCAGGTTTTCTCAGTTGTGCTGTGTTAAAGTGGTCTAAAGTCAGAGTCGCTGTCTGAATCGGTCTCATTGGGCATTTTGTCCATCTCAATGTGCAGCTCTCGGACAGTAAGGATGCGTGTGAGCATGCTGTCCAGAGCCTCATCACTCAGAGAGGTGGTTGTAAACCATGTAGGACTGCTGGGTACACAGGAACGCTCGGGGCTCAGGTAGAATTGAGTTGCGTGATTTCTTATGCCTGGTGAGCTGGAAGAAACAAAATACACCATGACTCATTTGATTAAAGTACCCCATTATGATTTTTCTGAGTTTACCTTTCATGCAGTGTGTAATATAACGGTTTGTGACTGTAAAAGCTCTGTAAAGATTAAAAAAAATCAAAAAGCAGTTATTGTGTCCCAAAAATGACTGTGAAATGTCAGTAATTCTAGTCTCACTTCCTGCTCAAACCTACATAGGTTTGTAACAATGGTGCATAATGCCAGCCTATAGCCTAAATTTTTTAACCGCCCTCAAACACTAGTTGTAACTGAGGCCTGGAAGAGTTTGGTTCGTGTTATCGACGTGTCTGTTTTCACTGAAAAAAGATGCTGTTTTCAGTGCTGCGAATGCAAATCCACTTTACAGAACTTCCAAAGGATGAAGACTCAATTGAGGATTGGAATTGATACGGTAAAACTGACGCCATCGTTACTGTTAATATCACTGTGTATACAAGTGCTGAGGAAGTTTCCGAAGCTAAAATGCAGATATGGTAATGGTTATTTAGTTTCTGACAACACTTTAAGGGGTAGACCAATCACAACAAGACTGGGCCATCTGTAGAGACAGAATCCTTGACTGAACCATTTCAGACAATGAGAAATGAGGTGATGTATATTAGAAAATTAAACCTTGTAGGAGACCCTAAAACAAAAAGTACATTTTTTACAGAATGTTGCAGTGTTTATAAAGGATTATCCATATAATTGTTCATAATCTTTAATAAAAAATGTTAACCTATCACAATGACATCTGTTCTCTTCATGATGTGCGTCTCAGCGGAGGGTGGTACTAAATATCCATTTTTAATCTTCCTCCGTTTAGTTAGCAACGCCCAACTTTCAATGATCCAAACAATTCACAAAGGATGAAATCAAGTCCTGACCCACCTTATTTATTTTTTATTCCTGAAGTGGTTAGACTCAGATATACAGTGCACTGGAAAGTATTCACAGCTCTTCACTTTTTCCATTTTTTGTTGTGTTGCAGCCTAATTCCAAAATGTATTAAAGTTATTATTTTCCTCAAAAATTCCTCAAACAATACCCCATAATGACAATTTGAAAGAAGTTTGTTTGAAATCATTGCAAATTTATAAAATAAAAAAAAATATACATAAGTATTCACAGCCTTTGCTCAATACTTTGTTGAAGCACCTTTGGCATCAATTACAGGCTCAAGTCTTTTTGAGTATGATGCTACAAGCTTGGCACACCTATTTTTGGGCAGTTTATCCCATTCTTCATTGCAGGACCTCTCAAGCTCCATCAGGTTGGATGGGGAGCGTAGATGCACAAAAAAATTTTCCCCATGGTCTGAGAGTCCTTCAGGTGCCTTTTGGCAAACTCCAGGCGGGCTATCATGTGCCTTTTACTGAGGAGTGGCTTCCGTCTGGCAATTTACAGGCCTGATTGGTGGAGTGCTGCAGAAATGGTTGTTCTTCTGGAAGGCTCTCCTTTCTCCACAGAGAAACGCTGGAGCTCTGTCAGAGTGACCATCAGGTTCTTGGTCACCTCCCTGACTATGGCCCTTCTACCCCGATCGCTCAGTTTGGCCAGACGGCCAGCTCCAGGAAGAGTCCTGGTGGTTCCAAACTTCTTTCATTTAGGATGACAAAGGTCACTTTGCTCAGTGGGACCTTTAATGCTGCAGAAAAGTTTATATACCCTTCTCCTGATCTGTGCCTCAATACGGTCCTGTCTCAGAGGTCTACATACAATTCTTTGGACTTCATGGCTTGGTTTGTTCTCTGCCATGCACTGTTAACTGTGGGACCTTATATAGACAGGTGTGGGCCTTCCAAATCATGTCCAATCAACTGAATTTACCACAGGTGGACTCCAATCAAATTATGGAAACATCTCAAGGATAATCAGTGGAAACAGGAGCACCTGAGCTCAATTTTGAGTGTCATGGCAATTTTTTTTTATTTTTAATACAGTCGCAAAGATTTCAAACAAACTTCTTTCATGTTATCATTATGGGATATTGTTTGTAGAATTTTGAGGACAATAATGAATTTAATCCATTTTGGAATAAGGCTGTAACATCATAAAATGTGGAAAAAGTGAAATGCTTTGAATACTTTCCAGATGTCACAATAAGGAAAAAAAAAAAAAAAACGATTGCAAATTATGTTTCATGCAGACTTTAAACAAACTGCTGACATACCATTTTGAGAGATAGAACTCGAATAGCTTGACGGGACAGCGGAGAGGATTGTCTGAGTTCTGTCGTATCTTCAGCACTCTTTGCCGTTCATCTTCCTTTTTCCTCTTCTTTACAGGGACACCATCTAAATGGGACAAAATTAATAAGTAACATAATAATAATAATAAAAAAACATTATAAAAAAAGTATGACTGAGCACTGACCCACACTTGTGTCCTCTTTCGGGGGATAAAAACGCAGGTAGGACACTTTGCTGTTAGGCGGACCCCGAGAGTAGCGTTTGACATTTGCGAAAGAGAGGCTACGGTGCTGCTCCACTGTCTTGTAGTTGAAGAACTTGGTGAAGAAATAGAGCAACGTGTTGAGCAGCACGCCAGGGGAAAACGCTCCCAGCTGCTTACAGTCCCACAGATACTCCTCCTCCACACGAGAATGAACATAACCTGCACAAACACACACAGGCGTTTGAAGAGCAACAGAGAAACACGCCAGTCTCGTGATGTGTCTTAAATTACTCACCACTGGGGAAAATAGTAGGTTTCCATCCTTTGAGTAAGTTGGTCATTTCATGGCAGAATTTGGTGTAGAAGACATCTGCGAAGATGTTCTCCATCCGATTGTTCTCAAACAGGTACTGTAAACATGAACGACGAGGGTGAGGATCAAACAAACTAAACACAACATGACTGAATGTGTTCACTCTGTGTGATTTCTTGTCGTTTCACCTGCTGGATGCCCAAGCAGAGGTAAAAGATGCTGTCAGGGCTGTACTTCTCTCCAGTGGGTCGACGCACTTCAGAGATGAACTTGCAGAGGCCGTAGCTGAGTTCAGCTGTGCAACACTTCAACAGGTCCTCCTTTATTGTCATAGTATGTGCTATGGATGATGAAGAGGACATTTAATGTTTAAATGGCACAAAGTCTGTCTCCCAAGTAAATTTATTTTATACAGTTTAGCCAAAGAGATGTGGTCCAGTATTGCTTCTGAACTGTAGAACTTAGTTTGCATTATACCCAACATTTAATCCCCAAAATGAGACCTACAGCCAAATTTGGGAGTCTCCAAGTTGGGTTGAGCGTTCCTCCAGCGCAGCCAGTCCTTCCAAGCATTGACGCCATACTCGTGTTGCAGTTTGGAGAGGCTGTTTGGAAGAGCTGCTGCACATTTATGACCCTACATGCCAATAAAACATAATCAGACTTTCAGCTTTCCATAATGACATTGGATAGGGCTGCATGATAATGGTTTAACTGATAATCATGCTTATTTTGAGCAAATAATTTCTTTTTACATTTAATCAGAATTATTCCACTTTCACCTAAGCACAAATCAACACATACACAGGGTTTATTTTATTAATATTAATTCTAGGGATGCACGAATCCAGATTTTTGGGGTTCGGCCGAATACCGAATCCACTGGTTAAGATTCGGCCGAATCTGAAACCGAATACCGAATCCTTCTCCCATCCTAAGTCCATCATCACAGTAAACACATTAACGCCGGCTTCACACCGCACGCGTAAGCAGGGCGTAAGCAGCGTATATTTTTTCCGGCGCTCATGTTAACAGATTAGTGCATTCACACCGGCAGCAGAGGCAGCGCGCGGCCAGCGTAGCAGGAGCAGATCAGCGTCAGTGCCGCGATCGTTTCAGCGCCGGGTCTATTTTTGATGCGCTGCTCACGCTGAATTAAATCCACAGAACATTGTTCTGATCAAAACTGACCTGATTAACATGCAAAATAACTGATTTCACCTTGAAATCATGTAGTGAAGTGTTCCGTATGTTTCACAAACACCATATGACATCCAGCGCTGTTAATTTTCTTTTTATAAAATACTCGAAAACACATCACTGCCAGAAGTTTTTGCTCAAACTTCAAAAGCCTGTTTAAATGATTAAAACTAGAGGCTTATTTTAACTTTAAGGTTACTTTAATCACGTAAACTACCTTTATACAGCATGTTATGCATGTGTCTTCGGGACAGAAGGGAACACAGTCGCATTTGCAGCAGATATACGCTGCCCATCATAAATCAAAGCACGAGACAGACAGGGGTCGGAGGAAAACACCGGGAAAGTGACAGAATGGACGGTATTCGCCTGTATTTGCAATACACGAGCCGCGGTTCAGCTCCCGCTCTCCAAACGCACCGCATCTGCCCTGCCAACTCACTGCTAGCGCGTGCGGTGTGAAGCCGGCGTTAACGAAGTAAACAACGTCACCGAAAGAAAGAACTTTGACCGATTAATACTACCAGTTAAACGGTTTAAATGTTTTAACGCTTTTTTGTTTGTTTGTTTTTTGATGCATGGTTTAGAAAAATATGCTGTATAGCGTTATTTGTTCACTCACGGAGCGCGTCGACATGTGCAACCACAAACCAGATATATCTCGCAAAATGAAGCAATGGAAAAGCTTACTGTGTGGGACCATTTCGACAGAAAAATACAGCAGTAGTACAAGCTCCTGACAGCTTCTTAAAGCAAATGAAAGGCGCTTCCCGAGGCTGCACAGCTCGTATTCTCTCAGATGTTTCATACGCAAATGATTTAACATCGGCTAATTGTTTAGGTCCTTGTCATCACGAGACAAATCGGCATTGCAAATTGAACATGTAGCTCGACTTGAATCGCTTTTTTTTTTACTTAAAGTAGCCTACTGCCACGTTTTCTGTTCATGAGTTCCATTTTCATTTTCAACGGCGGCGTCATTACGTTCGACCAGTGGGCGCGCATAGTGCAAGCCTAGGGTTCGGGGTTCGTGGAAAAAATCTGAGATTCGCAGAAACCGAACCCGTCAAAAAGCCCAATATTCGCCGAATCCGAACCCGAATCCTGGATTCGTGCATCCCTAATTAATTCAGATTACTTTTTCCATTTCAGACACAGTCAATGTCTCACACAGAGACACACAGAATATGCACCCTCCAATAGCAGTCTTTCTGTGGTTTAATTTTCACACACACTAGTCCATATTGAGGTCTGATTAAGTGTACAGCCCCACTTTAGATTTATTCATCCAACATTCTGCATAATGCATTAAATTCAATTTTTTTCTTGAGCGTATTCCACGATTCCGTTCACATTTCTGCATCACGAAAATCATAGGGCCCTATATGTTAGAGATTGGCTGGAGGTGAGGAATAATGCTGCTTTATAGTTGTTCTTACCTTTTTCTTCTGAGGGAAGCCGTCATTTCCTCTCTTGCGAGATCTTCGTTTGCCAGAATCAGTACCTTTTTGTGTTTGTTCTCTGAGAAGTTCAATGCTTTCTGAAATGTGAAAGGATAAAATATGAAAATATGACCGCAATTGATGAGATTTTTTCGATAATTTATGACAAAACGCTTTCTCGCCATGGACCCTTTTCGCAAACCTAGTTTTTCATACTTTTAATTATTAAAATTATTATTATTATTATTTTTATTTAATACACATGATATATACCGAAGTAGTGTTGTCAAAAGTACCGACCGCGATACCAAATCGATACTGAAGTTTTAAAAATGTGCCGCTTTGAGCGCTGTTGAGATGTAATCGTAAAAACCTCTGACTGGCCATTGTGCTCACGCGCTCATCGGATGTGCCTGTGATCGGCTACAGTTCAGTATCGATTTGGTATCGAGGTCGGTACTTTTGACAACACTATACCGAAGTAATCAACCTCTCTATATTTCTTCCCTGTTTTGGAAAGTCGTGGATGGGGCTGAAGCCGAATACTACTTTGGGAAAGGAAATTAAACTTTTATAAAAATTATATGAAGCCTCTAAAAGGATTTGGTGCTGGGAAAAAATAAAAAAATAAATAACGAGACAGGAAAAAATATATTTTAATGCTTTTGCGTGCGCTCGCACTTATATAGTTGGATAATTATGTTGGATGCTTTTAATATGCGGGGTATTGAATAGGGCTGCACGATTAATTGCAAGTAAACTGCATGCGATTTGGCAACGGCTGCGATTATTTTATGCGCGCGACTGTCATCAGTGGTAAATGCTGCTCCATCTGCTTTTCCGAAATCAGATTTAGGCTTCGGGTACAGATCCCTAGTCATTGCGGTAGGGCAGTGCTTCTCAAATAGTGGGCGCGACCCCAGAAGGGGCGCGAGTCTGAGGAAAATACTTTTTCAGGAAGTGTTTTTTTTGCACCGAACAAGAGCACACATCAAAGAGCAGGAGATATGAAGGGTAGATAACAAACCATGGAAAAATATTTAACAGGGATGAAAAGAAAGTCGGAGAGAGACGGAGATAATGAGGGAAACACGTTAAGCCTCCCGAAAGCTAAGACGAGGAAATATGACGAAGCGTATGTTGCGCTTGGCTTCACTGCGACTACGGGGGGAGACGAAGAAAGACCGGTATGTTTACGGTGTCTAAAAATACAGCGGACCGTATGAAGCCAAATAAATTAAGGCGTCACTTACAGACATTACACCCCAATCACGCTGATAAGCCGCTTGAGTTTTTTCATCGAAAACGTGCCGAATATTGCCGACAATCGTCCCGCTTTGTGAATGCAACCAGCGAGCACTGTTGGTATCATATAAGGTGTCGTACCAAATTGCTCAGACTTTATAGATTGTGCTCCTGAGTTAATGTTGCTGATCAATTTAATTTTATTATTATTTATTGATTATGTCTAATTTGATTTCATTTTTTAAATTTCAAGCAAATTGATGCATTTTAAGTCTTTTCTGCTACAGACTAAAAAACAATGTTAATAAAGTTATTCTTTGTTTTAAGTTGATCTATATTTCTTTTTTCTTTAATATTAATAAGGATACAATGTTTTGCAGAGGTGTAATTTTATAGACAAATTATACTATTACAGTCGCGGCGGAGAGTTGGGGGGCGCGAAATGTTTTCTTCTTCCTCGGGGGGGCGTGACAGAAAATAATTGAGAAGCGCTGCAGTAGGGGAACCTGTTGCTTGCTGGCACTGTAAAAAAAAAAAAAAAAACGCGAAAGAGTTAACCCCTTAGAAGCGCTTACCGACTGGGAAATCAGTCTCCAGGTCCATCTGTGGCTCTTCTGCTACGGTAGAGATGGGGGTAGTTATGGGGGCAGTGAGGTCAGTGGACGGAGGAGGCTTTTCAGGCTCTGGGGGTTGATCCCATGTCTGCGGAGAAGACACAGAGTCCTCCTCCCAACTCAGATTGCTGGAGAGGGCTTCAAAATCAATGTCCTCCAAAATGTTACCAGTCTGATCTGTGAAACAAAACAAAGCTTTAAAAGATATGTGACCAAAACAATTAAACATGCATTTGCAGATTTAGTACATAGCTTAAACACAATAACCTTCAAATTTTCCATACCACTAGATGTGATGTGTTTCTCCGTCTCTGTATCCTCAGCCACCATCTCCGCCATCATGAGGAGTTCAGCCTCCAGAGGATCATTGGGGATCTTCTCTTTGATTTCCTGAATGGTCTTCACAATGTGCTCAGCGCTGTCCAGAGTCGTGGGGAAGAACAAGGGCACTGGAACCTGTAAAGGGAAATAGAGCCACATTTACATCATAAAAATACAAAACTACTAGGGCTGCCTAAAGATTTTTCCAGTTGACAAGTTTATTGAAGCCATTAGTCGACTAGTCTCATGTTTATGATATTAATTTAATTACTTAAATATAAACTGGGTGAGTGGCATCAGAAAATGGTTTGAGTTTCAGGGCTGAGAAAGAATGTAACATTGTTAACATTGTTCTACATTACAGAGAAATACTAAACCATAATAATGAGCCTTTAAAATATAAATTAAGCACTCAAGTCCATGCATAAAGCTTGCGGCAGCGCATCAGCAAAAGTAATAATTATAAATGAGAAAAAAAGAAAGAAAGAAAAAAACAGACAGGAGACTGTCTGAGCATTTTAATAATTTATAAATAAACTAGTGCTTTCTGAGTCAGTGTCGGCTGAAAAGGTAAAGTTGACCACAACCATCTCCACAGTAGTGTATGCGCAATTAACGCATATTTAGTAAGGGTAGTACCATTTTTAGCTTCCAAACTCAGCACAATAACTTGTATATTTGATTAAGTACAGTTATCTAGGTTTAGTGTTGTCAAAAGTATCGTCTTCGGTACCAAGTCAGTACTGAAATTTAAAATGTGATGCGCTGTTGAGCGTAATCGTAAACAACCCTGATTGTCCACTGCGTTCACACGCTCATCAAATATGTCTGATTAGCTACTTTCACAACTATTTTCTTTATTTATCCTCTTACATGGAAAATTATTTTCTTCTTTGTAAATGCTTTTAAATTCTTTATATGTACTTCAATGTCTTTATCTTCAGCAAAAGTGGTTTTGAATCATGTTGGCTCTCTCACAAGAAATGAGTCACACTTTGCGTTGAAAGGCATGTGATTGGCTGCTCTCTGCTGATGTCACACTTTCACGTGCACATGCTCCACAAACTCAGGATCAAAGCCTTGTAGAGTCGACAGAGAAAGTTGATGATCAGCATCATGGGACCAACAAAGCCTGAATTGATTGGTTTGGTTTTGTCAACTCAAAACTAATTCTATAACCCTGAGTTTGTTAATCTACCATCATGGTACGGGCCCCAGGTGTCTATCAGTGGACCGGTCTGCTGATAGACGCCTGCTTGTGCTTTAAAATGCTCCAGCTTTAAAAAAAAAAAAACATTCAAACACTTCAGTGTGCTTTCAAATGTTCCCGTGCATTGATCATTGTAGCTAATCATAGTCATATCCGATCAGCGTGTGACTAACTACAATGGGCAATCAGGTGTTTACGATTCCACTAAACAGTGCTCAAAGCATCACAGTTTTAAGGGTCGAACGCGATTTCATGCATTCTGACTTCTCATTCTAAACATGGCCAACATTTTAAAACATTTGTTGGATGTGTATTGAAAGTTCTCCAGGGTGAGTGTGTGCGCTCGAGATTATTTATCGCCGCCCACTGCACACCACCACGAGTTTGGCTGCTTTCGGAAATAATCGTTACAGCGTATCTGTCTTTTATAAATATGATAAATCTAAAGACTATTTGGAGATATGAAGGATGCAAAACTACTCTACAGGTGTGTACTACTCTAACTGTGTGTGTTATGCCCCCTTTAAAATTTCAGTATCGAATTCGTAAAGTGTTTGACAGCACTATCTAAATTAACATTAACGTTAGAGTGGCAGCCATGTAAAGTTGCTGATGTTAGGCTATTACTTGCATTTCAAATGATAAGCCATGTTTGAAGTTGATGAATGTTAGGCGATGTACGTATTTCCTGCCCGACATAATTAACACATGGGTCAGCAGTGTTAACTGCAAATTCCTGCTATTAAAAATACATCTAGCCAGAGTGGCAGCTGTTTACATATCTCCTTTTAACATGTTTAAAGGAATAGTCCAGGCTAGATGCATTTTTAAACATCTATGACATGCTGTTCCTAAAGAAACTTGGAAAGTGTGAACGAGGAAGGGTAGGGAATAGAAGTACCGGAAGTGGAAGCCCTACAGCCTGTGGAACGTATTGGGTGTAGAGATGCATGGGAACTGGCACAAAGACTGGCACCGGCACAGGCAGCACTATCACTTTAGGCGTTTCATCTGCAGGACAAAAGAGACGTCGGAATATGCAACATATTTTTTTGTTTAATAAAAGAAAACAAATAGGGAAGATGTGCTGGAACTGGTTAATACCTATTTGTGTCTCAGCATCAGTAGTGTGAGGTTTACAGGATGTGGCTTTGTTTTTGCTTGTGGATTTATATTGCACGACTTTATTCTTCAGGATTTGGGATGACGAGACAGGAGCTTTCACAGCACGTTTCTGTGAGCAGAACAAAGAACAAAAGATCTGATCACAGAAAATCAGATACATTGAAAAAAAAATAACATTTTGAATCCAGATTCTGAGGTATTGAAAACCTCATGTTTAAGTCTATGGGTGTAAATACACATTTTTCTTACATGTTCTGTAACTTTTACAGTAACAGCAGCTGGAACAGAGCCTGAGGAAACAAAAGGGTTAATTTTGAGTGATTTGAGCAACAAACAATGCATCTCTAATCATATGCATCATGTATAAGTGTTCAGTCCAGTTCAACACAAGTGTTTAAATGGTTAATGTTTCTGTGGTTAATCACCTTTCGGATCTGGCTGTTTGTTAGATGCATTTGAAAGTGAAACAACACTGGCAATAACTGGTGTGGCCTCTTTAGTACTTTGAGGGACTGCAGGGGATACTGGAGTCGCACCTGTGGAGACAGTGACATCGCAGGACTCCAGACTAAAGAAAGTGAAACATTAAGGATTTGCCACATTGACCCCCAGCCAATTACAGAATCTACAGAATGAACCAAAATGGAGAAAATAAAAGCAGTGAGAGAAAAGCAGACCAACCCAAATATCTAAGAAATATAAGGTAATATAAAAGAGAACATACCCTTTGTGGCTAGAGATTTGCTTGTAGCTTTGATGACGGCTCCAGTGACGCCCTGCAGACTGCAAAAGAACATCAGGCACCGCAGGCTGCAGAAATGCTTCATCTCACCCAGCCATTTCACTGTCTCGGTCGTTTTCTTGGACTGCCTGCACATGGAGCACTTTATTTCCTGTCAAAATTGTGCAGCAGAAATACTCCATGTTACTTTTAGAGGCCACAATGGTTGCATAATGTGCAATGTTGCAGCAAAATGTAACTTAGTATGACACAATGTGTGACCTCTTCATGGCCTTTTTCTGCATAACTAAATAAGTAACTAAACTACATAACTAAAACTACTAAACTATGCAACTAAACTATATGACTAATTTAACTTAAATGACTTATTCACTAAACTACTAAGTCAATAAGTAAATAACTAAAGCAAATAAACAATAAATAACTACATAACTAAATAGATGAACAGCTAAGTAAAGAAACAAATAACTAACTAAACAAATAGCTAAAATAACACGCACACACATACACACACACACACGCACACACACGTATATCTAAAATATATAATTTAATTATTAGTGCTGTCAACCTTTAAAAAAACAAAATGCAATAGTTCTGTAATTAATCATGAATAATCACTAACATTAAAGTTTTTAAATATATTTTTATATTGTAAAAATTTCACATTTAATCTACAAATTAATGTAGAAATAACAAAGACTGTATTTTACATTTTTGATCTAACAAGTTGGAAATATACAGAATTCATTGAATAAAGTTACCAAACACTTCACAGTCTCCACTGCATAAATTATAAATGAAACAGATGAATCCTTATTAAAGCTACAAAAGTTCAGTCAAGAGAAGTGGGTGATTTTCTGCCAGACATCACAGGGGCAGGTTTATTAGGCTGCTGTCACTTTAAGATCTAAGAGCACGAGACGTGTCCTAACAATTCTCATTTAAGATTGTGTGTACGAGGATACTCAACAAAGTGGGCATTTTGGCATACTTTTGTGCTTTTGTCTGTTCATGCGTGAAAGAAATCAACGCTGTCTGAAGTCCTGTGTGCGTCTGTCACACAGACAGCGTGCCAGTACAGACTTAAGTTATTTTTGCGTCATATTGCACATAAATGGTTTAATAGCACTTCAATGAATGATAGCGTGATCATATAATGTAGCGCAGCCAAAGGATGACAAAAAACTGAAGCATAAAAGGAGCGACGACAGTGAAGAATGAGAGAGGACCAGGCCTGGACTTTACATTTTGTTTCGTTTATGTTTTATTATGTGTGTGAATTTTTAATGTGCTTTTGCTTTTGTTTCAATGTTTATTTTACATAATTAAAGTTCGTCGGTTCCCGCCTCCTTCCCCCCACAACAACATATTTTTACAATATATATTAAATATTACCTGACGGATTAATGATCTATGTTTTGACAAGCAATCGTTCCCACAGAACTCCTCTTGCTTGCCATCAAAGACCTCGGTCACCACAGTCTTTGAGCTGCTGTCACAGTAGAAGCAGTTGCGACAGTGTTTCTTCCCCAACCTCTTGACCAGGTTATTTTCAAAGAGTGACTTGCATCCTGTACAGAAATAAATATATCCACAAACAAAAGGTCACACGTACAAATTGACAAGACCACATTTGTGGTTATTCAAAAATAACAGTTCCAAACAATAAAATCTTAATGCGTAAACTTACTCTCACTGCAGAAAGAACGGTCGACCTTGTTTATCCTTCTCACTAGTTTCACAGATTTATTGAGCTTGCAGTGTTCACAACGAGCCACCATGTTGTTGATCCTTCTAAACTCCTCAATACAAGCATTGTTGCAGAAAGCATACATTTTTCTCTGAAAGACCAGATAAAATAAAGGTTAAAGTCAACTATCAATATATTTTGTACTTTTAAATGAGCTAAATCAGAGTAGTGGTATAGTTTTTCTTGAGAATAATGCTGTAGGCTGGTCAATAACAATAATATTAAAAGGTGTGAAGACATGGACTTATTATTTTAATGTCCCTTGAGGTGCACTTAGAATGTTAAAACAAAATATTTTCTACCTTTATTCTGACTATGAAATTATCCATTTTAAGAGGTAACTCCGGCTTGTCAGCTTGTCACTCTTATGATTGGCTTATGTCACTGCATAGGAAACCGTATCAACGGCCAGTAAGTGTTATCCATATTAAACCGTCTTTAAACATAAGTTTCTTTGAAAACTCTCCATTACACTGTGCCTCATTTAGTAAACGAAAAGCTTAGAAAATTAACAAATCGACTTGTTTCTGATGCTGGGATCCTTCTGAAGTCTGTACAGGGACACAAACAAGCTATTTAAACCGGACGCAAGCGTTCTTTTGTTTGTCCTGTTGTCGACAGACTCAAGCGCAGAATACTGTATCCAGTGTAGACGGCAGTGATTATAATGGGTTTTATTTGCTTTTGAAGTGACGCGGGTGTGGCCTACTGCAATGATGTATAATGATTCGTTAATGTCTTGCTCTGGAGGACAGCATACGCAAAAGTATTTGCCCATGTGACATCACAGACCCTGCAATATCAAAACGAGCCATTTTTGGAGCTTAATTAAATAAATGCTTTGTTTATAATGACCAAGCTATAACACTTTAATGGTACAAAGAGCTCATGTCAAAAGATCATAGCAAATTTGATTTCTCATGTCCTGACCCCTTTAAAGCCCAGTTTTTGTAATTGGCCTAATAAAACAAGTAGGTCCAGTAGCAGTAAACAGGAGTACCTTGAACTCCAGCAGCTCTGGTCTGTGGAAGAATGAGTTCAGACACTGAAAACAGGGGATTTTGGTGACTGTCTGCGCTGAACCACTGGGAGTGCTAGTCTTTGTTGAGGAGCTGGACTCTGATGAAGCAGGTTTGGGAGCAGCAGGTTTTGGAGGAGCAGGTTTTGGAGGAGCAGGTTTTGGGGTAGATGTGTTTTTGCTTGTAGATGTTGCCATGTTCACCTGCTTGTTAGGTTTTGTCTTACTTAAGGATTCCTGAACCAAACAAAAAGATCAACAAACTATTAGCATTCAAATCGCTCAACATATACGATTCCTATATAGTACTAAGAAGAAAGATCAGTGCCAGATATAATGATACTATACCTTATATGCTAGTACACAGGAAAAAGAGCAGAAGTTCTGAACGGATCCATCAAACATGGCTATATGGTACTGAGGCATTAGTTTCAGCTTGCAGTTGTTACATTCCACAGGAACACCTTGTTTGCAAGCAGACAAAGACACTCAAGCATGATTTCTTAAACATCACAGAGAAAACTGTTGTAAATGTCAATTTGAATAAATGCCTTAAAATGGTGGGGAGGGGAGGGGTTATAAAGCATAAAGAAATTCTAAAGGAAATTCTAGGTCTAATTCTAGTTGGGAAATTATTCTTTTGGGACTATGCATAATGAAGTGCAGTATGAATGGTATTGTAGGTATTGGCTAATATCTTAAAGAAATTATCGTTACTCATGTTTCTGTGCATTCCTATGATTAAGCACAGAGTTGTGGTAAATATATGGTCATAGTACCTGATGAACTGGCTTGGCCTTTACTCGCCGTTACACAGGAAGCAGAGCAGAAAAGCTCCCGGATGCCCTCCGAGTTGGGACTGTCCACCGCATCTGCAGCCGGGCGCAGGGTATGACACATTTTGCAGGTGACAAGTTTCAGACTCCTCTATAAATGAAGATCAGTTTATCCAGTTTATTTATTTGTACTTAAAATACTTAACTTTAAAGTGCCCCCATTATGCTATTTTAAAGGTTTCTAATCTTGTTTTGGAGGTGTCCTACAATACATGCACATGCATCCAAGGTCAAAAAACACTTTAATTTTCTCCTAATATATATTGCGCATGACTTAATTTGTGTTTTGAAAATTTGAAAGTTTGTTTGAAAATTCTGTCCCTATAATCCCCACCTTAGGGCAGACAGCCCAGTTTGTTGGTCTGCTGCTTACAGCGCAAGTTGGAAACAAAATGTTAACTTCATGTGCAAGTGAATGTATTATCGCGAGAGTCTACAAGAATGTATTATCGCGTGAGTCGCTGTGACTGGTTCTGGCTTCTTGGCGGCTGTTTTGGAGGGAGGAAGGCTGGAATGGGGTAATAAAAAATTTTCTCTGTGGAACTACGTTGTATCTTTGGCTATTTTTACATGGTAGCAGAGGATGGTTTCCAACTACAGAGTACCGCCTAAGCTTGATGAAGCTCGACCGTACGAGTGCTGGAAAAATGAAGTTAGTATGTGGAGACTTGTCACGGACTTAGAAAAGAAGAAACAGGCACTGCGGTGGTGCTGGGGCTCGAGGCGAGCCAGAGAGACCGCTTTGGAAATACCCGCGAACGATCTAAACACAGATGACGGTATGGAAACCTTGCTAGCGAAGCTGGACGCGATATTCTTGAGAGAAGAAAAGACCGCTTATGAAGCATACTCTCATTTCGACTCGATTTCCAAAGACAGTGCGGTGTCCATGACGGACTACATCATAGATTTTGCAGAGATACAACCGCATGAAAAAGTACAACATGACACTGCCTGACGCTGTGTTAGCGTTTAAACTCCTGGACACGGCTTGCCTCGAGGAGAAGAGTAGGCAGCTAGCACTTACAGCGTGCACGGATCTGACATTCGCGTCCATGAAGTCAGCGTTGAAGCGGATTTTCGGGGGAAAAACCAGTGGCGCAAGCGCGGCTGCGAGACTCAAGATGCGGCGTTTTTCACGGAGCAGAGGCCACCGGACAAATTCAGACGAAACAACGGCCCGTCGAGAGCAGACAGCGGCAGCCACAGCAAGGTACAAACCCACTTGACAAATATGGTAAGAGAACAAAATGCGCCATTTGTCAGAGCACGCATCCATTGGGCCAAAGACTGTCCTCATCGGAGAAATGAAGTAAAGCTAGCAGAAGATGTGGAAGAGTGTAACATTACACTATTTACAAAAGTCATGACTGACTCTGAGATCTTTCTAACTGAATCGCTGGGATCAGCTATCATTGACACTGCATGCACACGCACAGTTTGTGGCAGAAGTGGCTGGATAGTTACATGAAAGACCTGAGCCAAAACCAAATAAACAAACTGCTGCAAACAGAATCTTCAAGCAGCAGACCTTTCAGATTTGGTGACGGTCAAATGGTACACTCCAACAAAAAGGTGAAGCTTCCTGCTAAGATCGGACAAACAAAATGTCACATTGAAACGGAAGTTGTTCCTGCTGATATTCCTTTACTGCTGAGCAAAATGTCTCTAAAGAGAGCAGGAACTGTTTTAGACATGGAGAATGACAGAGTTGTCAAGTTCAAGCAACCAGTGCCTCTTGAGCTCACTAGTTCGGGACACTATTGTGTTGACATTAGAGATGATAATACTGAAGCGAACACCAATGAAAGTGAAATCCTTGTCGTTACAGCAGAGATGTCTACAAAAGAGAAGCGTAAACTCTCCTGAAGCTCCATAAGCAGTTTGGCCACGCTCCGCAGACCGGCTGCAGAGGCTCATCCTCAGCTCTGGAAATACGGACAAAGACTGTCCAGTTATTCTGCAAGAGATCATCCGTGACTGTGAGGTATGTCAAAGATATAGCAGGACCAAGCCCAGGCCTGCTGTTGGTTTGCCTTTAGCCTCAGAGTACAATGAGACGGTGGCAATGGATCTACATGAGCTTGAACCTGGCGTATGGTACCTCCACATCATCGACCACTTCACACGCTTCAGTGCTGGAAATATAGTGAGAACAAAGAAAGCCTCGGAGATCGTTAACTCCTTCATTCACTCATGGATAAGTGTTCATGGTGCCCCAAACGAATATACACAGACAACGGTGGCGAGTTCAACAATGAGGAGATGAGAGAGATGGCAGAAAAATTCAACACTGAGATGAAGACTACAGCGGATACAGTCCTTGGAGCAACGGGCTGCTGGAGAGACACAACATGACACTGACTGAGATCCTCCTGAAGGTGAAAAGAGAAAACGGGTGTGGCTGGCAGACTGCTCTAGACTGGGCTCTAATGGCCAAAAACAGTATGATCAATGTGCATGGTTATAGTCCACACCAGCTTGTGTTTGGTCACAGCCCTAATCTTCCCTCAGTTTTGGTTGATAAACTACCTGCTCTAGAGAGCACTTCTATGAGTACTAGAGTAGGACAGCATCTAGCAGCATTGCATGCTTCCAGAAGAGCATTCACAGAGGTGGAATGCTCAGAAAGAATAAGAAGAGCTTTACGAAAGCAGGTCAGGCCTACAGATGAAAAGTATGAGACAGGAGACAGAGTGTACTACAAACGAGCAGACAGTACAGAGTGGAAAGGCCCTGCTGTAGTTATCGGTCAGGATGGCTCTGTAGTGTTTATCAGACATGGTGGGATTCTTGTCAGAGTACACCAGTCCAGGCTGAATAAAGTCAATGCACAGGATGAGGATAAACCTGTACTACCTGATATTCCTGAAAATAGTAAAGAAAAGGCAAATGTAATACACACTGATGTGTCAGAGAATTCAGATGATGAAATGAGTGTTAATGGAGACGTGCAAATCCCTGAAAACACAGAAACAGATGATAGAGAAGACGTGAGACAAACTAATGAGACAGAGAGTGATGCTACCAATACAGTGGCTTCCACTGGTGTCAAACTGAGAACAGGTCAGACAGTGACGTTTACAAACAGAGATGATGGTATTAAGCACACTGCCAGAGTTTTAGGCAGAGCAGGAAAAGCAAAAGGGCAATATAAAAACTGGTACAATGTGCAGTATCTTGAACCAAATAGCAGCGAAGGTCAAAAGGAAGCTTTAGACATGTCACAAGTTGATGATCTTCTCACTGAATGTGATGACACCGATGCTGATGTACTCATTACCAAAGACATCTCTTTTGATGCTGCTAAACAGCAAGAGATTGAAAACTGGCAAATGAATGATGTTTACGAAGAGGTCACAGACAGGGTCAGAAATGTATTTCTACTAGATGGGTCTGTACATTGAAGGAGACTTCTAATGGTATTGTTCCCAAAGCTCGCCTTGTGGCGAGAGGATTTGAAGAAGTCAATATTCATGAATTACAAAAAGATTCTCCCACATGTGCATCAGAGTCACTTAGGCTGCTGTTAGCTGTTATTTGTCAAAACAAGTGGAAAGTAAATTCTATGGATATTAAGTCTGCCTTTTTGCAGGGAATGGAACTCACAAGAGACATTTACATTCGTCCTCCACCAGAAGCAGGTGCAAACAATGCATTGTGGAAACTAAAGAAATGTGTGTATGGACTTGCAGACGCTTCCTCTACTGGTACAACAAGGTCAAAGAACTCATGCTGAACAGTGGTGGTAAAATGTCAAGGGTTGATCCTGCAGTGTTTTATTGGCAGAATGAGCAGTCTGAGGTAACAGGAGTACTGGCATGCCATGTGGATGATTTTTTTTGGGCAGGTTCAGAGCACTTTGTAACTAATGTCATACCTGTACTTAAATCTTCATTTCACGTGGGTCGTGAAGGGCATGACAGTTTTTCATACGTGGGGATGGACGTTGCAACTGTGGGTGGTGTAGTGCAGGTGCATCAGCACAGTTACATTGAAAACCTACAACCAGTTCACTTACAGGCAGCACGTGTACAAAGAGAGGCTCCACTAAACGAGAAAGAAAGAGAACAACTCAGGTCCAAAATAGGACAAATTCTGTGGGTTGCTAAACAGACAAGACCAGATGTAATGTTTGACACATGTAGTCTAGCATCCAACATTAAGAATGCTACTGTTCAGTCCATACATGAAGTGAACAAAGTGATCCGTAAACTTAAGTCAGAGAAGGTCACACTTAAGTTTCAACACTTGGGCAACAGTGATGATTTGGGTTTGGTGGTTTTCAGTGATGCTTCACTGGGCAATCTTCCAGATGGAGGTACACAGGGAGGGGCTTTAATTGCTCTCATGGCAAAAACAGGAAAATTCTCTCCTCTGTTTTGGCAATCTAAGAAAATCAGACGTGTAGTAAGAAGCACGCTGGCAGCAGAAACCCTTGCCATGTCAGATGGTATTGACAATGCTATGTTCTTGGCTATGTCTACTCTGAGCTTACCACTGGTAAAGCTGATCTTAATGCTCTCCCCCTTATTTGTGTTACTGATAACCATTCCCTGTTTGACGCACTTAAGTCTACTAAACAGGTCACAGAGAAGAGACTAAGATTAGAAATAAGCGGTGTCAAAGAGCTCCTACATGCTAACAAAATCAAAGAAGTGTGCTGGTCAGAAGGCAAGTCACAACTTGCTGACTGTTTGACGAAGAAAGGTGCTTCCTCACTTATGCTTCTTAAAGCGCTGTATGAGGGTGTATGGAAATTGTAATATCAGGACTATTGAGCATTTATCTTGGTACAGTTTTTTTGTTTAAATACTCAAGCTCACTTAAATGTTACTGTGTTCTGAAAACTGTTTTGTATTTAGTGACAGGTGTTTAATATGTCAAAGTCACCCGTTTTTTTATTTAAAGAAGAGAGGGAGATTGTTAACTTCATGTGCAAGTGAATGTATTATCGCGAGAGTCTACAAGAATGTATTATCGCGTGAGTCGCTGTGACTGGTTCTGGCTTCTTGGCGGCTGTTTTGGAGGGAGGAAGGCTGGAATGGGGTAATAAAAAATTTTCTCTGTGGAACTACGTTGTATCTTTGGCTATTTTTACACAAAACACTCATTAATGTATCTGATTTTCAGCTCCAGTAGCTTCCTCAGCACTTGATACACTGTGATATGAACACAAACGATGGCGTCAGCTTTTCTGTATAAATTCCAGCATTTTAAAGTGCAGCAAAGTGGATTCACAGCGTCTTCTCGACAACGAGAACCAAACTCTTTCACTCTAAGCTACAAGTAGTGTTTGAGGGTCAAAGTAGAAATTGTTTGTGGGCAGCCAATGAAGACCATAGGCAGACATTATGAAATTTGTGACATTGTTACATGTAACCGTAAGTGAGACTGGAATTGCTGACGACTCGTTTCGGCATTTCAGAATCGATTCTTCTGCCGTGCACTTTGATCTTTAAAACTTTGCAGACCTTTTACAAATCACAAACAGCTAGATTACACACTTCATGTAGGGTAATATTTAAAAAAGCAAAATTGGGGCACTTTAATAATAGCATTTTGACTGAAAGCTTAATGAGTCCTATTCCTATTCCCTTGCAGTTACCTGTTTAAAAGCTGTGAGGCAGTTTTGTTTGCAGAACTTCATAACTCTGTCCTCCATCCGCAGAGACGGACACTGACTGTCCGTGCCATAGCAGTATCCACCACAGTTCACACAGCTGCTCATGTTCAGCTTATTGGAGGAGCAGAACTGGTTTAAGCAGCTGTTGCTGCACAGCTTATTGATGGAGCCCATGAAGTTCACTTCGTGAGTATGAGTCTGAGAAGTGACACAATTTCAGATCTTTAAAAACTCAGCCACATAATTGTATTAATTAGACAATTAAAGCAACAAAATATGTCTTTACAATTTATAATTAAGTCTCTTTTCAATTGAGTGCACAATTTTCACACAAAGATTTTTCAAATGATTTATATACTAAATGTTTTGATCAGCTTTAATGCACGCATCAAAATAACAGAACCAGACAAATGTGACAAGTATTATTAAACATACAACCTGCAAAGGATTGGGGGAAAATATGTTTAGATACTCAATTTGATGTCAAAGTACTTTAGCCAACATTTTTATTAAGTTTTTTCCTTGTAAAACACTCACAGATGAAGCAAACTTCTGATTTGTGTTTGCCTTTTTCTTTTGTCACTGGCCATAATTATATCCTTGAAATCAGGATTAGGTATAAAATAATAAAAATCAGATGATAATTAAACAAATGTTCTAACTCGACAGGGTTTAGGGATAATACAAGACTTCATCTTACAAATGGCTGCAGACAGAAAAAATGCTACGAAATGCATCCTAATTTGTGAGAAAGTGTGACATGTTGGAGCAAAACAAGCACTATTTTGTTGATTATGATCTATTCTAATTTTGATCAACCGACATCAACTATTAAATCCCCAAAACTGATCTTTTAGCCTAGGCTGTTTTCAGCTGATGCATGAAGTAGCGTCCATCTGATCATGACAATTAGCCCTTTCACACATGCAGTCTTTACTGGTAACAGATCATGTGTGAACAGGACCTTTTTAAAAATACCAGTAAATCAATTCCAGCAATTTCCCAGTAAGGAAATTGTAGGTAATATGCTCTTTGTGGATGCGGAATGAAGTTTCCTGGTATAATCACATATAGAATCAAAACGCACTGACATAAAAAGTCTGCTTTGGGCCAGTCGTAAAGACTTATGAAGATACTCCGCGCTGACCATCAAAAGGTATACTGAAAGAAACCATATAGCTTGAAATACATCATGTCTCATGTAACAGCTCAATCAGTGGAAAGACGTCATTAAAACAGCTTGTAAATAATGCATCATGTAACGTTACATTTTCCTCAGAAAATCCATTCAGTTACCATGACTTGTTAGTAGGCTTGGTGTGGTTTTGGGCCGATTTCTCCCCTTCCGACAATCCTAGGTAAAGTCCTGATTATCTTATTGGTTCTACAGATAATCTTATCAGATTTTCCTGTGGTGTGAGGTGAGTTAAGAGTGATTGAACCTCATCGGAATAACATCGGAGCTACCCAGATCTCGAATCGTAAATATTCAATATCAAATGTTTTGATGCAAGAGATTTTGCGAGATTTCCCGTATTCACAGGCTGTTCTTCGTGAATGGAATCGGTTTGTGTGGGGTGTGCTTTCTTAGTCACATCGTGACACACACTAGAGGAACAAAACGGTTAAATCTATGATTTCGTATCATCATGTTTTTAGTCTGTCACATTTTAAACCTCTTATAAGAGTTTAAAAATCTTTGCGTTTGTACCCAGCTTAAGGAGAGATTATTGACCGGATGATGTCGGAGGATCTGGTGCGCAACACTGACAAATATATTATACAAATATTTTATCTTGTAAAATGCGCGGACAGTACCGCCGGTCACTATACACAGAGTATGCGTGTGAATTAGAAAGCGAAAGTGAAAAGCAAACACACAATCAAAAGCAATAAAATGTACCTGCATATTGATAGCGGTTCCATGATGCCCGCATATTATATACAATATCGACCACCCCCATGGATCAAATAATTAAATTGAATCGCAAGCTTATGAATTGAAATCTAATCGAACTGTGAATTAGTCAATGCCCCGCCCTACAGAACAGTATATTCTTCAGCACAGATGGAGTCTACTTACCACTCCTGTCTTCTGACACACACTGCACTTGAAGTTTAAAGCACTGAGGCATTTCTGACTGCAGAAGTCCTTCAAAGTCCCTAACGTGTCCACCGGGCCAATTACGGTGTTATGCTGGTCTCGAATCTCTCTGAAGGTAAAGAAGGTACATCAAGTCAATTCATTCCAGCAATATAAAACTATACAGTTGAATGAAACTTTGCAAGCGTACTTAAGGCAGCTGTGACATGTTTTGGTCTTGCTGCTGCAGAGACATGCAGGTGAGCAGTAGAGTTTAGAAGAGCCACTGCGCTGGAATGCCGTTTGCCCCTTCAGCATGACCTTATTACAGGCTGTGCAGAGCAAACCAATTTGATTAAAAGGTTGAATAGGTTTGGCTGGGACTGATGGAGCCTTTTCTGGGACGCTTACTGGAGCTCCTGTGACATGAAGAGAACAATGTAAGAAAGCAAGAACTGACTCTTATAGGAAAATGTGTTTTTTTAAACCTCTTTGAAGGATGATTATGAAATGTATGACAAAGTCATATGGGTTTGGAACAAATGTATTAAAATGTATATATAAAGCTTACGACCACTGTAATGCTTATACCGATGGATGCGGTGGAAGCATTTACTCCAACAGAGAATGCCGCTCGGATCTTGACATCATCAGGTGTTTGGTCAAAGTCCTGAAAGCATAAACACATTAGGATAATCCACAGTTACTCATTTACAAAAATCTGTGCATCTCTAAACAATAATGGAAAATAGGTGTCTGACATCAGAGAATTATTATGGAAAGCCAAAAATCATATAGCTCACATATTTATTGGCATTTATGGGTCATATCATCTACAACATATATACTACCACTCAAATGTTCATGGTCAGTAAGACTTTTTTTTTTTTTTGAAGTCTAAACAAATAAAAAAAAAGTAAAAATCCCAATATTATGAAAAATTATTACAATCTAGAATAAAAAGTTTCATAATATTGTCTATTTTTAAATTCACATTATATTTGAAAATGTTAATTATTTCTGTTATAAGAAAGCTGAGTTTTCAGCATCATTACTCCAGTCTTCAGCATCACATGATCCTTCAGAGAGCATTCTGATTTGCTGCTCAAGAACATGTCTTATAATTATCAACGTATTATCAAAACAGCTGTGCTGCTTAATGTTTTTGTCAGAACAGTCAAACTGCATTTATTTGAAATAGAAATAGCTTGAGACATAATTATGTCTTTAAATCAATTTAAGGCAATAGAAGTTTACATTTCTTTAAAAAACAACAACTTACTGAGGCCAAACTTTTGAACGGTAGTTTATGTTGCATGAATTATAATTTATGCATTATACATTAATTTTATAACAAACAAACTTATTAATTATCTGAGCATTTTGAAAACTCAAGTTTAAATTTCAGAACGTCTCATGTAGAGCACCTCATCATCCTTAATGTTTTTCACTGGGGGCTGTGGTGCTTTCTTCCACTCTTCATCCATTGGTTCATCCTTGATCTTCAAAGGTAGAATGACAGAGGTCACTTTAATTTTTGTCAACAGCCTGTCTTTGCTGGATAAATGTAAGTGATTTTATGTGCTCCATGGATTAGCAAACAAGCTCAAACTTATTTTCCCTCAGTGGTGAACATTAAACAGTGGTGCTGTGCTTACCGTTAGAGCAGATGCTTCCTTTGTCTTGGTTTTTTCGTCTTTGTTTTTCTTTGTTTCTGTTTAACAGGAAAAGTCATGCTCAATAGAACAAATCAGGTTCAATACAATAAAAAAACAGTATAACACTTATTATGAATTTATAATACATATAGTTATAAAGGAGCAGGATTTTGAACCAACTAAAATGCAATCATTGGTTCAATTACCTGAATCTACTGGTTCATCCACTTCCATCTTCCCACTGTAATCCTCATTCTGGTCCACTGCAATTTCATCCATGCAGTCCTCGACTTTAGTGATCACAAGCTCTTCTGAAGACTGTGCTGTGTCCTCTGTGTACATGTCCGGATGTCCGGAGGAATCCTCACTGGCCTTAAGGACACCTGCTTCAGACGTAGAGCCCAGCTGTGAAACTGTAGACTGTGAAGGGCTAGACTTTGCTCCTAAATGTGGGAAATTATAAAATTAATCATAAACACTTTATATTAGTGTCCTTGTTACACATTGCATGCACTCATTACAGTAATAATAGTAAATTACATGCAAGTTACCAAACCCTATTCCTAACCCTAAAGTACAAATATCAAAATCTTGACTCAAATACCCATAAAATATTTTTCTTAAATGACAATGATTCTGCTATATCTATAAACCATTGACAAGTACGATCACAGCGAGCATTCAGACGTGTGTTGGCGCTGCGAGAGCAGTTGTCATATATAGCCTAGGTATATAGCCTTTTTATGACTGGTGGTTTTGATGTAAACTCCCGTTATCATTATTTTGTGATCTGTTCCTTTTTAAAATATATATCTTTTGTCTTTTTCTGAACAGCACAAAGGTCCAATACTGTTGTTTTTATTGTGCTATTTACAAATTTGATATGGGTTCTAAAAATAATTTATAAAAGAGAA
This sequence comes from Gobiocypris rarus, assembly GCA_023029165.1. Lineage (NCBI taxonomy): Eukaryota > Metazoa > Chordata > Actinopteri > Cypriniformes > Gobionidae > Gobiocypris > Gobiocypris rarus. The sequence continues at coordinate 7,628,594 of CM040919.1, forward strand.
GGCTAAGTTTAAATTTAAAAACACACGACTTGACTGAACTCAAAGCTAAACTGAACTTCAGGCCATTTCATCAACAATACTGATGGAAAGGTTACAATACTGGCTGTCCTTTGCAGACGGGTGGCTAAATTTGGAGAAGATAAACTTACAGTAGGGCTGGTCGGTATGATGATATTTATATATATACAGTCCCTGACAAAAGTCGTGTCGCTTATCTATTTTGTAGAAACACCTGCTATTAACCTGATTTTTAATTCATCAATTTGTGTTAGAAATAGCTCATATGAAAAGCTAAAACCCTCCCAAATGATGTTTAATGCACTGAAATAAATTAGTTTCACTGAAAAAATATTTATCATTTAATCAAGACAGAAAGGTCAAATTTTGGCAAGACAAAAGTTGTGTCGCCTATACAGAAATTGAAATAGCAAATTAAATAGTGGTGCTGTGAGATCCAAATTTAATATCTTGTATGACTTCCATGAGCTTGAAGGACTGCATCCATGTGGTTGGGCAAGGACTCAGGAATAGCAAAGAAAGCAGTCTTGCATCATGCCTCCCAGAGTTCATCAATATTCTTTGGTTCGTCTTCCATGCTTCCTCTTTCATCCTACCCCACATATGCTCAATGATGTTCATGTCTGGTGACTGGGCTGGCCAATCCTGGAGCATCTTGATCTTCTTCGCCTCGAGGAACTTTGATGTGGAGATGGAAGAATGCGATGGAGAATCCTGCTGCAGAATTTGGCCTTTTATGGTTAGGAATATAAGAGGTAGCTAAGATTTCTTGGTAATTTAGACTATTTAAGTTGCCTTCCACCATGCAGATCTCTTGCACACCCCCGTACTGGATGTAACCCCAGACCATGATTTTTCTTCATTGTTTTCTGGGTGAATCTCAGATCCATGCGGGCTCCAGTAGGTCTCCTGCAATATTTGCGGCGACTGTGGGGTAATTCAACAAAAAAAATCCACCTTCTGCCACTTTTACAGCCTCCATCCTTTTAGCAGGCTGTGGTCTTTGGCAAATGCCACACGTTTTTCAATTGTCTTTCTTTTGTTTAGTGCTGGCTTCTGGACACTGATTTGACCATGGAGGCCATTTCGAGACAGAATCCGACAAACTGTTCTGGTTGACACAGGGACTTCAGGTGACCAGGTCTCGTGGAGCTCTGCTGCAGTGGAGAATGGGCTAGCCTTGGATTTTCGAGCCAACAAACGGTCCTCTCGAGCAGTTGTCTTGCAGGGTCTGCCTGACCTGGGTTTGTCATAAACGTCTCCAGTCTCTTCACATCTTTTTTTTATCCTCTGTACTTTACGCTGAGACACTTTGAAGGTGTCTGCCACATCAGCAGTGGATCTGGTCTTCAGCCTCTTGATAATCAAAACTTTAGTCTCAGGGTGAATCTTAGGCATGTTTGCAGAGGTCTAGTTGCAGTTGATGTGAAGGTCTAGTGTACTGGGGTTCTTTTTATACACACCTGAGATCTAACTGATCCATTATTAGTCACAGGTGAAGCTCATATGACAAGGCGACAACACTTATGTCTTTGCAAAAATTCACTCAATGGGCTTTACCAAGCTGTGAATATTAGAATATTTTTGACAGTTTCATTTTGCACTGAAACATTATTACAAAAGCTGTTGGGATTAAAATGAGCCATTTCTTGTAAAAAAATCTTGATAAGGAATATTTCAGCAGCACTTCAGTTCAAATTGTACATGTTTACAAGACTTTTGTCAGAGTATATATATATATATATATACACATAATATATATATATATACACACACACATTGTGGTGACAATATAAAATGTCAATCCTGAGAGATTTTGATATATTGTTCTTATCGCGGTGTGTAAATATATCCATGTAACCACACTACTTAAGTTACTAGCTGGGTAGCCATCCAAACCTGAAGCGAATCTGTTCAAAGTTAGCAAAAAAACATGCAAATTAGGTGCGTTTCCATCAAGTTGTTCAAGCGGATGACGGTGGTATTGGTAACCTAGTAACCAATAGTAAATAAAACACCATTAGCGGAAACAGCTGATTAGTCACGTGGGTTTAATGTTCACTACGTCAGAATAAAAGGTATAAAGGAGATAAAAGGTTTCGGTCATATTGCCCACCCCTAACTCGCCGGAACAAAACTAAGATCCTTCTTGCCTTGTGAAGCAGCAGCAGAATCCAGGCTGACGCTTCCATCAAAACTTCCTCCTATTTGCAGTCCAATCTCTGCAGGATTATCCTGACAGAAAACAGAGTGAAGCAATATTACAATTACGATTTAGAAGTAAAACCTGCTCACTTTCCACTTGTGTGAGACAGGGTTTCTGCAGGTTTTATGAAGTATGCAATAACTTTTTGACCAATTAAAGAAAATGTAAGGAATAAATTGAAGGGAATAACACATCAAAATGTTGTGGCTCTCATTAAAATGTCTAAGCACACAATGAGTTCAATTGGTGACACTTCAAAGTTTGAAAATACAATTTCCAACAGATCTCCATCACTTTTTAATTAATTTTACAAAAATAGCTTAAAGTTTGAGTTAAGAAATCTTGTGATAGAGATTTTATAATTAAAACAAGAACAAATATCTGCCAATGGGTTCATAAAAATCAACTTAATTCAAATCCAAGTTATTTTCATACCCATTGACAGACAATTGTTCTTGTTAAAGCGTAAACTAAATTGTTCAATTTGTGAGAAAACAAGACTTAATTTCTTTATTTTCATGTCAAGTAAATGTATGTTGATTTAAGGATGTTTAATATTTATAAATGGAAATCAAAAATCATGTTGACGATTGTTTTTTGCAGTGCATGCAATTTAATTTAGGCCCCTATATTTACTTTTATTTTTATAGACTCTGCTTTAATGGTTAAATTAAATTTGACTGACTTTCATTCATCATCGAACAAAAATGAAGATATTTTTAATGAAGTGAGAAACATTTATATCGCTCCATTGACAGTCTAAGCAACTACCACTTTGACGTTTTAAAAAGTTAATAAAGAGACTGTTAAACTAATCCAAATGAATCAAGCAGTTTATTACACATTTTCTGAAGAGACACAATCACTTTATATGATTAACGAAAGTCATACAGGTTTGGAATGAAATTAGGCTGAGTAAATAATGACCAAATTAATTTTTTGGGGAGAATGGTCCCTTTAAGTGTACTGACCTTTTGATTTATTCATCCAAAATTGGAGAAATTCCATGATATTCTGCATTATACTGTAAATTCTCTTTTTATGAATGGGTTCTGCAATTCTGTCAAAGTTTTCTCCACAGCAGAAATCATAGGGCACTAATTGATTGGCATGATACTGAATTTAAGACTTTCTACTCCAATTTAAGGCATTTTTACGATCCACAAAAAACCCCGGTGACAAAATATGTGAGGACTTACCATTTGGTAGTACCATGTGGGGGGAAGAGCATAGTAGGTCCCAAAAACAGATGGAGATGGAGATGTAGATGTAGAAGGAGATGTAGATGTAGATTGATTTGTAACAGTTAAAATGAGCTTTGACTGGCGTTGCCCACGTTGTACAGGGCAGGTCCTTGGGTTCTTTTGCTTTCCTGAAGTTGACTGAATATCATCTGCATAATAAACCTCATCATCTTCCTCTATATCCTCACAGTCATCACAGTCATCTGACAGGGGGTCTGGATCACTCAGTTTCTCCTAAAACGGCAGCAAACGGACGGTGTTAGAAGAATTGTTTGAACAAATATGAACGTTTTGTCAGTATTTACACATCCTCAGCGATTTCCAAACCTGTATGTTTTATCATCACCTCTGAGCAAAAGAGCAATCGGTTCTTTTCTGTACAATGGCAGTTTATGTTGACCATACAGTCTATGAAACTCCAAAACTGAATGAACAAAGACCCATACAAGTAGCCCATACGTCTTGGCAAGCAGCCACACTATAGCTTTGTGTGAGAAAAAAACTAAAGTTATTTTTAAGTTATTTATTACCATTGTACTGAATCATTTAAATCGATCTTTTAAATGTTTGTTGTTGATTGAAGACAGAACAAGTAGCAAACATATAATGCAGCATAAAATAGTGCAATACGATATGCAGCATTAATTGGCAACAGGAGATCCAAAAATTATATTGTAATATTTAAAACATGATACTTTTTTTTTTTACAATTTCAGGAAAGACATAAAACAATCAAATTCCACTATAAACAATGGGGATGAATAGACACTTTTGTTTATGCAAATAAAATTGTGTCAGCAATATAAATAAACTATGTATTCAACACCTACTATTATACACAATAATATAATTTAATATAATATAATATAGTTTTTTATTTTATTTTATTAAAAACAGGGTACATGCATTTCTTTAGTTGTATTATTAATACAATATTTAAAATAGCATTGACCATTAACCAAGCAATCTGCCAAATAATATCAACAATAGAGTTCCAACATCTGTTTTTCCTGTAGGTGGGGAGCAAATCCCTTGAAATAGCTGACAAAAGATCACAAGTAGATAAATGCAAGATGACCAGAGTCGGTGTGAAAACAGCATAAATCATAGTCAGATTGTGGGATGGAGAACAATAAAATAATGCACATCAATGGGAGATTGTAATAAATCAATGTTAAAGGGACAGTTCACCGCACCCTTAAAATCGGTCTTTTTTTCCCTTTGTAATGAGCCTTTTCACACACCTCAGTTTGTAGCCCAGGCACCGCGGTTGAATTCAGATATCGTCGAGTTGGCCCAGTGAGATGGTCCGGTGAAAAATGGTCACTGCACACCCTCAATGCGCGGATCGATTCAACGGGCGAGTTTACATCCCGTTTGAGCGCGAGCAGCCACAGCTTTAGTCTCTCTGGATCATGCAGCGGCAATGTGTGGAAAGTCAAACTTTCCTCCTGTGATGATGTCGTTGGACGGAGTCGTATTGCTTTCTCTCGGTTGAAACATCCAGGAAAGGCGCAAACGCGTACCATTGCGGGAGGGGAAAATTGGACGTACTGCTACGCGCAACGTAAGGGAGCCATGTTTGAAGAGTAGCGGAACGAGACTTGAAAGCTATTGCATGGCACAATATATCCGTGTATTCCTCTCACAGAGCTCCCTTTATGAGGCTTTGAGGTGCACGAGTCACGTGGGCTATTGTTATGGTACTTTCTGGAGCTTGACAGCTGATGTCACCATCCATTTTTCGTATGGAAAAGGCGGAGCGGCCCGACGCAACATATGGTACCACTGCGCCACCTGCTGGATTGGTGCCGCAGTGGTTCTCAACCGCATAGCTGAAGCATAGTTCACCCAGAAATTAAAATTATCCCATAATTTACTCATCATCAAGCCATCCTAAGTGTATGACTTTCTTATTTCAGCACAATCGGATATTAAAAGGCACAACATGTAAGATTTTTTTGTTTCAAATATCCAAAAACAAAAAAACACTAGGCCAGCTATAGATTTTGTTGACTTGTGTACTTGCATAATCCCAGATGTTTCCAAGAATGTTTAAATTATGCAAAAAGACTTGTTCCTAAAATAAGTGTTGTAGTATAACCAGCAGGAGAGCAGTGACATTGAGGAAAATAAGGTTGTAGCTGCTTGTCTATGTTACTACGATTGAAAAGAGCCAATTTTACTGATCTCGCCTATTTTTACGAGCACCTCCAGATAATTTAACAATTTGGGGAGTCAGCCCGATTTTCACCTGTGTATAGGCTGTCCCATATTGCCAAATACACAACCACGTCACGTAGGCTAGATCTTTTAAAAATAGTGGTTCTACCCATACAGCGTGCACATACAGTGGGGACTCTCCATAGACGTAATGCATTTTATACCGTACAAACCGTATTTTACATCCCCCTACACTGCCCCAAAACCTACCAATCACAGGAGACATGCTGCATTTTTACATTTTCAAAAAAACTAATTTTGTATGATTTATAAGCTTGTTTCCTCATGGGGACCTCAATAGGTCCCCACGGTGACACGAGTCCCCATGAGTCTGCAGTCAGGTTGAAGTTCCCACCAGGATAGAAAAACAAACACACACACACACACGTCTGGCGCGCTATCTTTCTGGGGACTCTCCATAGACGAAATGGTTTTTATACTGTAAAAACCGTATATTCTACCCCCTGCCCCTAAACCTACCCATCAAACAACACTTTCTGCATTTCTACATTTTCATAAAAACTCATTCTGAATGATTTATAAGCTTTTGGTGACACGAGTCCCCATGAGTCTGTGTGCAGACAGGTTGAAGTCCCCTCCAGGCTAGAAAAACGTGTACACACACACACGCACCGATGACGAACGCGGAAGCACACATGAAAGAGCAAAACAAAACACCGGTCGCGAATTAGAAGTCTAAAACGAGGGCGTTTCAAGATAAACGTCGAAGGATTTCAAGATAATTGAAGAGGAAAATTATTTTTTTTGACCTGTCATGTGTGTTTGAACTGGAGTATACCGACCAGGAGCTCCGGGAGATGGAGCAGCAGCAGCAAAAACTACAGAATTGGGTAGACTGAGTTCAGGAGGCGCGGTGGTGCTCATGCGGGACATGGGAAGCAATGCCAACCGAGGTCGAGAGTGTTTGCTTCCGCGAATGGGCTACTGAATGGCACCTTTAACTCATGATGCTGCCGGTCCGAGGATTGGGCGCTGTTGTGCAACACAAGATGAAGGCTTTCGAAGTATACAGCAGTCATATTACAGTATAGCTGAATACTGTACATACCTCATTTAGCTGAAACGGCGCAGGCACAGCGGACGAGTTCAGATATCGTTTTGACTTTCCCTTCTCTGTTTTGTAATCCTCGGATCTGAAGTGTTCACTGCACAGCATGCGCCTATAGACTTTATCCACGGGTGTGTTCACATCCCAACGAATAGCGAGCAGCCACAGCTTCAATCGCTCAGGATCATTCACAGGAAAACGGTGAAATATTAATGATTCATCTCCTTTTGACGTCGAAGAACGTAATCTTATGACTTTTGCCTTGTTGAAGCAACCCGGATATAAACACAAAGGCGCCATCAGAATAATAAAATAAAGAGTATCCAGCTTATTTTTTCACGAGCGGGCGCCGCCATTTTTTGAACTATAACGTAATGTGTTAGATATCCGGTAAGCGATTCAGCAAATCCGTAGTTTTGACAGACTAACGTTAGCTAACTTTTAAATGGATAGTTCACACAAAAATTAAACTGTGTATCTGCTTACCCCCAGGGTATCCAAAACATTGACTTTGTTCCTTCAGATACTTTTCGTAAAGGCAGCTTTACAAATAAAAAAGGACACATGCAAAGATCTTGTTCCATAACGTTACCTCAGCTGGATGTGGAAAAACTGTAGGCACAGCTGATGATTGAAGTCGTACGTGACCCTCTTCGGTGTATCTAAATTCATCGGGGAAAATGATCGCTGCAGACCCTCGCGATCTTTAGCACGTGAATGGGTGTGTTGGTATCCAGCCGAAGAGCAATCAACCATAACTTAAGGCGACCAGGCTCAGAAGTGGGGAATCCGTGGAAAGTCACCACTCCCGAATGAGTCCGCGCGAGAGAACGTAATCGTCTAGTTTTCATTCGGTTTGAACAATCCGGATAAACGCAAGAACGTACCATTTTGATTAGCCGCCGTACCTACAATATCTGTGCAATGCATGTGTAAACAATGAGTGACGTATAACTTACGCGCGGGAGATCTTTTCTTGGTTAATGGCGCATTGCAAACAACAATAAGGTGCATACCGCCACCTACTGTACAGGAGGGTGTGCATCATGTTATTAAAAAACAACAACTCTCATTCTGCTCATCAACCCTGTGTCTTTAATGAATGTAAATAGTGCCTTCCTGGTGATTCTTATCCCCTCTCCCTCTGTTCCAAGTATCCCCATCGGATTCCAATCAGCACAAAATGATCAATTTAGGTTAAAAAGTATATCTTTTTTTTTTTTAATGACCGATGGTTTCAATAGATTAGACCCTATTCCTCAGCTGGGATCGCAGAGCCTGAAGCCCTTTGAAACTGCAACTCGTTGGTTGCAATTGAAATACATTATATTTCTTTTCAACCAAAGAAAAAATATTTTTGGCTCAAAGCTGCACTTAAAAGTTAGTTATCAAGCATCTCAGTCGTAATTTTACTGAAGTGTAGGACAATCTCAAGTACCAAACACTTTGCTGTACCACAAATGGGATTTAGGATGACGACATGGACCAATCACTAAATAGATTTCCTTTAAGAAGATTGTCAGATAAGATTTTCACCATTCAACAGCGTGCAACACACATTTGACAATAAATAATTTTCAAGAGAATACATTATGATATACACATTAGAAATGAAAGATAAACACTTTTCCACCATGTCTTAATTACACATTTTAAACCGGTGTGCTGTTAACCGACCTGCCTATCTGCTTGTTAGGTCGTGACTAAGGAACACCGTTTCTGGGTCCAAGCCTCAAGTTGTTTCACTTGAGAATGCCATTGATGGCCGTTTATTAGCGCCATTTATTCATATTAAACATCAAACATTTTAAAAAGTTAAACATTTTAAATACTGTCTACACAACAGTCTCTATGCTCACAGCACCACAGAAGTTTATATTTTAATGATTTATAAAAGATGAATCACTGTCTGGCCATCTGGAATTTTGGTATGGAGATAAAGGTTATGATTATAATTTTTTTTGTAGTATTACACCACATTGTGTGTGTATATTAGCGCCATTTGTTTTTTTTCTCGTGGTATGAGATTGAGCGTTAGGACCCGGAAGTGCTGCCGCGTGACTTTGGACTTGACCGAATATATAGCCTACATTTTATGATATAATCAGATTCAGCCACCATGGATTCCAAAAGAAAACCGAACTGGCGGGAGGATTGAGGAAGAAGCGCTGACAAAGATGATGCCTGCTCTGTCCAAACAATACCGTTTGATTAACTGCTCGTCGTCAAACATTTAAAAAACATTCTTCCTCTCCTGAAAGATTTTTGCACATCTCGGTCTCCTAAGTGCCATCTCAAGCCCCTACTGGCAACTACTAACCACTTGAGAGACCTCTCGAGCTGTCTTAAAGGGTTAGTTTACCCAAAAATGAAAATTGTCATTAATGACTCCCCCTAATGTCATTCCAAACCCGTAAGACCTCCGCTCGTCTCCGAAACACAGTTTAAGATATTTTATATTTAGTCAGAGAGCTTTCTGTCCCTCCATTGAAAGTGTATGCACAGTATACTGTCTGTGTCCAGAAAGGTAAGAAGAAAGGTATGAAAAATATCATCAAAGTAGTGCATGTGACATCAGTGGGTTAGTTAGACTCTTTTGAAGCATCGACAATACATGTTGGTCCAAAAATAACAAAAACTACGACTTTATTCAGCATTGTCTTCTCTTCTGTGTTTGTTTGAATCAGTGTTCACGAGTTTATGCTGCTGACGTGTTATCTTGCTTTACACTTCTTCAGGATTCAGAAAAGGTTTTTCTGAGTACGGCCCTGTATGATGTCATAAAGGGCAGAATTCGTTGTATGGGCACTTCTCCCGGATGAGCACCAATGAGCTTCGTTCGGGATTACAGAAGCCGCCAGTGCTTTCTTTTATACCACGAAATCAACAAAGCCACTAAAGAAGTGTGTTTTTGGTTGTGAGGGAAACCCAGTGTTAAGGAAACAGTAGTGGATGCAGTTTGTTTTTCCGGAACAGCAACGGAGTTCTGCAAGTTTGTTTGTTTGTTCCCAGTCATGAGTCAAAACCACAGGCGGTGAGTGAAACTGCATCAAATGTTAGCAATCTCTGCGTAAGTGCATGTAATGTAAACAACACAAATGTGTAGAATCGAAAGTTATCCAGAGATAATGCCATGATATATATATATATATATTGTGTGTGTGTGTGTGTGTGTGTGTGTGTGTCACAAGCTCTGTTGTTTTCGAAAAAAATTCTGTACAACGCATCTTTTATAAATCTGGAAAAAACTCTTTGGAGATATGAAGGGTACTCTAAAGGTCAGTGGTTTTCAAACCTGTCATGGAGGCACCCCAGCCCTGCACATTTTGTATGTCTCCCTTATCAGACACACCCAATTTACAGGTCCTTCTCAAAAAATTAGCATATTGTGATTAAAGTTCATTATTTTCCGTAATGTAATGATAAAAAATTAACTTTCATATATTTTAGATTCATTGCACACCAACTGAAATATTTCAGGTCTTTTATTGTTTTAATACTGATGATTTTGTTAAAAATTAGCATATTTCATCCGACCAATAAAAGAAAAGCATTTTTAATACAAAAAAGTCAACCTTCAAATAATTATGTTCAGTTATGCACTCAATACTTGGTCGGGAACCCTTTTGCAGAAATGACTGCTTCAATGCGGCGTGGCATGGAGGCAATCAGCCTGTGGCACTGCTGAGGTGTTATGGAGGCCCAGGATGCTTCGATAGCGGCCTTAAGCTCATCCAGAGTGTTGGGTCTTGCGTCTCTCAACTTTCTCTTCACAATATCCCACAGATTCTCTATGGGGTTCAGGTCAGGAGAGTTGGCAGGCCAATTGAGCACAGTAATACCATGGTCAGTAAACCATTTACCAGTGGTTTTGGCACTGTGAGCAGGTGCCAGGTCGTGCTGAAAAACGAAATAATCTCCATAAAGCTTTTCAGCAGATGGAAGCATGAAGTGCTCCAAAATCTCCTGATAGCTAGCTGCATTGTCCCTGCCCTTGATAAAACACAGTGGACCAACACCAGCAGCTGACATGCACCCCAGACCATCACTGTAGCCCATTTCCTGCACACGCCTGTGCACGGTGGCTCTGGATGTTTCTACTCCAGACTCAGTCCACTGCTTTCGCAGGTCCCCCAAGGTCTGGAATCGGTCCTTCTCCACAATCTTCCTCAGGGTCCAGTCACCTCTTCTAGTTGTGCAGCGTTTTTTGCCACACTTTTTCCTTCCCACAGACTTCCCACTGAGGTGCCTTGATACAGCACTCTGGGAACAGCCTATTCATTCAGAAATGTCTTTCTGTGTCTTACCCTCTCGCTTGAGGGTGTCAATGATGGCCTTCTGGACAGCAGTCAGGTCGGCAGTCTTACCCATGATTGCGGTTTTGAGTAATGAACCAGGCTGGGAGTTTTTAAAAGCCTCAGGAATCTTTTGCAGGTGTTTAGAGTTAATTAGTTGATTCAGATGATTAGGTTAATAGCTCGTTTAGAGAACCTTTTCATGATATGCTAATTTTTTTTGCAATATTTCAGTTGGTGTGCAATGAATCTAAAATATATGAAAGTTTAATTTTTATCATTACATTATGGAAAATAATGAACTATCACAATATGCTAATTTTTTTAGAAGGACCTGTAGTTCTTGCAGTCTCTAATCAGGTGTGATAAATGAGGGGGACAGAAAATGTGCAGGGCTGGGGTGCCTCCAGGACAGGTTTGAAAACCACTGCTAAAGGTACTCACGATTAACATGAGACTGGCAGAAACTGTGTGTGTTATGGTCCCTTTAAATGGAGGAGATAACATAAGCCTCGGGCAGACAATGATCAAACGAGACGTGAGTAAATGCCAAAGGAGCAATAATGTCAATGCTACCACGATTGGACTATATCAATTCCACCGTTAGAATAGCAACGATCAATGAGACGAGCAGGTCTCGTTCACACATGAAACGCATTGACAAGAAAACAGAATTAACGCCAGGGGCGGATCTACAGGGGGGCAGGTGACCCCCACTCTAGAGCCTTGCCCCCCCAGCTGCCCCCCTAACTTTGATGATCCAAAAACTGTACTTGTAAAAACAACTTGCCAGTATGTCCAATACATTTACCAAAAGTAAACCATTTAATTTTTTATTTTAAATGTATTAAAATTAAAATACATAAAACACCCCTCCCTCCGCCCCCTCAAATACTTAGTTAAATCCCTGATTCAAACGTGCAGAGCGGCGTTCGCTCAGTCTGGCTCACACACAGCGAGTCTGCTGCGGTGCGGTGGCCCTACAAATCGACTGGAGAGACTGAGCTGCCCCAGAGCCCCTGAAGGTGAAGTGAGTTTCCCCAGGTGTAGTTTAAACACACGTTTAACTTAAAATTAAATTTGTAATGAATGTATTGTATGCTAAAGACGATTCAGCATCAGCAAAAACAGCGAGTCTATTACGTTAGCCAAAATCAGCGGTTGTGATTTGTACTAAGAGCACTCTTCCTTTTGATTAGCCTAATTTTGATTTTAGTAAAGAGAAGAATATATAAAAATATTGTATCCATAACTGCCAAATCTCTCAAATTCACCGTGAGACACACGCAATTGACACTTTTCACGATCTCACGCCACACATACATTTTCTCACGCACAGAAAAATCGCGAAGCAAAGAGGACACGGAGACCGACAGACTTAATGACCATTTAATGACCATAATAGACTATAGTACATTAGTTTGCTAGAAAAAAAAACTATAGAGAGTATTTTGCTAAATATGTGTAATGTGCCATTAAATAAAGTTGTTATTATAATAGAAAAATGCATTATATGTAATTTGAGTTATTTTTAACTTTAAATAACACTGCCCGCTGATAGGGCTCTCTGTATGTTTACAGCATAGGTGAGTTGTTTTTTCTTGACATTAGGTATATCTTTTGTTCCTAATATTTATCCAAATGAGTCAATATTAAATCAAATCACGATAATTTAATTTAATTGAAATAACAAAAAAGCGTAGCTTACCAGAAATTGTTCCATGTGAACACTGTAACATGTTGTCACTAAACCTAATAAAGTTCAGTTGTTACTAAAATGTTAGTGACAATCACAATACACGTATAGTGATGCAATTATTTCATTTGTGGACTGTAATTATAAGTTTTTAATTATAATAAGAACTTGAGTATTGTCCACTGTTGTATAATTGTAGTCCACTGCATCTTGGACACAATTATTGTACTTTTTTATATTTTCATTTTGCTTTTTATACTGTTGTTTTGTTTGAACACTGGGCTACATTCCTGTTGTGAATTAAAAAACTTTGTAGTGTGTAAGGGCATGATTAAACAATAAGTACTGTAGTTAAGTGGTTTTGTGTTTGTTTTGTTAAAGGAATTCACATATAGGGATTTCCATGTAAGTTACCGTGTACCCCTGCCACCCTGACAAGACTCTTGCCACCCCTTTATCTAATATATTAAATAAAGAAAACATACAATGAAACGTTAGGTATCATACATACCCCGGCATGTTGTAAAAACATCACGGGCACAGCCGACGCTTTCAGAAAACGACGCATGGCATCCTCGGAGTGGCGGAAATCATCGTAGGCAAAATGATCACTGCACACTCTCTTACCTCTCAGAGAAAGTTTGGGTGTGTTGACATCCAGGTGCAGCGCGAGCAACCAAAGCTTCAATCGCTCAGGATTGTGTAAAGGCAATCTGTGAAAACTCGCGTAATTTCCCAGCGGAAAGAATCTTTTAGGTTTCAAAAGATTGAAACATCCAGGATACGAACACGTAAGGACCATTTTAAACTATAAACGGTCACAACGCCATAGAAACATGTCATTCAACATACAACAACTTTTGAAAGGCCCCCTCCTTCCCCACATTTGTAAACACTGGGTCGTTACTTCCGCATACGTCACGCGTGACCTTTCCTGCGTGCTCACGGAATGCGTGAAGACGTAAAAAAGAAAGTAAAGTTTTGCAAAAGAAAAGTATTGAGCAAAAAAGCTGCTTTACAAACAAAAAAGGATTGCGAGAGGTTGTTTTGCAAAAAGAATGGCAAAACAAAAGTATTGAGATAAGGGGGAAAAAAAAGTTTTGCAAACAAAAAAAGTATAATTATAATCTAAAGATATAATTAATTGCGTTTCACTTCATGCCACTTTTTGACATGGGGCTGAAGCCAAGAAATCGGTGCATGTTTTGTTTCGTATAAAAGCATTTGATTAAGTTAGAGATCATGTTAAAGTGGTAAGAATGGTTTTACATGAAAGAGATATCTAGTCCAAACCAATGTGAAACTATGTGTACTACTCATAAGGGTGCAGTCAACGGTACAACTACTACTACTAATACATGTGTATTCATGTTCGCGTAGCTCTACTTAGTGTTGACTTTGTAATGACAAGCAATTTTTTTTAAGGAAAGCGTACAGGAAACATGCCAGCCAACAGAGTCAGATGAAGGTCAAGAAACAGAGTGCCTTGGTGCATAGATCGGACTAAAAGATGTTCCACAATCAACACATCAGAAGGCAATAAAAAGAGGTGTAGACAGTACACAGTTTCACATTGGTTAGACTAGATATCTCTCTCATGTAAAACCATTCTTACCAAATATATGGCGACCACATAAAAAAGTAGTAGTTATAGAACTGCAAGTAACGCCCCCCGAAAAATGGTTTTACTAACTTATATCAAAACTACATTTTATTGCTCATTCATGTAATGCCAGCTTTACAAATAGAAATAACACATACAAAGACGTTGTTCACATACCTCCGTTGGATGCGAAAACACCAAAGGCACAGCTGATGATGTCAGTACTATGCGATCCACTCCTTGCTTTGTAAAATCATCAGGGGAAAAATGATCGCTGCAGACCCTCCGCAACTTTAGTGCGTGTATGGGTGTGTTGATATCCAGCCGAAGAGCAATCAACCATAACTCCAAGAGAGCACGCTCATAAATTGGGAATTTGTGAAAACTCACCACTCCCGGATGAGTTCGCGCAAGCATACGTAATTGTTTTCTTTTACGTCGGTTTAAACATCCAGGATAAGCGCAAACTAGTACCATTTCTATAAGCCGTTTCACATATAATATCTGTTTTGTGTAAGCAATGAGAGACGTACACGCGCGAGAGAGACACTTCCGGCGCTTGCGCAGACTAAAGCCAGAACGCGCGAATGTCACAACAGGAAACACGCAAGCGCGCGCTCGGATCAGTCGGACGTAGTGGTGTACAAGAGGTAAAAATTATATAAATACTGTTCGTTTTCTCACACAAACCGCTCGTTTCGTGTCTTAGGCCATCAGTGTGTACTTACGATGGGGAATTGTTTAATTTGGACTTCTCTGTGTATGCTCTTTGAGGTGGTGACCATAAACCTGCATTATGTGAGGCACAGACAAGAACGGTTTGACCTAAAATGATCAAAATTGAAACTACTGGGGAAACAAATACTCCTACATCTCGGATGCACATGAGGTAAGCTAAAACATATCAATTTAATTTCAAAGTGAACTATCCCTTTAACTGAATAACAAGCATCTGCTGTTTAATTCTCTGTGTGCACACTTATAGCATACAAATGTTTCGTTTTGTTAAAGGGTGCATAACACAGTTTCTGCCAGTCTCATGTTAATCTTGAGTACCTGTAGAGTAGTTTTTTACTCTCTGACATTTTCTGGAGACCCACTAAAACCTTCTTGGGGACCCCTGGACCCCAGTTTAAAAACCCTGGTGTAGCAAAGGGGTTTTCAAACTTTATGATGCCAGGACCCATATGACCAACCTTATATGAGGTTTACATGTGAAACAATAGCTTGCATTGTTATTTTGTAGACAACATACTATTCTGATATATAGATACTCACAGATTGATAGGACTTTATGACAGGCATGGTATAGTATGTCCCTGACGCTGACAGTATGTCCCTGATGTTGACAGCCCCTGATGTTGTGTGTGGTAAACACAGACTGGGCACAGCTGTTTTTTTCAGTTTTCGACGTATCTTTCCCGAGCCCGGTCTGAAGTCGTCTGGTGTAAAATGATCACTGCACAATGTAAGTTGACGGACGAAATGAAGAGGTAAATCAACATCTTGCTGAGCACATAGCAGCCATAGCTTTAGTCGCTCTGGATCGTTTCCCGGAAAGAGTAAAGGTAATCCTCTCATCCGCCGGCGTTGGTAATGCACTTTTACGTCGCCCTAGTCGTCTTTGGCGATTAGGACATCCGCGACATGCACACTTACGCACCATTTAAAAAAATATATAAATACCAAAATACAAACAATGTAGAATAGCTTGAATACAGCGCGCGTCTGTGTAAACCATGCGTAAACGACGCTCGGGCGCACAAGATAACGCGTCACCAGCGTCACTGTGGACTCGTGAACGCGGATTGACAGACCCGGAAGAGAAAACAATGCTGAATAAAGTCGTAGTTTTTGTTATTTTTTGACCAAAATGTATTTTCGATGCCTCAAAAAAATTCTAACTAACCCACTGATGTCACATGGACTTCTCTGATTATGTTTTTATTATCATCGGCTGCCCTCTGCCCTCATTGATGGACATTTACACCTTCCGCTGCCTTAGTAGAGCGAAAAACATTATAATAAAAACCATCACGTACAGCTCACGTACTGCATTAAGAATACTGTCTTACAACCCCAGTGGGAACTATAATAAGAAAAACTCACTAGAAAGATACAAAGCAAACATATACAATCCTGGAAAGTATGTATACGGCAAGAATGGAGAAATGAAACAGAATGTTCGGGAGACTTGATCCATTTTTGTTTTTGTATTCTCTGAAACTTTCTGGGGACCCCTTAGAACCGAAACCCAGATTGAAAACCCTTGGTGTAGCATACTTTCCGACTATATCAATAAACCCTACCCTCAAGACTGATTGACAGTGGACTGGGTTAGACAAAGTGCAGTAGGCCATTGCGATTACATGTGGATTTTGTGCAGGTTGTGGCAGGACACGGAGGAAGTGAAATAGCAAATGTGTGATTTTCTATTGCTATTCTAAAATGTCAGGGTCACAAACCGTAAGGCATTGAAAATGCAATTGCAAACAGACTTTGCATTTGAAATGTGCCAGACATGTTACATACACGGAAAACAAAACCCAAAAGCAATTGCAAATCACATTGTCACAAAGACCAAATAGAAAATGCAATTGCAAATACAATTGCAATGTCTTTTGAATATTGTCCGGATATATTACGCAGCGCCTGAAAATAGACTAACTTCCGTCAACATAACCAACGTGTCGACCTGCTTACACAGGGAGCGTGCCTTGTAACTTGAAGGAATGCTACACTTACAGTCATGGGTGATGATGCACATGGTCCAGTCTGTACTCTGAAGATTGCTGGGATGGCCGTGTCCTTTAGACGCCGTACCCTGGTACCGGTAACACTGTCCATGTTTTCCAAATATTCATCTGGTCCAAAATGCGTTGAACAAACACGCCATTTCTTGATTGATTCTACCGGTGTTTTGAGATCTATGTTAAGAGCAGCCAACCATTGATTCTTTCGTTTATTTTTTTTGGTTGGTATTCTGTGAAACATGATTGGAGAGTACACCTTCGACTTACTATCACAGCCCTTTACAACGCAAAGAAACCATGGCTAGACGCACAGGTAAACCCACTACCTAATTTGCCGGCTGCAACAAAGCAACTACACAAACTTAGTGCCGGATTGCCGGTCACGTTGGAAGTTACCTAGCTGGGGACTATTTTCAGGCGCTGTGCGTTATATCATTGCGCCTGCTGCACCCATGGTGAGATCTTTGATTACGCAGGAATGAGAGTATAACAGCCATATCAAATCGCGACTTTTCATTTTCCGTCGGTCTTAATACACGATGTAACTACAGAAGAGTCATGTTTTAAATAGGAAGACCAATTTACTGTTTGTAAACATCTAGGATGCGCGCGCAGATAGGTTGCAGAAAACCAAGGGGAGATAGCGTTTACATATAGAAAATTACATGGATACGGTACAAAATCGTTCGATTTAAAAAGATTATAGATTATTTATGGATATGTATTTATAGATGACTAATTATAGATTATTAGATGTTATTTTCAAAATGTTGTCCGCATATTACAATAGTTTGTCACCCAGTGATAGGGTTGTGAGGGACAACCGCACCACCGCCGTAGCACTGAGTAGCCTATCACTCGCGGTAAAAGGCCAAAACACGTTTTTTTTGTATGTGAATGCTGTTTTACGTGAATATTATGACACGAGTGTAGCACAAACGTTTATTTCTAAAATAAATATTAGGTTCACAATTAAATGTTACATCGCAGCCATGGAAACATGTTATATTCAGCTTTGTGAGCTGAGCCAAATTTAAGCTTTGCCTACGTTTTGCAATCTGGTCACCCGATTTTCCACGAATTTAACAATAGGCTTACTCCGTTTTACTCTACTGGACATGGAATCTCTTATTTGTTTTCCACAGGGCCGTCGCTAGTGGGGTGAAAGGTGGTGACACCACCCTTGGGGCCCCACTAAAATCAGAAGTCATGCTGTATATTCCCCATCTCATATAAATCATTATCTTATATACATTTGTATGCCTGAGAGTTAAATGAAAATCACAAAAACATAACATTTAGATAAAGAAGTTTTCCAAATTTCCTCTCTCCCCTTCCTAAAAATGGTTTAGTCCGATGGTTATTAGGCTATTTCAGCAGATAGACTTAATAAAATCATAATCACCCAGCTAGTGAACAGAACCAATCAGAGTTGAGGCTGCTCCGAGAACAGTTGAAGGTAGAACAAGTTACAGTGGAAGTGAAACTGACTGAAATGTTGGTAAAAATCTGGGTACAAATAACGTCATGAGGGAGGCCAGGATAACTGTTTTCAATCTGGGACTGTCATATCTCTGTAAAGCGGCCAGTGTTGGGGGTAACGCATTACAAGTAACTTGAGTTACGTAATATTACTTTTTCAAGTAACTAGTAAAGTAACGCATTACTTTTCAAATTTACAACAAAATATGTTACTTTTTCAAAAAGTAACACAAATTACTTTTTCACATTTATTTTTCTGACAGCTCTCCTGTCCCCATGAAATCGAGAGTAAGTGCAGAGGCGTTGTGTGTGAACATGAGTTATTGCAGTTCTAGACTAAATTTGAGCATTTATTCATCTCACTTGCATAAAGATAATAAAATCAATGCAAAATATGCAAACCTCCAATAATTAAATGTTAAATAAAACGAATATTTTTATGCATTTAATACTTGTATTGACCAATTTGCTGCTGACCTTTAATGAATCAGTTAAACCATGAGCAAACTTTTTTTTTTTTATTGGTAAAACTTTTTTTCTCCTGCATCCTATTCTTCCATTGTCCAGAATGGCAGCGCAGCACAGCAGAGCGTGTGAATTTGTATTTTTACCTCTCTACCTTACCTCTAAATTTCAATTTTGGTGTGAAGAGGTCTTTACATTTGCACAAAAATAGAACCTTTTTGTTATAAAAAAACAAAAACAAAAAAAGCAAAAAACAAGCACAGCCGAGGTGAGAAAAAGTAATGCAAAAATAACGTAACGCATTACTTTTCTTAAAAAAATAACTAAGTAACTTGACTTAACTTTTTAAGGGAGTAACGCAATATTGTAATGCATTACTTTTCAAAGTAACTTTCCCCAACACTGATAGCGGCCATGCTGTTTGTTGGTTTGTATAACATCATGCATATGCGTCACAAGGATTACTTGCCGCCTGCTGATGTGATATTTTTAACAATAGCCCACTGTCAAGAAAACGCAAATAATACTTATTGCTATTGATTTATACATTTATTAGCTTTAAATAGCACATTATATTCATCAAAAATGAAGACAGAGAAACTTAACTGGTTTTATTTTACATTTGACTGCATTTCATTTCTGAATATTTATCTCAGATGTTAGACATAACATAAGACTGACTGAAAAGAAATTGCATATTTATATTGCTGGTAGGTGGCCTATTTTTTAAAAAGTTTTTTATAATTTTACTAATTTCTTGTCTTTTGTCATTTTATTTGTCTTGCATAATTGCTTGATGCTTGATGAATTTAAACATAAGTTATTATTCACCTAATGCTATTATTTTTTTATACAATATTTATATACAACATTGCATAAAGAATAAGTAAACGCAATAACCTTAATTTATATTAATTTATTTGTCTGTTTTGTTATTTTGTAAGAAATCCTTATTAGGTGCATGGCACCAGATGCGGGCCTCCATATCTTATAGTCCCAGTGTATATGAGTGGAGGGCGTTGGGGCCCCACATCAATGTTTTTTCCGGGGGCCCTGAATTCCCTAGCTACGGCCCTGGTTTTCCAAAATCTTCATTACGTCTCTCACAGGGGATTATACACGTTTCATCCTTGTTTGCTTTTAATTAGGAGTTTGTGGCATAATTTGCTGTGGTAAAGTAGAAAATGGTGCTGTAAGACATTTTACTTCAAACTATTTAACACAGTTTGTGCTTGTTATTAAACTTAAGATGTGTCAAGTTTGTGTGTAGCTATAGCGCATTTCATACATGCAGGATATTTTTAGTTTGGCTTTCACTCGCAGCGCATAATCAAACAAAGCCTGAAATTCTTGACCCTGCTGATGATAAAATCGCTGTTCACAACTTTTACTACAATTATTAGTTTGGAACATCAGGAGAAAACATGAAGCTATTAGAAATGCAATGCTCTCTTTCATGCTCGTGTACATCCCCTTTTCGAGCAAAGCGGCATATGAGCGCCTCTGTTGGGAAATATAAAACCAATATATTAACTAATATTTAACTTATATAATTTATATTACCATTATTTACTAATATTTATTTAAATGTTTTACAGGCTGTAGTATTGTTTCACTGATGGAAAATGTAGCCTATATATATATATATATATATATATATATATATATATATATATATATATATATATATATATATATATATATATATATATATATATATGTATATATATATATAAAATATAAAATATCTTAAACTTTTTCAAATTTCTTTCACATTTTCATTATTTTCATTCAGTGTCAGCAATTTAATCAAACATTTAATCAATAATCAGTAACTCCATTCCAGACCATCTTTTGCAACCGACATGTAAAGTTGAACCTGTCAGTGTGATGTAGGCTGTAAATTGGTCTTATAGAAACTCTTTGGTCATGTTTTGAGCGCGATGCTAACGGTCTAATCAGATTCAATGATGTATGCTAAGCTATGCTAAAAGTTCTACCGCCAGATCCGGATATCGGCTGAACGATTTCGAAAACGGCCAAATTCAATGGTTTGTGATCCAGTGATCCAAAAATTAAAAAAAACCACCTAATTACTTCTTGTGGCCACAATGAGTACAAATGGAGATGCAGATTAAGACTAGGCGATTTCCTAGGCAGATATTGACTTGGGACTAATTGGGATTTCATGTGTTGTGTGATACCTCTGCGCCCAAGAAGCAGTGCTTTGCCTGTGCTTCCCCATAATATAGTCCCAAGTTAATATCTGCATAGGAAATCGCCTAGTCTTAATCTGCATCACTATTTGTATTCGTTGTGAATACGCAGGCCACAAAAGTAATTAGGTGGGGGTTAATCGCTTTTACTCGGGACATGCTAGCTGGCAACATAGGATTCCATTCATTATGCTAAGCTAGCGGTGACCCTGCCAAACTAAAACAATGCATGCACTGAGACAAAAATGCATTTGCCCACATATCTAAATGAATGTAGGAAAGAAGTTGAATAAGCCCTATTTCTAAAAACGGTGGAGTGTTCCTTTAAGCTTTGACGGGTTCTGTGACAGCTGCCTTCAGTCCTGGCAGGTTTCTGTCTGTGGCTGCTCCCCCTGCCACGCAAAGATTTTAGCCCCCCTGGAAATATAGCTAACTTAGCCCTCATTCATTTCATTACACAGATAACAAAAACATCGGGTTTTTTTTTATTTTAGTTTCGGTTGTTCACGCTAAACAGGTAGAATTCAACATGAGATGTTATACTAGAGGATGCTAACTTTATTTGAACCGTAGTCTATAAACAGCTTCTCAGCATATCTTACAACCGAATAAAGAGAAACAATAACATAAGGAAGAGTAATCAAAGACAACTTACATGTGCACTTTGTTCTGCCTGTGCTTTGAAAATGGATGGGACGGCCGTATCTTTCAGACGTAGTACCGTCTTTCTTGGCCCATATTGCATTTGTTCAAAATAGTCCTCCGGTGCAAAATGTTCTTCGCAAACACGATACTGTTTAATTTTGTAGAGAGTCGTTGAAGCACAGATATCCAGAGCAGCTAGCCATTTATTTCTCAGGTCCACATTTGATGGAATTCTGTGAAACATTACATTAGTGTATGTCCGTTGCTTGTTCTCACAACCTTTTACTACGCAGGAAATTACCATGTTTGCTGTAACTTCTCAAAATAAACAATCCAAAAGATAAGACACTCGGTGCAGGTCACGCCGTTATGTTTTTTCCCCGTTTTTTGTCGCGTTGCATGCCGGTATGTTGACGGAAGTTTGGGGATTTCATGTGTTGCGTATGGAACGCCAAAATACGCGCGTTTCGCCCGAGTGGTGTGCATTCACGAGTTTGAAGCGAATACGCGTCTGACGCCCGAGTTGAAAAATCCGAACTTTGGCGTCAATTCGCGCCGCGGTAACCAATCAGGAGCCTGCTTGCTGCTGTCACGTGGTAAAGTGACGTGATGAGAAACCGTGCATAATTTTAAAATACTGTTATTTTGTCACTAAATGTAGTTTTAATGATTTTCAGTTGATAATGTAGTTGATTAAAGCTAAAATATGTGGTTTGTTTATAAATAGAGCGCCTATTTAAAAAATAAATAAATAATAATCTTGCGTTTTTGGAACTGCGAGATCCAGGCGATCACCGGGCGCTAAGCGCTCATTTACACCGGCGAGAGCAGCCTTTCCTCGGCCAGTCCTTCTGGCGTTTTCCGCTGGCTCGGAAATCTCTGTAGTGGTTTAACATTACATATACGATTCGTCTTGTGTACATCTAATGGGCGATCTTTGGTCCAATTATATTTGGTCTATTGTTGCCTACCAAATAATTTTGACTGAGGGCAAAGTGAAGTTTCATAACTTTATATTTTTTAATTATATAAAAATATACATGCAGTGAAGATAAACCAGGTAGTGCGTTGGCTGAACCACATTTGTGTGGCTGTTAATGCTTAACATGTTTTTATGAAAATGAAAAGAGGCAGAGTGGTGTTTTATGACATTTCTCCTGGAGCGCCTTTTGCTTCAAATTCTCGACAACATAGGATTGCTAGCTGGCAACATAGGATTCCATTCATTATGCTAAGCTAAGCTAGCCGCGACCCTGCCAAACTAAAACAATGCATGCACTGAGACAAAAATGCATTTGCTGGTGAATTAGCCCGATTTGTAAAAACGGTGGAGTGTTCTTTTAACAGACACAAAATGTTATTAAAATGTCTGTCCCACATGAACAGGGCCCTTACATGACAACGAGATGCGTTCAGCCACTTCAACATTGTTTAAATTCATTCACCTAAATAGTGTTTTAGAAAGCTAAATTAGCTGTAGTCTCGCGCTGAAGTCCCGTGGGAACTCAGCTTTAGGTGGGCCAATAAGTCTGTAATCAAAGTCGTCTTTTTTGTTTGTGCCGTAAAATAAATCTTACCTGTAGCAAAATGGATTTATAAAACAGCATTTTTTTGGTACAAACTCTAAAATGAATGTGACCATGAAATCAAGTATTGAATTCCACCTTTCCAAGTTAAAGAGGAGTTAAAACTTCATTTTAATTCACTCTCTTTTCAGATCTTAGTATCTCTTACTGGCTTCTTGTGATTTTGTAATGCATACAAAGAGAATATCAATATATACACGTTTATTTTTAAAATTATTTTAAAATGAGACCGCAATCCACAAAGGCATTTGTAAAAATTGCAATCATGTCATTTTGATCTATTCTTTATTTTAAATGTCAACTCTGTGAAGATACACCTTACAAGCGAGTATGTTGAAATACAAAATGAAAGACTCCGATTCAGTTTTATTGTCTTTTTTTTATCCGAAGAAATACAGCGTTGTCCATAGTACAGGAATTAATAAACCATGGAATGGTAAGGTTGCAAAAAAACAAAAAACCTTATTCATTTTTACTCCAAATGAACAAAGGGTAGATATACCAGCCACTGTTTTTAAATGCATGTTGTACAAAGATGCTATTAACGTCTTTAGTGTTTCATAATACAGAGACTGTGCAGTAATCCCATTAAAGATCACTTGTGTATAATGTGGCACTGCATAAAATTCAGCACTGTCCTCTAACCGAATCTCATACAACCAAAATAGCACCGTACAGCCTCGTAACTACTATCCAATTAAACATGGAAAATACAATGACAAAACACTTGCTTTCCAGTCCTTGGAATCACTATCATATCCTTAAGGCCCGTTCAATGGTATCCAGGTTTTGATGTGCACTAATGGCGTGAGTCTCAGTTCTACGTCACAGTCTTATGTCAGAGTCACTGTCCGAATCGGTCTCATTGGGCGTTTTGTCCATCTCCAGGTGCAGCTCCCTGACAGTAAGGATGCGTGTGAGCATGCTGTCCAGAACCTCGTCACTCAGAGAGGTGGTCGAGAACCACATTGGACTGCTGGGTACACAGGAACGCTCGGGGCTCAGGTAGAATTGAGTCGTGCATTGCCTCACACTGGGTGAGCTGGAAGAAAAATAAAAGTGTATTATAAGGCAGTACTGATATTTCTTGAGCAACAAATCATGTGACACTGAAGACTGGAGTAATGATGCTGAAAATTCAGCTTTGACATCACAGAAATATATAATTTTAAATATATTCAAATAGAAAAATTTATAATTCTTTTCACAATATTAGTTTTTACTGTATTTTGAATCAAATAAATGCAGCCTTGGTGAGCATAAGAGACTTCTTTTTAAAAACATTCGGATTCCATAACTTGAACCGCAGTGTAGACAGTAGTGTTCATTTCATTAAAAAAAATGACGGAAAATGTTTGTTGATGACTTTTTGGTGAACTTGTTGGTGAACTTTTTTTGACTAAGATGAGACGACAAACAATAACTGTGACTATATCAACATGAAATATTGTTACGAAAAAAAGAGTAGACTAAAATGTAGTTTAATTAAAAAATAAAAACCTGACCAACAATTTTTTTGTCAGAAGGGAGCGTTCATGCTTGCGTTTGCCAGATTTCAATCCATCCTTTTGTTAAAGGAACACATATTCCAGCTAGTGTTTTACTTGAACTTTGCAATCTGGCAACCATGTGTACGCAAGCTCGCGTGTGCGCACCA
The DNA here is from genome assembly GCA_023029165.1 of Gobiocypris rarus. NCBI lineage: Eukaryota > Metazoa > Chordata > Actinopteri > Cypriniformes > Gobionidae > Gobiocypris > Gobiocypris rarus. The sequence goes on from CM040919.1 coordinate 7,653,752, forward strand.
ATAAACAAGTAAGCGGCATTTCAGCAATCCCCATTTGAGATTTTCTGCTTAAATTAAAGTGTCAGTCAAGACTCACAAGCCGCTTGTGCGACTAAATCTGCCATCAAACCTTCCCAGTGATGAACTGTAATAAATCCAAGCATAGATCTCCCGACTATTTGCGATTGTGTTTGCTGAATAACGTAATTTCACAGTTTTAAATTTTTAGAGAAGTTTCTTATTTTTTCCATTAGGCCTATATGATAAATAGCCTATAATGAATCATTAAACTAGATGAGGTCAAATAAATCATGCATATCGGTCAACATTCTCTTGATTTGGGCTTAGAGGTGAAAGTGCAACAATTCTGATGAAATGTAAAAATACATTTCTCAAATGACAACAATCGTTGTGATTACAATTTTGAGCAAAATAATCGGATTATCAATGCAGCATGACGACCATTAGACTTGGACAGGACAAGGTTGACTAAATATGATAACTAAAAGCGCACATTTGAGAGGTCTAAGACTAAATTAAAAAATAGCTGACGAAATTAACACTAACAGATTGATAGATAGATGGATGTCATTGAAAACAAACATACCATTTTGAGATATAGAATTCGTACAGCCTGACAGGACAGCGGAGAGGATTGTCTGAATTTTCCTTTATCTCATATATAGTGTCATTGTCATCATCCTCTTCTTTTCTTTTCTTTGCAGGGACACCATCTACATTGAATAAAACAAAGAAATTATACACACAAGAACAAAACACACAAATCAGGTTAGGATGGTGGGAATGACCACTGACCAGAGCACGAGTCCTCTTTGGGGGGATAGAAACGTAAACAGGCTACTTTGGTGCTGCCCTTGCTTCGAGAGCATCGGACGATGTGGCCGAAAGAGAGGCTACGGTGCTGCTCCACTGTCTTGTAGTTGAAGAACTTGGTGAAGAAATAGAGCAACGTGTTGAGCAGCACGCCGGGGGAAAACGCTCCCAGCTGCTTACAGTCCCACAGATACTCCTCCTCCACACGAGAATGAACATAACCTGCACAAACACACACAGGCGTTTGAAGAGCAACAGAGAAACACGCCAGTCTCGTGATGTGTCTTAAATTACTCACCACTGGGGAAAATAGTAGGTTTCCATCCTTTGAGTAAGTTGGTCATTTCATGGCAGAATTTGGTGTAGAAGACATCTGCGAAGATGTTCTCCATCCGATTGTTCTCAAACAGGTACTGTAAACATGAACGACGAGGGTGAGGATCAAACAAACTAAACACAACATGACTGAATGTGTTCACTCTGTGTGATTTCTTGTCGTTTCACCTGCTGGATGCCCAAGCAGAGGTAAAAGATGCTGTCAGGGCTGTACTTCTCTCCAGTGGGTCGACGCACTTCAGAGATGAACTTGCAGAGGCCGTAGCTGAGTTCAGCCGTGCAACACTTCAACAGGTCCTCCTTTATTGTCATAGTACGCGCTATGGATGATAAAGAGGACGTATTTGATGCTTAAATGGCATGTTGAGGATTGTGTAGCTTAACTAGTAAAGCATGATGCAAGCAATGGTAAACTTTATAGGATCTTTTGAATCCCTGTGAATGCATATAGTAAAATAAAAAAAATAAAAAAAATTCTAGAACTTATATTTATTATTTATAATGGCGCTTTTCCACTGCATGATAAGGCTCAGTATGGTTTGCTTAAATACCTCGGTTGAGGTTCCAAGCATGCCATACCGATACTAAAATGTGATGTGTAAACACTGATTGGTCAGAGAGAATCGTCACTACCGGCTACCACTACCGTCACTACCATTATATGCTTTTGTGACAGTGATATAGCGATTGGGACCCTAAACACATTTCTAAATGCAAGATTAGCTTACTCTTGTAAAGTGATGTCGTCATCTGCGCTTTGTTCCCAGACTCTATTTTTTTAGCAGTATGTTTTGCTGACATCAGCCTACTTTGAAACAAGCTTCTTCGTCTTGCAGTTAAAAACATCCACATGCCGAGAAGTAGAGGCGGCGCAACCATAACATTTATTCTATATCCCACCCACTTTGAAGCAGTACTAACTGCAGTGGAAAAGCAAACCGAGACGAGCTGTATTAAACTGTACCATGCCGTTGAACTTTCTTTTGGGGATAAAATGTTGGATATAAAGTAAACTGAGGCCTACAGCCAAATTTGGGAGTCTCCATGTTGGGTTGGGCGTTCCTCCAGCGCACCCAGTCCTTCCAGGCATTGACGGCGTACTCGTGTTGCAGTTTGGAGAGGCTCGAGAAGTTGTCTAGAGCTGGTTTGGCTGGAGCCACTGCTGCACTCTTACGGCCCTACACCAAGAAGACAATAATCAAACACTACCACAACTACAAATTAATGTTTATGTTATCTGTCCAACGTATTGAATTAAAGAGTATTTTTGTACATCACCTGAATAGCACTTTATTTTACAGTCCTATTCCGCATGTACATACTATGTACTTTTTATAGTAATTATAATTACTAGGCACTAACCCTGAACTTACCCCTAAACCTAACTGTAATCCATGTTACCGAGTACTTAACCTTATATTACAGAGTACTACTCAAATACACCAAGTATAAAGTGCAACCCTTTAATATTTTATATAAATACAGCTTAGATTTTCCATTTTTTAAGATCAGTTCTTCAATTAATTCATACTAAAATGATAAATCTGTATTGTTCCCTCAGCAACATATCTCATTTATCATAGTATGTTCATAACAATTGTTGTAATTTAATATTTAGAAAAATACTTGCATTATAAACAGTGTGAAAAGTAGTTTAGTAGACCACATGGAAAGTTTTATTTTCAACATATTAGAACTGGACGCTGATACTGGATTGGCATTTCAGCAAGCATGTCAGTTGATGCAATGAAATACAACAGAACAAATGACACTTGGAATACGCACTAGTATTCAAAGGTTTAAGGTCGTTAATATTGTTTTGGTTTAATGTTTTTGAAAGAAGTCTTATGCTCACCAGGGCTGCATTTATGCGATCAAAAATACAGTGGAGATACTAATATTGTAAGCTACAATTTAAAATATTTGAAATGGAAATATTCTATGAATCTATAATGGTTTAAAAGTCACTTTTGATCAATTTAATGCATCCTTGCCGAATCAAAGTATTAATTTATACCTGACCCAAAACTTTTAAATAGCAGTATACAGTTTGTTCAGTTAAAACAGTAATGCCCATTTCTTATGGAAAACATAACCCTGCATTATCACTATACTTCGGATCACCAGAAGAATCATGTGCAAATGAGCAGAACATCATTAAAGAGAAGGGGCGCAACTTCTAAACTTCAAAGTTGACAAGATAAAAAGAACTGACTGAGCACAAGCAGACTGAGCTCGTCAGAAGGAAGGTCTGAAAACGGGGTTTAAAGCAATCACGTGACAAGTCTTGTTTCATAAAACTGGCTTCAGCTTTATTTTGTTGACGAAATTTAAAAAAATATTAAACACTAAGTTTGAGCTTATGAATCACATAAACGGTAATGGTATAAATAATATCTAAAGAGTTCCTGACAAAAGACAAAACCAGGACATAAACTTCTACGTAGGAGTCTTCGCTTAAGAGTGATTCAGGACAGATCTGAGCAACTCTGAGCGGGGAAAATACTATAATATTAATTTTATTTACCATGCTGTTAATGTTGTACTTAATGTATTTGATAGGAAATGTACAGGAAAAGATTATTTAATATATTTTTATGTTGTAAAACTTTTGCATTTAATCTCCAAAATAATGTAGAAACAACAAATATTATATATATTTTAAATATTTGTTTAATGTCATCTTTTTTACTAAGCACTATAAATGAAGGCTTGATTTATATCACCCACCGTAGCATGATAATATAAATGCTATCATGTATTGCTGTAGTTAAACTGCTTGAATTTTAGAGAAAAGTCGAGAATAATTCAACAGTAGTTGTTCTTACCCGTTTCTTCTGAGGGGGGCCGTCACGTCCTCTCTTGCGAGATTTGCGTTTGCCAGAATCTGTCGTCCCCTTTTGTGCTTGCTCTCTGAAAAGTTCGATGCTCTCTGAAACAAAAAAGCATAACGATACATTAAATATGAGTGGATAATATACAACTTGGATTGTGTTCATGTGTTTCGTTCCTCTTATCCAGATTAGAACCTCTCACCGACTGGGAAATCAGCCTCCAGGTCCATCTGTGGCTCTAATGCTGCAGTAGAGATGGCAGTCTGTGTGGAAGATCTGGACGGAGGAGGCCTTTCAGGCTCTGGGGGATGATCCCATGTCTGAGCAGAAGACACAGAGTCCTCCTCCCAACTCAGATTGTTAGATAGGGCTTCCAGATCAAGGTCCTCCATTATATTACCACCTTGATCTGAATAACAAAACAAGACTAGTGAATAAAAAGAAAATGTGTGTTCTTGTTTAACCTACATTGTGAAGACCAAATTTCCCCACGAGGATAGTAAAAAATGAGATCATCTACATTGTGGGGACAAGCCAGTGGAAATTGATTAACATACTAAATCAGGTGTGGGGAACATTGATCCTGGAGGGCTACTCTCTTGCGGAGTTTAGCTCCAACCCTAATCAAACACACCTAAAGCTAATCAAGGTCTTCATGATTACTAACATTACAGGCAGATGAGTGTTTTTCAGAGCTAACTCTGAAAGAGAGTGGCCCTACAGGATCATCGTTCCCCATCCCTGTACTAAATGATGCTTATTTGAAAATGTAAAATGTTTTCTGTGATGAGTAGGTTCAGGGGTAGTGTTACTGTAAGGGGACAGAATATACAGTTTGTACAGTATAAAAATCTTTGTGAGTCCCCACAAAAATACTAACCTGATGGACGGATGTACGAATGGACTATTTCAGTAAGCATTGTTTCTTAACTCCCTGAAACGCCTCTGTAGTCTTAATGGATCTTCTGGGGGAAGTCACAATATTCTTCACTTTAAAAATTCCCAGCCAAGGCATATGTAGACAAGGCCTGGTTGAGTTAGTAGTGTGTTAAAACTCGTCGTTATGGTAAAGGCGTGACATAAGAGACATGCTCGAAGAGGTTGCCAATAATCACAACACACTGATCCAGACGACTAATCAGAGCACATTGCACTTTTCGGAAGGAGGGGCTTCACAGAGAGAGGAACTAAACAGTGTTACTGACAGACTGGGAAGAAGGTGCTGCAACAATGTAAAATATGTGAAAAAGAATAGTTTTTTGAACATTTAAAACTTCAAAACGTCCCTAATTTACCAGTAGATGTGATGCATTTCTCTCTCTCTGTATCCTCGGCCACCATCTCCGCCATCATGATGAGGTCGGCCTCCAGAGGGTCATCAGGGATCTTCTCTTTGATTTCCTGAATGGTCTTCACAATGCGCTCAGCGCTGTCCAGAGTGGTGGGGAAGAACAAGGGCACTGGAACCTGCATAAACAGACAGAGGCACATGATGATGCAAGTATATACTGAGGGTGTAATTAGAAGTGGGAGTCGTTAGGTTGCCTTCAAATATAATCTCTGAACTGCAATTTATTTAAATGTATTTAAATAAATAACTTAAAGAGTGAAATAACATTTATTTGGTTAGAGTTCCATGTTAGTTTTTTTTTAGCTTATTTTAGTTAGCAAACATTTTTTTATTGATTGTGACATCACCAGATCACCATAATCAAAGATGAATATAAGGAAAGGGAATAACAAGGAGGATGGAAAGAGTTAGTGATACTCACCGGTAGCGGTAACCCCACAGACTTTGGAGTGTATTGTGTGTAGAGATTCATGGGAACCGGAACATAGACTGGTACCGGCACAGGAAGCACTATCACGGAAGGTCCATCTAGAAGACAACAGACATGCACAACATGAGTGTAAGCATAAGCAATGCCCACTACATACATGTCTGCAACAGTGCTTCCTAGTACCTGTTTGTGTGTTCATGTCGCAGACATTGGGTTTACAGGATGTGCCTTTGTTTTGACAAAATGGTTTACAGAGTAGAGCCTTGTTCTTCAGGATTCTGGGTGCTGGAGCAGAAGACTTCACACCGTCTGTCTGTGTGCTGGCCGCCTGGGGACAACACAGAGAACGATTGATGATTGGTTAGTTTTCATACACATTTCAAGAGAAACGTCAGCTGGTTTATTAGTGTGATTTCACCCCCCAAACCAGTTCAATGCTAACTCTGCCCATTCTATAGATTAGATTTCACTGACATGACCAATCAGTGCTGATTGCTTACATAATGCTAGAACAAATAATAACCCTTAAAAGGCCCACTAAAGTGCCTTGAAATGCACAGCATTATTCAATGTGTTGACGTAATTTCCTCTGAAACAGGAAGACAAGATGGGACATATCAAAAAGCTCTTCCCCTTTTTAAAAAAAATGGCCAATAACATTATAAATCACAGCTCGGCCAGAGCCGTTGAGCTTGGCAAAGCTGCTTCCTCCTAATCTCTTACTGTTTCTCCTCCTAATCTCCTCCATTTCACTTTAAAATATAGCATTCTGTGCAGAATTCAAACGGGTCTGATGTTTTGTGGTGTGCGGCGACTCGCTCGTGTCTCTGGATCAGAACAGATTTTGTGCGCACTGCGGTGGTTTGTGTGACACTAACGTAAAACCAGACTTAATTTGCGCCCCAATGTAAAGCATATTCTGAATTGTTCCATATCCCCTATATAGTGCATTATGTGCCACCCACCATGTAAAACATAGTAAATGTGTAAACAAGTGACTGATTTCAGCCACAGCTTCAGTGTTCATTTATAGTGTAGGGGGCGGGGCGCTTCAGATTCTAGAGAACATTTGATTGGACAGAAAATCTGATGTCAGTGATGTCATCAAAATCATTGATCCATATTGGCGGAAGTGAGAGACTAAGTTTTGAATGCTTACATCTTCTAAATGTCATTGTTTTGGAGCACAGTAGTTTCCAGGTAACAGCAAGACAAACATTATTTATATTAAAAGCCCCAAAATGTTTTTAATTTTATTTCACGGGACTTTAACCATACCCTACACCCTAACCTTAACCTATGACAGGCTGCAGGGTGGAATAGGCTCTGAATTGGGTTATGGTTGGATATGGTTTAATGATATTGTGAAAAACTCACATTTCCAGAACTTTTTGCAGTAGCAGCTGGAATAGACCCTGAGAAAGCAAAAAGGTAATTGTGACAGAAAATAGTTGACTCATTGCTCAGTTTGCAAAAAAACAAATAAGGGAAATAATGTTGACATTACATGCAATAAACGGCCAATGCAAATAAGTATGTAACTGGCTATGTGTTTTGGCACCAATATTATAAATCTTGCAGAGAATTGATAAGCTGGTAAGTATTTTCATTTTATGGCTTATATCCAATAACATGATACAATTCTATAATAAAAAAACTAAAAACCACGTAAAGCTATTACAACATTACAGTACTGAAAACGTACATTCATTTTGAGATTGGCTAAAGGTTACATTTAACAGTGTTATTAAATTATTAGTTATTCAATTAAGTGACTGCAAGATGATGGCAACAATAAAATCTAAAATATTAGTAAATATTAGGGAAATGAGCATGTATAGTAGCAATTTGAAAAAAGTTGATGACCTATCCAATAAATTAATTAATTTAAATTGCTAATTTAAATTAAAATCAATAAATGCTTTTATAATTTACTAATAAAGTAAATAGATATTACTGATAAATTAAAATCTCTAATGTCGACTGATAGCCGTTATGGTATCGACATGTTGTGCATCCCTCATGGTACAGGGATGATCGAGGTTGGATAGAGGAGTCACCTTGCAGAACGCTGTTTCCCAAAATGCTTGGCTGTCCATTGGATGCACTTGAGAGTGATATAACATTGGCAATGACCGGCGTGGCCTCTTTAGTGGTCAGTGATGTGCGATTAACTGTACTTTGAGGAGCTGGAGGCGCAGGGGACGGCGCTGGGCTTGTCCCTGAGGAAACCATTCATCAAAAGATAAGATACAGAGATACAGACATCATAAGAGAAGCTACAGAGGTGACATATACAGGAAGACGTACCTTGTGTGGGCAGAGGTTTGCTGGCAGGTCTGACTGGCCCAGTGATGCCCTGCAGACTGCAAAAGAACATTAAGCATTGCAAGGTGCAGAAATGCTTAATCTCACCCAGCCATTTCACAGTCTCCGCCATCTTCTTGGCCTGCCTGCACATGGAGCACTTTATTTCCTGTCAGAAATGTACTCACTGTTAGTTGAAAGCCACAACCACAGCATATTGTCTTAAGTGCAATGTTGAAGCACGAGACAGCCTCATACACTTTCTCAACAATAATAATAAGAGATCAAATATTACCTTACGCATTAATGAGGTTTGTTGTTGTAAGCATACGTTCCCACAGAACTCCTCCTCTATGTTATCAAAAACTTGAGTGATTACAGTCTGAGAGGATCCACTACAGTAGAAACAGTTGCGACAGTGTTTCTTCCCCCAGCGCTTGACCAAGTCATGCTTATAAAGTAACTTGCATCCTGTACAGGGATGAACAAAGAAGTAATTGTGACGTCACATCATATTAGACAACTCACAATTTAGGATTAAGATATGCATGTATGAATCTTAATTTTGCTCTTAGTGCATACCCTCACTGCAGAAAGAGCGGTCAATCTTGTTTATCCTTTTCACCTCCTTTACAACTTTATCGATCTTGCAGTATTCGCAGCGAGCCATGACGTTGTTGATCTGTTTGAACTCCTCAACACAAGCGCTACTGCAGAAAGCGTACATTTTCCTCTAGAAGGTCGGGAAAGCATGCAACCAATTAGGTTTATGGTCATTGTTGAGTAGTACGTTTAAAAATAAAAAAACTACTGATCAGATTGTTAAACTGAAAGAATGTTAATTATAAAACTTTACAATTAAAATATACACCGATCAGGCATAACATTATGACAGGTGAGTGAATACCACTGATTATCTCTTCATCACGGCGGGTGGGATGGGATATAATAAGCAGCAAGTGAACATTTTGTCCTCAAAGTTGAAGTGTTACAAGCAGGAAAAATAGGCAAACGTAAGGATTTGAGCGAGTTTGACAAGAGGCAAATTGTGATGGCTAGACGATTAGGTCAGAGCATCTCCAAAACTGCAGCTCTTGTGGGGTGTTCCTGGTCTGCAGTGGTCAGTATCTATCAGAAGTGCTCCAAGGAAGGAACAGGTTCATTGATGCACGTGGGGAGCAAAGGCTAGCCTGTGTGGTCCAATCAAACAGACGAGCTACTGTAGCTCAAATTGCTCAAGAAGTTAATGCTGGTTCTGATAGAAAGGTGTCATAATACACAGTGCATCACAGTTTGTTGTGTATGGGACTGCAGAGCCGCAGACCAGTCAGGGTGCCCATGATGACCCCTGTCCACCGCCAAAAGCGACAACAGTGGACACGTGAGCATCAGAACTGGACCACGGAGCAATGGAAGAAGGTGGTCTGGTCTGAAGAATCACATTTTCTTTTACATCACTCGGATGGCCAGGTGTGTGTGTGTTGCTTACCTGGGGATGCACTATGGGAAGAAGGCAAGCCGTTGGAGGCAGTATGATGCTTTGAGTAATGTTCTGCTGGGAAACCTTGGGTCCTGCCATCCATGTGGATGTTACTTTGACATGTACCACCTACCTAAGCATTGTTGCAGACCATGTACACCCTTTTATGGAAACAGTATTCCCTGGTGGCTGTAGCCTCTTTCAGCAGAATAATGTGCCCGCCACAAAGCAAAAATGGTTCAAGAGCACAAAAATGAGTTTGGGGTGTGACTTGGCCTCCAAATTCCCCAGATCTCAATCAAATCAAGCATCTGCAGGATGTGCGGAACAAACAAGTCCGATCCATGGAGGCCCCACCTCACAACTTACAGGGCGTAAAAGATTCTGCTGCTAACATCTTGGTGCCAGATACCACAGCACACCTTTAGAGGTCTAGTGGAGTCCATGCCTCAATTGGTCAGGGAGGTTTTGGCAGCAAAAGGGGACAAACACAATATTAGGTCATAATGTAAGCCCTGATCGGTGTAAATAGGAATGCATGATATATAAGCAGTCATATCAGTTTCAGACAATAAATTAAACTTATGTTAAGACTTAATAAATTACAGCCTGGTTTCACAGACAGGGCTTAGATTTATGGAGGACCAAGCCTGCAGAAATTAAAAATGATTAGTTTCTGAATATTAATGAATAAGTAAATTCATGAATAAATATACAAATATGTAAATAAATAAGCAGAAAAATAGATAAATAAATGTGATAGGAAAATAAATTAATTAACGACTTGATAAAATAAATATGCTTCATTTTTAATCAAATTAAATTGTGTATTATCTTTCCCTTAATTTATTATTTTCTGCTTTTATACATTTAAAAATATATATATTTAACTTATTTATTTGTTAATTAATTTTAATATTTTTATTAATTTATTTTTTTTATTCATTTATTTTTACATTTATTTATCCCAACATGAATTTATTTGTACATTTATTGATTGATTGATTTATTCATTTTTACTTTTCCGTGTGTAACATGGAAATGAGGAGGAGCCTTGTGTAGCTTCAGCACATCATTGGTTTAGAGCTCACGCATAGAATCTTCAGACCAGCTAAGCGAGGAGAGTTATCATGACCGTATAGACACCAAACAACTTAGCAATGTTTTTCCAAAAGTTTGATCCATTGAAAGATAAGTTTCAATGGTACTTATCGGAAGCGAGTACGATGGATGTCCCACTGTAGTGCCATCCTACTCCCACAGACAGTGCTGGCACTGCACACAGATTTTGAATGTGCTGGGAAATATTTTCCACATTCATATAAGAATATAGAATATTATCAATAAATAAATAAATGTAAAATAAATGAATGCATAAATAAATATAAAAATAAATAAAAGTAAAAAATAAATATTTTTAATTTATAATGGCAAAAAATAATAAATTAAGGGAAAGATAATAAAAAAATGTATTTGATTAAAAATGAATCATTTATTTTATCAAGTCATTTATTCTGTTGTTTATTTTCCTATTATCACATTTATTTGTCTATGTATCTGTTTATAAATTTACATATATGTATATTTATTTATTTATTCATTCATTTATTTACTTATTCATTCATTAATCTATTTATTTTTAATTTCTGCAGGCTTGGTCCTCCATACCGGTCTACACCAGTGAACATGAGTACCTTGAACTCCAGCAGCTCCGGTCTGTGGAAGAATGAGTTCAGACACTGAGAGCAGGGGATCTTGGTGACTGACTGCACTGAACCACTGGGAGTGCTAGTCTTTGTTGAGGAGCTGGACTCTGATGAAGCAGGTTTGGGAGCAACAGGTATTTGGGTGGATGTGGTGATTGTGGTGGAGGTTACGGTGTTCACCTGGTTGTTAGATTTCTTACTGAAGGATTCCTGAAAAAAAGTGAAATATTCAAATATCTTTATTTCTATGATTCATAGATAAGTGCAATAATACTGTGTTTATCGGTTAGGGGTAGATGTAGGGAGGGCTTTAGTGTCCCAATAAAGAAGCATCCATTTAATACATTTTAAACAATCATTTACATGGTTATTATTGCATTAATAATTGCACTATTTAATATACAACAACACTGAGGTGCAACTAGTATCTGCCACTATTTAAAAGCATCTTACTATTTACACTTAGCAGCATTTTCTTAGCAATATGCTATTTTCACTTACTGCAAATAGTGCCTATTTTGAATCAGAGCGATCCGTAAAAGCAATAAACTCTACCTGATATGATACTACGCAGGAAAAGGAGCAGAAGTTCTGGATGGTTCCGTCAGACATGGCTAGATGATACTGTGGAGTCAGTTTCAGCTTGCAGCTGTTGCATTCCACTGGAGCACCTTGTGTGAATGCAAACAAAAAGGACATTTGAGAATACTTCCAAAAGAGAAGACCATTAAGAATGTGAATGTGTGGTTGTGGTACCTGAAGAACTGACAGTCTGAACTTTATTGGCTGTAACACAGGAAGCAGAGCAGAAAAGCTCTCGGACTCCATCTGTGCTCGGACTGTCCACCATTTCTGCAACCGGACGCATGGTACGACAGATTTTGCAGGGGACAGGTTTCAGACTCTTCTACAAAAGGAAGATCAATTTATTTAATAATGACTATACAAAATATCCAGCCCTTATTTAGGTATTCCTTTGCCATTACCTTTTTAAAGCCTAGGAGGCAGTTTTGTTTGCAGAACTTCATTACACTGCTCTCTATCCGCAGAGACGGACACTGACTGTCCGTGCCACAGCAGTATCCACCGCAGTTCACACAGCTGCTCATGTTCAGCTTATTGGAAGACCGAAACTGGTTGAAGCAGCTGTCGCTGCACAGCTTCTGGATGGAGCCCATGAAGTTCACTTCGTGACTGTAAGTCTATGAGAAAAGCAACCTTTTAGATATTTTGGAACTTTATTTCTATATGGATCTTATAAAGCAGCCACAGATATAGTCATAGACAACTTTAACATACTTATTTCAGTCTAACAGAACAATAGTGTTTTTTAGAAAAATATAAAGTAACAAAAATGTGTCACAGCCAGTCAGTTATGAGACATTTGCTTTTTTAATGAACCTTTAGTACACTAAATAGTAGTTGCTGTCCTACAATGTGAGCAATATGTACAGGGCAATCATAAAAGTATACAAAGTGGATTCAGAAAGCATACAGACCCCTTTATTATTTCATATTTTATGTTGCTGCCGTATGCTAAACTGCTTCAAACATCCCCACCCCCCACACAATCTACACTCCATAAAGCTCGATGACAAGGCAAGAAACAAGATTGAGAACTTTGTAAAGAAATAGAAACTACAACAAATAAATAAGGGTTCTGATTAATTTCTGAATTAAAGCGAGAGATAGGGCCATAAAACATGTTCAAAACCTTGTTCACAAGACTATCGACTAGTGGATTTTGTAGATTAGATTAGAGTCTTTGTCACAACATGTGAAAACCATCTTGTCCATTCATTCACATAAAAACACATTAATTGAACTTGTGTGACACTTTGTTTTGATGTGTTTCACATCTGGGGAGATGATCAGATCTGGGGATGCCACAGTGAGGAAATTATGTTAGAAGACTAAAAGAAAGAATATTTTTGTTTGTTTGTAGTTTATTTACAACAGTGTACAATATAATACAGAAAGACAAAGGGATAGATAGCCAAACAGAAGGCCAATAGCACACTTTCGAGCACAGTCACAGAGTTGCGTGCCATTCCTGAAAACAGTTCCTGGTCAACTGAAGACACAAGTGCACGTCACATGCCTGGCATTTCCATGGTGTTTGCTGCTTCTTGCCATGCACTGCTTTGCAATGCACACAGATCCGACGTCCAGCAGAGGCAATTTTCCTGGTATCTGAGCTCAGCTCAGCTCCTGGAACAGGCACATGGTCCGTACTGGTCTGTTTTCGCTGTATTTTCAGTGACACACCACAGAGCTCTGCGATAAGATGCTCCATAAACTCTTTGTGGGTCAAATTGCCATACAGCTCTTTGTGTATTGTAAAGGAGTTGGTGGCAGCAATGTCCAAGAAGTGTAGAAAGATCTTTCTGTACCACTTCAGGGTTTTGTGCTGTGCGGTGTAGTATTGCAAGAGCTGATCGGACAGGTCCACGCCCCCCATGTTTTGGTTGTATGCAATAACAGGTGCAGGACAGGGAAAAGTCTTTAACCTCCATCCTTGCTGTTCTTTCACCCTCCTCTGCACAGTGTCTCCGGTGTAGGCAGGGTGGATAGTGGAACAGACAGACACCTCTCGTGTGTCCATCCACTTCACAAACACAAGCGGTCCATCCCGAATCCACCTAATGGATCCCCTGGTGGACTTTTTGGTCAGTGAATTGGCTGCATTCTGTGGGCTGTCCTTCCTGTAGTCTCTGTAAGTCCCACAAGCACCATACTTCAAGGCTAACAGGTCTTTTAAGAGTTTCGAACTTGTGTAGAAATAGTCCATGTACACATGGTACCCAGATCCCAAAAATGTTTTGTCCATCAGAGACATCACAGTATCATATGGTAGTCCATTGCCAGTGGCATTGGTATTCTTTCCGGTATACACAGAAAAGTCCACAGTGTATCCATTTGAGGAGTCCGCGAGGACAAACAGCTTAAAGCCCCACTTGGTTGTCTTTGCTTTCATGTACTGAGTCATTCCCGTGTTTGCTTTGCATGCCACCATTCTCTCATCCACGGCTAAATTTTTTCTGGGATGATAGCTGGTTTTGCATGCAAGACGGATTGTGTCCATGAGGGGTTTGACCCTGAAAAGGCGGTCATACTCAGCGGTGCCCTTTTTCCTGTCATTTTCTCTGTCTGCAGCTGGGTGGCTCATGTGCATATTCCATGATATGGTGCGGTACCGGTCCCTTGACATAACTGTAGCGGGAAACGGCACAGAGAAAAGAGTGCCTTGCCGCCAGTAGTCACTGATAGAGCTCAGCTTCACCATGCCCATGTAGAATACCAGCCCAAAGTAGCGGTACATTTCGCTAACATTGATATCAGTCCACTTATATTTGCGACCCTTCGAAATTGACCTGGCGGCCTGAGCGTTTGTGTTGTAGCACAGAGTTGACACAGCGCTTTCAGAGAAAAACAGTTTGAAGATACTTAGAGGGGAGTGCATGTCAGACGCCCAGATCTGCGGCCCGGGATCCCGTGCGGGCAAAAATCTCAGAGTCTGTGGATCCAGGTCGACTTGTTTCTCTGTTTTCCATGATTGAGTGGACTGCCTGTTTGTCTTGGCTTTCTTTGCAACAGGCAGAAAGTCATTCTCACATCTGCAAGAAAAATAAAAGCAAACACCCGTTAGCATGCAACTACATTATTTAACATTAACGATCACTAATACTGAAAAAAGCATGCATATATTTAATGCATTAACCTAATCAGATATTTGTGAACAAGCTTAACTGATGAGAGGGTATTTTACAGAAATATAGTCTAAGTAATTATATCATTTATATTTTAATATATGCTACCATTTAAAAGGTTTGGGGTAAGTGATATTTTTTAATGTTTTTGAAAGAAGTCTCAAATGCTTATGGAGGCTGCATTTATTAGATTAAAACAGTAATATTGTAAAATATTAAAATGATTTCTAATGTAATACACTGAAGACTGACGACTTTTAAAGAACAGCATTTATTTAAAACAAAAATATTTAGTAACTTTATAAAATGTCTTTACTGACACCTTTAATTAATGTGTCCTATTCAATTATTTAAACAAACAATCTTAGTGTCCCCAAACTTTTGAACAGTAGTGTATTATAGTACATGGCATGCACGTTTTGCACAGGTTTAGGTCAAGGGCAGCATATTTAACTTAAAATATAACAAACCATCTTATTTTTAGTTTGGCAAACAGCTTAACTAATAAATCACACACATGCTTTTATAAAAAAAAAAACATGCTAACTAAAGAAAGAATATATTACTTACTCATCAGAACTGTGATCCTCTGCTGGATCAATTCGCTCTTCAAAATGCAACCATTCATCATCAGAGTCTTGCTCTTCTTCAGAGGAATAGGTGAATTCTTCCTCGCTGTCCAGGGTCTCGAAAGGTTCCTCACACGTGCAGTGTGCCATCTTCCAAAAGCGATGAAAAGTGAATGAATCGGATGAAGCTTGAAGCTATTTTTAATCACATTGATGGGGGATCTTTTACCATATTTGTCATAACCGAGTAGGAGCGCCTAGAACGCGATATTGAGATGAGGCAGAAAAACGTTATCCATCCAACATCTACAATTCGAGTAAAATATTCGCATAAATATAGCGGGAATAAAGAGAGCTGGACCGCAGAACACAGCGCACTGTTCTTGTTGATATCAATAGATTTACAGCAGTCTCTATTGTGTTGACGGCGCACTCACCGGCGCTTGACTGACAACTGCAGGGCTCTCCTTCACACACGCAAAGAGAGAGCAAAACAGTCGTAGAACTGGCGCGCGGTATTTATTATTTTATTTATTACCTGTTAAAAATGACTAACTTCGTTGATTATTTTAGCCTTTCGAATCATTCGGCAGATGGTGGATACGCACGCGGCAATCCCATTGGCTAGCGCTCACCTATCACCGTCCAAGCCAATCAGCTCGGGCGAACGCAGATAATGTGATTAATATTCATGAGCCCAGCAGCCTGTCAGAGCTCAGAGCGACAGACATTGAGCTGCTGACAATAAACAACCTACATGAGAAAACATGCAAAAGTAGTATTTGTATGTAAATTGGTTTGATAGATGAAAATGTAACATTTTAGCGTGTTTTTAAAATTACTGTTTATAATCTTTACAGAAACACCGCATGACCAACGTCAAGCACCACCAGCAAGTTATACTTAATAATTACATGCATTAATATACAGCTTTGAATAAAATTGGAAAATCTAATTTTTTCCAGAGCTGCATTTTTATTCATACATGCTTGCCACATTTTATTTAGTATTTCAAGCATCTATAAAAAAATTCTACACTGACTGTTTCCTAAAAGCTTACTTATGCTTTCAAATCACATATGAATGCATAGTTTTAAGTGTTACGTCCCTTAATTGTATAAATAAAAATACCAAAGACATCTAAATGAGTAAATGCTGAAGTCAAAATTTCATATGCATTACATAAAATCACAGAATATTTGTTTTTCGATTAGAATTGGTTTCCTAGATATCTCAAGGTTTCTGTAGAGACATTTGTCATGCCATCAATGATACGTCGTGTTTGAGTTCACAGAGACCAAGATGGCAGAAAGCACATCCTGTATTTTACAAAAGCACTTTTTTGTTATTGTAAGTGGACACACATGAAAGCAGCATTTATAACCATAAATAACAGTTTCAATAGTTGCCAGTTATAAAAAATAAAAAAAGAGAGGGAAAACATGCTGGAACCTCCAGGGGGTTTAAGTACACTAAACAGCTTGCTTAATTTTGAGTCAAATAATGACTGAAATTAATTGAGTCAGAGGCTTATTCAGTAACCACTCTAATAGACTGATTCTAACCAATATCTTTTTGTGCAATTTATTAAAATAACTGATTTCCTAAGTGCAGCCAGAGAAGATAATGCAACAAAGAGTTGTATTGTCTTGACATTATTTCACAGTACCAAGTTATCATCTCATCATATCTGAATTAAAGGCCTGTTCACACCAACCAAAATGTTTGGCACCAAAATTCAGTGCACTGTTAAGAGTTTAAATAATAAATACTTTGATAACTACATATCCCAGCAACATTTTAGCCATAAATGTATGAAATGTTAGCTAGATTATGTTCATTACCTGTATATAGCAATGTAGGATTATGCTAAAATGTAATTTAAAATTTAAACATATGTCATTATGTGTGGCGATTTATGTTTTGCGTTTTTGGAATTTCCATTAAGGGAACATGGCAAGCGTCTACGCTCCCTGGTTCTCACAGTGCATTGAGAGACTTTTTAGGGCATGAACATTCAGTGCACTGGAAGGATTTTGACATTGAAACAGCCCTTAAAATGGTAAGTGCCCTGAATACTGAACTAGGGAGCTGATTGAGATGTACACAAAAAACCTTCAATCTTCTCTGACAGGTGGTGGCACTTTGTAGAAAAGCAGAAATGGTTACCCCAAAATGGAAAATGGACAAACAAAGTAATATCAAATTTACACGTTTCCAAACACCCAGATTTTTGTATTCACTGTGATAAGAGCCAATTCCAGATCCCCTACTGTCACTTAGCAAAATAGTCAGTTCATGAGCACCTCCAAGTTAGTTTTATGTAACTCCAGCAGCTCTGGCCATGTGAACAAAAGCTCAAATCTTACTGGTTGCACAGTTTTCCTCGCAGTGTGATGGAAAAGAGATTAGAAGAAAAAAAATCTGCCACACCAACAGCATGTAAACGTTTGTCTGAACAGACGCAATAACAGCTGTTCATTTAAATTAAAATATTTGTCTTGGTGTGAACAGGTCCTTAAGGGTCAAAAACATGATTAATTAACCAGCGCAGGAAACACCTGAAAGGATAGAGATGGACACTTACCACTCCTGTCTTCTGACACACACTGCACTTGAAGTTTAAAGTGCTGAGGCATTTCTGACTGCAGAACTCCTTCAAAGTCCCTGACATGTCCACCGGGGCATTGACTACATCTTTTGGGTCAAGAATGTCTCTGTAAGGAAACAGAAATGGTCGAAGGTTACATGCAATCAGTTTAATTTAATATCAATTATTTACCATTTCAAAATAAAGAATCATGTTATATTGCAACATGATCATTTGAAAAAATTAAATCTATAAGAGTTACTGTAGGCATACTTGAGGCAGTGGTAACATTGTTTCTTCGGAGGTATCTTGACCACCATAGTGGAGGTGCTACAGAGACACTGAGGAGAGCAGTAGAGTTTAGGACAGCCTTTGCGCTGGAACGCCGTCTGTCCCTTTAGCAGGACTTTGTTACACCCTGTGCAGACCACACCAATTGGATTGGCAGGGGCCAGAGAACGAAGCGATAGTGGTACTGATGTCGGCTTTATTGGGACAACTCCTGGAGCTGCAGTCACATGAAGAGGAATATGTAAGAAATATAAGATTTAACTTAATAAAATTAACTATTCACCCATGTAGCAAAATATATATTTTTAGGGCTCATACCGACAGATGTGGCATTTCCTCCTACAGAGAACACTGCGCTGATCTTGATCGCATCAGGTGTCTGGTTAAAATCCTGAAAGCGTGAACACAATGAGGTCATGTTTCTATTGCATGAAAAATGTCATGACTTGTTGGGTTTTCATTTATCTCATTGTGATTATTGTACACCTTAATTCTTTCCCCTCCCGCGTTTAAAAAAACAAACAAACTGCCAGCCATTTTTGATCATTTTCATAAATCACATCATGGTCCCCAGAACATTTTGTTGTATGAACCAAAAAAATCTGTTTAATTCTAGCTTAATGCATTATTTTTTTATTAACACTTGAATGTGGGTAAGTAAAAAATTTTTTAAAAAGCAATATTGAGCAAAAATCTGAGAAATCAAGTTGTCAAAGACTACATCAGATTCAGAACGATGATCAAAACAGATGAAATAGATCAACACCAAGATCAAGAATTAAAAAAATATATAAATATATATATATATATATATATATATATATATATATATATATATATATATATATCATCGTCTCCACAAAAATATTAAGCAGCACAAACTGTCTTCAACATTAGTAATAAGGAATGTTATTATAGCAGCAAATCAGCATTTTAAAATGATTTCTGAAGGATCATGTTGAAGTGAAAACTGGAATAATGATGCTGAAAATTCAGCTTTGATCACAGTAATAAATCGGTTTTAATGCGTTTTAATCATTTTAATTTGTAATGTTTCACAATTACACTGTTTTTACTGTATTTTTGATTAAATAAACGAAGCCTTGGTGAGCAAAAGACATAAGAGACCCACACCCAAGAGTAGTGCAAGCCTTTTTTCACCTTTTCAAATTTTAATTCAATTAAATTATTAAAATCACAATTATACATATTACAATTATTTGTCAGACTAAATCATGACAGGCCTACAAATGGCGCTTTTCCACTACACAGTACCAGCTCGGCTTGACTCGACTCGCCTTTGTTTGGTTTTCCACTGTGTAAAAGTTGTACCTGAGCGAGCTGAGGAGATACTAAAATGTGACGTGAAAACACAGCAGACTGCTGATTGGTCAGAGAATGCGTCATTATTGTACGCGCCAGATGGAGTATCCTGAATAACCGCGCCATTTTTAAATAGTGTGTCCAGAGATTGCGTGTTATTTACTATTACTCGGAAGAATACGCCGTGGTCAAACGAGGAGGTGCAGACTTTCCTGTTTGGTTGCCGAAGAGGATCCAGCGAGAGAAGATTATGTCATGGGAGTTTCCTGCGGCGTCGCTATGACGACCAGGTACTATTGTGGAGGTACTATCTGTAATGGAAAACGGAGCGAAACGCCGAGCTGAGCTGGCACTGGTAATGGAAAAGCGCCAACATAGTTTAACATTGTATAGTTTTATAGAACATACTATATATTATAGAAAAGTTTAGCAAACCAACCATATAAGCATTGGATATTGTGATTTCATTACCCATATAAACTCAGATTCAAAGACACCCTGAATACAAGAGAAAGTATTAAAAAAATATGTTCCTCATATACATTGTTTTACCATCGTTAGCCCTTTACAAAAAAATTAATAAAAAGGCAGAAACTCACAGCTGCGGTGTCAGGCTCATCCTTAATGTTTCCCACTGGCCGCAGAGAAGCCGACGCTTTCTCATACTCCTCATCCATTGGCTCATCCTTCACCTTCACTGGTATGGCGATGGAGGGCTGGGCCACTTGAGGTTTTGACTCTGATTTTAACACTGAATGTGTTTGCTGAAATTAGGAGGGTTTCAGTTTTAGGAGTGTACTTCTCCATGGATTAACAAATGAACAAGAATGCAAGGATAAACTTAAAATAGTGATATTGTGCTCACCATGGCAGAAGGTTCAGTTGTCTCACTTTTTATGGGTTTAGGCAACAATTTTCCTGTTAATTGTAAAAATTGTGTAGAACACATTAATATCAGTAACAGTTTTGCAACTCATCTTAACAAAACAGTATATTAAAGAAAGCATCTAGCAAAATCCAAAAAGTTCACACCAACCTGCATCTTCTGGTACATCTTCCTCCATCCTCCCAACACGACCCACAGTCTGGTTCACATCTACTGCCATTTCATTCGTGAAGTCCTCAACTTTAGCAATGACAAGCTCCTCTGAACTCTGTGCCGTTTTCTCCGCCTTCCTCTTGTCTTCAGTCTTCACTAGTTCTCCAGCATCCTTCTGTTCACAGTGTTCCTGTACACAATTTTCTTCTTCACCTTGATCGGTTGGACTGTCCTTTTCTGGACCCTTTCCTTGGTCCTCATCCCGTTGTTGAAAATCCAGATCTTCCTCCATCTCCTCTTGGGGCGTCTCTACTTCCTCCTGCTCCATCAGGCTGTTTTGAGGGTTTGGCTCATTAACATCATCTTCACTTTCTTCCAGCTTGCATGACTCCACTACATCGGTCTTCTCCTCTGAACCAGCTGCATCTCCAGTGAGATGTCCTGTGAAATCCTCACTGGCCATAAGGACACCTGCAGACGTAGAGCCCAGCTGTGAAACTGCCTCTGTAGAGTCTGAGGGGCCAGACTTAGCTCCTGAAAGGGGGAAATGATTACATTTATCTATAAGGCAGAGATCAGCAGTAAAGGCCCAGGCTATAGCGATAACAATAAAGATTATTTATTACTGAAAAATTATTCTAAATTTCAAGAATAGCAAAGTCAACACCACAACTATAACAATATTGACAGAGCTTATCTGAAATACATAAAATAATCCAGAAAAGCGGATAAGTTCATCTGTAAAACTGTTGAGGATATATATACGGAAATATATTTTAGATTAATTGTTTGCAAAATTCAACAATTTCGTGTGGTAATTGTATAATATTTTATTAAAATAAAATACAAATGACAGAATAATACAATTAATTAATAAGATAAAATGTATTTCCCATTAAAAGTAAAAAATACTATATATAATGTTACTATACTTATCTAATGTTCCTGCTATGTAGTTCAACAGTTCCCGACCCCTTTTCCAGCAGCGCCGTTTCCATAGTGATTTATAAAAAAAAAGTATTTGTTAAAGAGTTATACGTCATGAACCCAGCTAATCAGTAACGAGGTGAATCATAACATTACAGACTTTGATTTGGAAGCAACAACTAAAAAAGGTACAAATACTAAGACTCGGGATTAGCGAGCGAAAGAACTACAATCATATAAAGCATTGTAAACAGCACAATCGAAAGAATAGTTCTCCCCAAAATCTGTAATTTATTCGTCGTTTTCTGTCATTAATTACTCACCCTCATGTTGTTCCAAACCCATAAGACCTTCATTCATGTTTAGAACACAAATTAAGATATTTTTGATGAAATCCGAGAGGTTTCTATCCACCATAGACAGCAACAAAGCATTAGTTGAGACATTGTCAAAATAGTCGACGTGACTCCTCCAGTGGTTCTACAGTCTTAGCTGCTGTACCTTTTGTCCGAAAACGTTTTCGCTTTGAATCAAAGTTTAATGTTATGCTATGTTTCATCTCGTAGCTGATTGGCTTGGTTCATGGCTCATGTAAAAAAAAAAACATCCCTATGGGAAAAAAAAAACACTTCCGGAAACAGCGCCGCGGAAAATAAAATAGATATTTTAATGGAAAGCACATTTCTTTTTATGTATTATTCTCTCGTTCTATTTTATTTTAATGAAAATTATGCAATCACCACGCAAAATTATTGCAAATAACTATTAACCTTATAAGGCAGCTAAAAAGAATCTAATATAACGTTAAATCCTTGTATATCCACAGTTTTAAAGACGAAAACATCCACTTTACTGCAATTTTTTAAAGAAATCAGACAACCTAGAGATATTTCTTAAAAATATTTAATACAGACTCCTATTTCAGGCTCCACAGTGGACTTTAGTAATATGATGCAGTCTCAGGATTATAAACATGCATCTTTGGCTAATAACAATACTGGCATAACATACACACGACAATTCTTCCAAAATTGCATTAATGCTCTGTTTTGTTACATAGGCGTCGTTCTTTGTCCTTAGCTCACTATTCGATAGGAACTCAAATATGAAATAACAGTTACTCTATCACGTGGCTTTAAAACAAGCATGCAAAGAAAGTTGCAGCCAGAAGGGAGCGTTTAAAGGTGAAATGCTGCAGGGCATGCATGCTTTGCAGCGAATCTCTGCAAAGACGATAAACAACACGCGGGCCACTTTTATCAACAGTTTAAATACTCACTTTAGAGCGATTGACGTATCCCTTCAATAATCCTTCTCGCAAGACAGCCGATATACAACTCCTGTGTGATGCAAGGTGCGTCGCTTCTGTATTAAAACATCAAAATAATGAAAGCTGGACGAACTAGCTGGATGGACTAGCTGGCTCTCCCGCGAAAGCACTTCCCCCTCCTGCATGCAGCAGTGCATTATGGGACATGCCCACAACAAGCGTTGGGCGGACGCGCATGCGTGATAGATTCGTTTCTGCAAATGGGTTCTTTTGAGCACTTCGTTTTTCAATGAATCGAAATACAGTAAAATATTCAACTGCTGGATTTGGAACAGCATTCTAGTATACTACTCGTACTACTTTTACCACATTTTATGTCAGGAATCATGTATAGAAGCCTCATTCGCGTCTATATGGTTTCTATCGTCCGCCATATTGGAACGGTCAAAGCTAGTTGGTGAACATTCGAAAGCAAGTTGACTGTGCGTCTGCACCATAGACCGTAAAGGTCTGCACAAAGTCTCTTTCAAAGAAAGTCTGTTCACTCGGCGGCCATATTTGCAACGCCTCCGGGCAGCTTTTTCGGACATACAGAACCAAACCCCATCTATTTGAATGGGGGAATCCCTGAATCTCAAAAAATGCTTGCCGAACTCAAATTTAAATTACATATTTCAAATCAACTCATTTGATCCTCGCCTCGCCTGAAATGTAGACGGATATCGCGGGATTCACACTCATGCGCTTTTTGTTGCTAATAAACTGTGTCATTTAAGTTTTGTTGCTTTTAGATGAAAATATAATATGATTAATAAGAGACCAAAAAGTATCCATCCGAAAGACGTGATTATCAATAATTGATAATTTAATTACACACACACACACACACACACACACATATACATATATATATATAATAAACATGATGTCAGATTTTTGAAGTCAAACACTTTAAAAGAGATCAATACATCAGTCAATAAATTAAGCTGTGTAGCTAGCAAGTCGTTTCACGTTGTGCTTTTGATCAATTACAAAACCTTTAATATTGAGTTTATACATAAAAACACAAACCAACACATTCTCATCTGTGGAAGGTTACCCTATTTCTTCAGGAATTTAAATATCTGCAGTTTCACAGAAACTGTGCAGTGTTGTGGCATCATTCATTCTGTGAGTGATTACTGACCGTTCCAAGATGGCGCGAGCGCCGATGAATCTATCGTATTTGATGTTTTCAGGAATGCATAAACATACCTGGGAGTGGACAGTGGGAATCATTGCTTAACAGAGAAGATTGTAGAATATTCTATTAACTTTTACCAGAGTTGTGCGTCTCGAGCACTTCCAGTGAGAGCATTTGCTTCTATGTAAATGCACAATTCAAGCTGTTGGAAACATTTTGTTCAATTTGTGGCTGCATATCAATTTCTTTACATAGTCATGTCCTCTTCATCCATTCAAGTTTTCCCAGAGAAGGTTGAGATGATGGACTCGCTGCATTGGCTGCATTGACCATTTCATGAAATCCCACTAAAAGCCATTCATAGGTGTGTTGTGTGGGACTTTGTTTACTAATTACACTAATCACATTCACATTCAGGGATCAGAACTTGGGTCGCCGGGACTCGAACTTGGGTAGCCCGAAGCACTATATAGCACTATATGTCATGCCCACAAGGCAATAGGCACAAGCTGGCTTGTAAATATTAGAACCTTTGTGTAAAAAAAATGGGGGACCAGAATGCAACAGCAAACAATCCAGCTGTTGGAATCTGTTCCCACAGCCTCATGATGAGAAGTCTTGATAATGGCTTAAAAGATGCTGATTCTATTCTGTATGTGGATGGAGCTTAACCCATGGCATTTTTGCCTTTTATAATGATAGGACAATATGTACACAGGAAGCAAAGTTGGAGAGAGAGTGAGGGGGACAGGTTCAGGAAACTCTTCAAAAGCTCAAACTCCGAGCCCATGAGGCTATCGAGCGGGAGCTAGCCAGCATCAACTTTGTAAATATTAGAACTTCATTGTGTAAGAAACATGGGGCAACGGAATCCAACCAAACAGTCCAGCTGTCGGAAACCATTCCTCCACCCCCATGATGAGAGATGTTGATGTATGGATTGGGATATTAGAATATTTCCTTCCTTTTATACAACAGCACACAACATCTTTTATCATAATTTAGTTTTATTATAATGACATATATATTTGACAGATATCGCAAAATGAGATGCTAAAATAAATGCTTGACACTAAGATGCTAATTGTACCATTTCACCTGTCAGTGATTTTTCTAAGCCACACTGTTTGTGGTTCTTTAGATCTTGTTGAAGCCTCAGTGTGGTGACTTTGCCATCCAGCTCATCCATGAAACCCTCATCAACAGACTCACTGTCCCTGTCTTCTTTCGGTCCAGCACCCTCTGCTGGCAAGAACACGTGCAGCTGTGTACGAGACGTGGCAGACGAAGCATCGGGTAAATGCCCGGTGGGGAGGCAGGTCTTTCCTCTGACAGTTAAAGTCTCAAGGTTTATGGGCTGCTTGCACTGCCTCACTAACAGCTGTCGTCCTCTGCTCTCTGTGGGCCACCGCTGACTGTGAGGAAGGGTTTGTCCAAGCTTTGGTACAGGCCTCAGAGGCTGAGAGAAATGCATGTACACTTGATGATAGCTCTGCTGAGGTGTCTTTGTGTTCTCCGGGTTCTTGGAGGAGGGAAGAGATTTGCGTAAAAGGGGGCGGTTGTTTTTTGAAAACCCCTCGAAAACCACCCTCTGGCCTGGGAACAGGGAAGGCTCACTGACGCTGTGCGATCAGAGGAGACCAAAAACAGACACATATGAGGTTAATCAGAAAATCTTCCAGTATAAACAAAGTCCCTTTAAGACAAATCATTTCACTTGGTAGCCATGTTAGAAACACCTCTCCTATCTCTTTGAATGGGGAAACATCAAATTCTCCAAAACTGTTTGACAAGCTTACAATTAAATTTCATATTTGAAAACACCAATGAAATCTGACAACAACTGTCTCATGAATTTTGTTTTAAAACTCTTGAATCGTGACAAAAAAGAAAAAAAAGAATGCATTTTCAGCCTGGACAAAGCTAATGCGCATGCGCAGTCCTAAGCGCACATCTCAGAACACTGCCTGTTTCTATAGCAACTGGAGCTTCTAAAAGCAGCTGCAATGACAGGATTACTTTACTAATCAACGATTGGTTCTTTCATTTAGAAGGTGGGGCTTATTCGCCATTTTGGGCGTAGCACTTTCTCCCATAGTCTGGTATAAAGCTGAAGGAATGGAAAAATAAAGAACTACACTACTATTCAAAACAGTAATATTTTTTAATAAGGACGCATTAAAAGGATTGAAGGTGATTAAAGATTTCAATATTAATAAGAAATGTTTCTTGAGCAGATTAGATTCCACATCACTCTCACGATACTTTGATACACTGATCGGTCTGCGCAGCGTCGCTTCGAGTCAAACAAACCTAATGGCTGAATCTGCCCTACACCCTCAAATAGGGCATTATTCCCCATTTGCAGTGTGATCATTCAATCCCACAACGCACCGCAATAACATAGGGAAAGGAGATTGAGGGTTTATAGGGGGCGATTTCAGATTCAGCCAATAATCTCTGTAGGATCACGTGACACTGAACACTGGAGTAATGCTGAAAATTCAGCTATGATATCACATGAATAAATTACATTTTAAAATGTATTAAAATAGAAATATTTTTTCAAAATTGTATTTCACAATATTACAGTTTTCACCAATTTCATCAACTAGATGCAGCCTTGGTCATCATAAGAAAGAAAAAAACAGACACTTTTGAATAATTGTGTTTGAATCAACTGTTATGATAAAAAACCGAAAAAACAAAACTATACATTGCAATATCAAATCTTCTGCTTTGGAGATGCAGGTATGATTCTAAAATGAACATTAATCCATTTTGATAATTTACTTAGTTCAGGTTGTAAAATGTGGTGAGACTCCCCAAAAATGCAAAGATATTTTTAAAAATAACATTTAATATTTGTAAAAAATAATTAATACATATTTCCTTGATTTTAAAATATGGCCATCTTACACTGTACTGCTTAGAAACCCTGGGAACATTATCTGCCTTCACTGGATAATCAGTGTAATATAGCTGTTGTTTTTTTCCTGTGAGTTGTTTGGGTGTGTTGCCATGCAAGAGGAATGTTTCTCAGGTTTCTAGAGCATTCTCCATGGTGTATAGCGGATTTGACACATCCTGTTACTGGCTGATGAAGAGATGTGTTTAATGCAAACCCCAACAAACTCTACTAATTCTGGCCATTGCATTGCTGTAAGTATTAAACTAACTGAATTAAAAAATATCAAATTAAAATGAATTAAAATAATAAGAGAAAGTTGATTGAAATACAAAAAATGTATACAATTGCATAACAATTTTTTTTGGTTGGTATTAGTCAATGGATTCAGTGGTTAATATTTAAAACCAGTTGTTTCCCCATGTGTGTATAATTGCGGACTTTTCTAAAATTCATCCTGGAGTTCCAGCCCCTAGACTTCCAGGCTCAAGATATCAGCTTACCTGAGAGGCATCATGGTGGTCCGACCATGTGTTGATCTGGACAACGATGGAAGCCTGAAATCATCTCTGCTCCGTGAGCCAGGAAGTGGGAGCGCGGAGCTGGAGAGCAGGTACGTCCTGACCAGAGTGCGATTTCTCTGCATCGCCCACTGATGCTTTAACCCCACAGTGTTGACGCTCAGCCCAGGTCTCGGGGTGGCACTCATGTCTGCACCGACAGCACCAGATGGACTGCAGCCGCCCCTCAGGGGTGCATGTGTCCACATACAGTGATCAATCATTCATGCACATTAAAAATACATCAGGCAAGCCCATTGGTCGCACACCACCAAATTCTCCCTTTCCCTCGCTCCGTTGTCATCTTACAGCACACAGAATGACTTGAGCGTGTCTGAGACATCCTGGCAGGTGGAGATATCTGATGTCAGGGTCGTCTTTAAATCATCTTTAATTCAATAAATCGTTGGCAAATATATTCAGAACAACCATTTAAAATAAACTAGAATGCATGTTGTTGTAGTAGTATATGAATTAAAATGACCCTGAATACTGTACAATTTGATCTTATGTCTTGACATAGCACATGAGAAACGAAGGTGAGTACAGTGTATTCAGCATTCAGAGTTAAGATGATGATGATGATATCAGATAAATGATTGTGTTAAGCAGTTTCCATCAAGAGTTGTCTGCCAGTTCCTGTTCTGTTTATTGAAAGTCAAATGAGCCAGATTACTGAAACTCTCACCTTTTGTGTCTTTAATGGCTCTTGGAGCCCCGCCCCCTTCGTTTAATAGTTATGATGATTGGATTAGGATTAATGACACTCTGATGACAGTCTGGGGGTGGGTTGCTGTAACTGTTTACTTTATTTGAATGCTTTGTTTAAGGCTGTCAGCCAGGTGTTTTGTCTCCATTTTTAAGCACTGCCCCTAAAATGTTTATAAACTAATGTATCACTGCCTTACTTTAAAAAAATCTTATTTCTACCCAAATCCTGGGTTGAGCCTTTTGAACAATTATTGTTTTTTTCAGTATTTGTGTAGATTTGTGATACACAGATCCTTTGTCAGACGTAACAACCCAGTGTTTGGGAATTTTATTTTGTAACCCAGTGTTTGGGTAGTTTTTTTGTAATGCAGCTCCTGGGTCAGACATAACCAGTGTTTGGGTAGTTTTTTTTGTAACAGATCCTGGGTTAGACATAACCCAATGTTTGTGTAACGCAGATCCTGGGTCAGACATGACATAACCCAGGGGTCGAGTTATAGATTGCAGGCTTTCTGCGACCTCTTCAGGAGAGCAGTGCCGCTTCGTCAAATTGGTGCATATCTTCAGTAAAATACATGTTTGTGTACATTTTATTTTATCTATAAATTCATTCATTATCATGCTGTATATCGTTTGATTTTATGCAAAGCAACATACAGGAGCGCATACAGGAGTGTTGAATCAGTCTTTTTGCGTGATGTGAACGCCTGATGCCTTGCATAAAGTTTTAGTCAATACAGAATATAAATACTTAAGTTCAAATGTTATGAGAACTGTACACCGTTTGTTTATGGACAGGTTATGGAGCCAGTCACAGTATATTTCAGCTGGTCTGGTCTGAAGTTAGATGTCTTTTAGAGTGTAGTGGGACTTGAAGACTGCAGCGGCCAACAGCAGATTCTGCTGAAGATACAACCAAGGCCCCGTTTACACTAGTGAGTTTTTCTTTTAAAGCGCATAACTTTTGCTACGGTTACACCTGTCGTCTACACTGCTCCAGTGTTTGAGACTTTTTGAAAATGATGCAGACGGCCTTTTGGTTTGAATACTCCAGGGTTGCATTTCAGTGTAAACGGACCCAAACGGAGACTTTTAAAAACCTTGGCGTGGCTGCCCACATTACACTACCAGAACACAATAAGTTTCCCAAAAGCACTGTATGCTTAAGTTGATCGTAGAGACCATTGGTGGCTATTGTTACAATGCTTTTGGGAAACGCCCAGCATAACGTCTCTGTATCATACCAGCCTCGACCACAGTGGAAACGATAACACGGAGACAGAACTGCATGCTTTGCGGTCCTTTTTTAGCAGCTGTTGTGCAGTTAAACGCTGTATTTTAATAATACTGCAGCTGCCTACATGCACAAGAGGGAACTGTTTACACTTGAGCATGCACAGTGCATGAATGGTCATGTAGTGTGGCCTGAGATATAGACAAGGATCACACCACTGTACGTGGCACTAGTCTCCTGGTCTTCACTTCTGAGTTTCCTACAATACTCATAGATTTATGTAGTCTTAGACTAGTGCATAACATTTAACTTCTCAACTTATGCCAACTGCCATGTCAATAAAATAGTACATATTTATGGCATGTGAATTTAATATTGACAATCATAACACTAACAATCGCTGAGAAAATCCTCCCAAGTGTCTGCTAAAAACCCTAACCCACATTTACTCCACCACACTTCTCAGACTGCAGGTTTATTTCCTTTTTGAACTACTTCCAGAAGTCGCTGTTAGCCAATAGGACAACAGTGATAAAACAAGAGAAACATAGCACCTTGACCTTAATTGATACTGGACAGCAGCCTGGGTGCTACTGGGTTACAGAGATCAGAGGTCTGTCTGTGTTTATAGACCTGCAGGACTCTCGAACATCTCACCAGTAAGTTTAATAAACAGACATTAGATTGATCTCCTTAACCAAAATACCAATAAACTGGCAACAACTCTAAATCATCGATTTTAAAGTCAGCTGCACGATGCACGTTCAGGTAAAACTCAAAGGTTTCTTCTTTTTAAAAAACAAAAATCACAAAACCCAGACAAAGGAATCTTGACTGTTTATTAAAAAAAAAAAATCATGATGGGTCCAGTACTGCACTTAAGATTCCCCAGCTGCCACGTCTCATCTGTACATCATACTCCCACAGGACTATACAGGACAAAGGCAAATAAAGTATAAATTAGTAAATTAGTTTCCAGTCCAAGCTAAGAAAATGCTAAGATTTAACACCAAGTACCTTGTAGTAAATTAACATTACACTATCAAAATTATGAGAAATATGATAAACAAAATGTTGGTCTAAACCTTCAAGGTCACAATTTAAAAATGTTCAATTATACTGTAATCCTGAACGGCTATAATTACTGTGCCAAATAATAATAAAAAAAACACCATTAACTATTTGTTTCTACATTAATTTTTTATTATAACATCACAGACCTGCACATTTTGGTCCACTGTGGAGGAACATCTCGTACCGAACAAGTCAGTAGTTCAGAGAACAGGTTCCTTGGTTGATCTAAAAGACAAATACTTTTCACTCCATCACACACAAATGCGGGATCATTGTTCATCATTGTTGCTTGTCATCGTCTCAATGCTTACCCATTTCTGAAATGGTTTGATGCTTCTTAACCTCCTTCAATCACCTGAGGCCCCTGCAGTAAGAGAACGACAGTGAGAATACAGAAGTAAACCAATACACAGTCCTACCTTAACTGCTGTACATGACTGTTATCATTAACATCATCTAATACTACATATATGCAAATGGGAAACAAAGGAGTCATAGCTACTTTAGTTCTCTCTCCAAAACCAAAATTCCCCCATCATGAAAAAAATAAAGCACATAACGTGAAAGTAAGTGGTTAGGAATATTACACATTGCTAAGTCACATTTTTTTAAATTTACTACTAAAGAGCATATATTACGTCATGCAAAAACAGTTGCTGTACAGATCACTAACTGACAAGGTAAATGACACTTGGACTCATTTCAGTACAGACGACACCACCTCAAACAAACACAATCGCAGATTACTAAAAGATAAGGATGTTGGGTTAAAGATCTGCCTCTCTGAGGCAGCCACTAGGTCAAAGGGTAGTTCTGGCATCACACTCCATAGAGCTGAAAACTCATGGCCCATACTATGGTTATCAAAATGACAGTTTGGGACCAAGGCGAATGGATCACAGTGTAGATAAACAGACACCTACACATACATCCAGACAGTCAAAATGCTGATCCAGCATTATACATAAGTTCCGCTCCGATCATCCACAGGAGCAGGAATATGCGCGCACACACACTGACCAGAGTGAATTTAGGGCACCATTAATAGAGTCTGTTCAGTGTTCAGTAACATGGCTGCGATACACTGCTGGAGAAGAGTGCAATACTTTTGTGAAGAATAAAAGAACACAATAGATTTGTGAAAACACCAAAGAAAAATGTACTTTAAAGCACTTTGATAACCCAGAGTATGTCCCACCCCAGTCCACATAGGATAGTTCATGAAGAGTGGAGGCAGCATTTCTGTGATATATAAATATACCAAACTAGTTATGAAGTAAACACACTGGATAGACTGCCAGGTTTGAGAAGAAAGAGAGAAAGAAAACTGACTTGCACTGACAGATGCATTTTTGCAACAAGACAAAACTTAAAGGCTATCTAATAGTGATGTTGCAACAACAACAGACCATGTTGATAGTCCAGGTTTAAGCACTCGAGAGATTGGAGAGAATATGAGTGGGAAAAGTCTGCAGTTTTATGTTGTGGAATCTATTATGCTTGGCATCAGAAAATAAAGCTGAATTAATAGAAACTGTGGATAATCCAAACATCACTCAACATTATAGTCAGAGAAACAACTAAATACAGACAACTAATAATTATAAAATTGACAGTATATTGTTTAAAAAAAAAAAGGTTCTTATGACCTATTCAAATAACTCTGAAACAAGTATTGTGGTTTCCACAAAAATATTAAGCAGCAAAATTATTTGGCGTTACAAAATATTTTTAAAGAGCAGCAAGTCAGCATACTAGAACGATTTCTGAAGGATCATGGGACACTAAATACTGGAGTAATGATGCTGAAAATTCAGCTATCATCAGGAATAGATTACATTTACAAATACATTACAATTTAAAATAATTCCTATATTTTCATCTCACAATATTACAGTTCTCACTGCATTTTGACCAAATAAACGCAGCCTTGGTGAGGAAAAAACCCCCTTACTGACACCAAACTTCAGAACGATAGTGTTTGTGTGTATTAACAAGCAACTGTGTCAGATTTTGCCACTCCACCGCTACAGCTTTTACATTTCTTTAAGAAAATTGTGGATTTCTCCATGCACTTCAACAGGACAAAATGTTGCTATTTTCCATTGATCAAATAAAGATGGGGGGGGGATAAAATCTGGTATACAAAAAATAAATAGGCAATTAATAATTTTTTTCTGAAGAGTCTGTTCCAAAAGCAAAATCATGAAATTTGAAACCGTGAAATTTGCTGTGCCTTTTAAAGATGCACTGTGTAAATTTAAGCAACATCTAGCGGTGAGGTTGTGAATTGCAAGCGCCCACCTCTACCTTTCGAAGCACAGAGAAGCTACGGTGGCCCGCACAGGACAAAGACGTCATCATCTGAGATGGCAGAGAGTAACTAGCGCTCAGTAGAGCAGTTTGTCCGTTTAGGGCTATTATAGAAACATGACGGCACAAAATAGCGACTTCACTGGACCGGTAATGTATGTAGATAGAAATGGCGCATTCTAAGGTAATAAAAACACAATGGTTCATTATGTAAGGTCTTTATACACCACTGCAAACAGTTATGTATATTAAATTGCATTTCTGTCAATAGATCCTCAAATACTACGCACTGCACATTTAACTAAAATCAAAAGTGAACTGAAATTAAGAGGATTATCTGAACATATCTATTCAGATTATAGTTCTCAGCACCTTACCCTTCATCATAAACAGACCATATTTTGTTTTACAGAGTCAACAGAATGCCACCACCCCCTCGATCGTGAGGTGCTTGATATTTCATTAGTGTGCAGTGCTTAAATTCATGACGCCTGGTCCCTGAAGACAGCTACTGTGTGGGAGACATTACAGAGCAGCTGAAATACACACAGAGGGAGCCAAAGTACCAAACACATTTCAGATATTGCTTACAAAAACAATTTCTGCACTGTGAATCCATTTTCAGGAGTGTGATGCCAGAACCCTGGTAGTATTTCAACACAGCTGATGAAAGAAGTAGTAGTACTTTATTTTCATGGAACAAAGACAAGATCACTTACCTTTTCCGGTGATATGCAAGCACACCTCTTGATGCAAATAAGTCCAGGCTCAACTGTCCACTGATCTGTAGAACTAATCCTCAATGTTACCAACTGCTGGGGTCTGTGGGTAAGCTGGACACTGGCCCCTAATGCTCAGCTATAGCACCACCATTCACTCAATACACAGTACAGACAGAGACAAGCTCTTGCCATGTTGCTAAAATCTCAGGAGACTGAAAGAGGCAAGTTTCCACTGTATTCTGCCAAGGGGGAAAACAGTCTTAACCATAGAGTCTGAGTCACACTATAAATAGTATATGGAAATCCATGGTCCCAGTGTACAGTGCTAACTACATGCAGGGGATGTCAAGTAACTGAAAAAGTTGACATACTCTGTGTGAACTCCTACTAGATGTTTACATTAAAGCAAGGGATTTATTCACTTTAAAAATGTGTCTTGATTTATACACTATATAAAAAATAATTCCAATGGCTGCAAGCTGGATAGAAGTCAAATATTTAACCAAAAATGAAAAGTGTGTCATTTATATTTCCTTGTGTTACTCCAAACCAATGTGACTTTCTTGTGACCAAGGCCTTTAACTCCTGGTATTAAGATGCTGTTTACACCACACAGTTTTCAACTAAAAACATATGCGTTTTGGCCAATCATTTAAATGAAAATTACGTTTTTGGGGTCTGAAAGCGCAAACTTTTAAAAGTGGGTATCAGAGTCAAGTTTTTGATAATACTGTTATAGTCTCCACGAATTTGTGAAAACTAATGTCATACACATTAGTTCAGTCTATAGGCTTGTCATATTTATTTACAAAGTGACAACACTAAAAACGCTTTGTCATACCAGGCCGGTAATTAGTCGTTTCCGCAGATGCCTGTAAACGGATCTTTTTGACAATGTTGTCTGTACACAAAAAAGAAAAACATTTTCTGTTTTTAGTACATCACTGACATGTAACCTAATCCATCTCCTTTCTCATTTTAAACCCCTTCTGTCCTGATTTCATCAAGGGAAGGGTCTATGCGGGTAATGTCGAAACAGAAGCGACGGAAAAACAGACTGAGAGCAGCAGCTGTCGTTTCACCTCTGATAGCTGCAAGAACATGCTTAACCCAGTGAGTGCGTGTTAGAAATCAGGAATGGTGCGAGAACTTTGTGCTTAGTACATTTTTCATCTTCAAACCAAACTTGGGTCTTCAGCTGAGAAAGTTTAAATCCCGTCTGGCTAACGTGCTTCCCATAATATTGATGCATAAGTGAAGAGTGGGCGGTCTTTTGTGGCTGTTCGAACACACGAGCATCTACACAACGAAAGCAGTCCGGTCTAATGCGTTTTTGACTACCTCTGAAAGTGGTCAAGCTCATACCCTTTTAGACCCTGTTTACACCTGTTTTTAGAGTTGTTCACTTGTGATCTGATCGACCAAAACAAATAAAAAATAAAAATTCTTAATACCAGCTGAAAACAGGGCCTAAAGGTGTGGTCACACTTATCGTTTATCTATGAAATGTCACACATTTGTCTTTGTAGTCTACCCTTTGAGTCATCTGAATTAAAATCACACTGGCCAATCATGATTACATCCCCCTTTAAGAGATTCCTCATTCCACTCATTCATCTGTCTGTATTTAACTACTTAAGATACAGCATAATTCAAAAGCTAAGTAACTTTTTTTTTAAATAAATGCTGAAAAACATCAATATGATGAAATGGTCAACAAATACTGGAATGATTTCTGAAGGATCGCGTGACACTGAAGACTGGAGTAATTCGCCACATTGGCCTCTTGATTTGAAAAGGGACATTTTACTAGTGATTATGCCTTAACACAAAGACTATTGTACATTTCCTATGGATTTATTGGGAACATTTTAATGAGCATGAAAAATGCTGTCCACTATGTATGGGTTACTCAAAAGAAAACCATAGGTTTGGAATGACACAAGGGTGAGTAATTTTCATTGAGTGACCATCTCTTTAAATATGGTCTGAAGTTGATCAGTGATCCCCCTCCCTCAATCCCTCTTTTCCCAGTGTGAATCAAGATGTAAAAACAAACAAACAAACAAAAAACTCCACCTTATTCTTCATTGCGGTAGTAAGCTATTTTCTGTGAATGTGCTGAGACTTCCGATTAATTTGCCGCTATAAGGAAACAACTACAAGAATAACGATGCAGTAAATGGTAAAGTCGTTTGCGCTACACACCAGTGTTTATAATTACAATACATTTAAGTCATATAAGTAACAGTTTGCAATATCAAGCAGCATATCCGACAGTTTTTGTACAGCTAAAATATTTGTATAACTGAAATTGGATAAGACCGGAAGCCTCAACACATTCAAGTTACAATGGCCTTGACCCCTCTTACGTAAAAAGAAAAAGGTGGATACTAGTTAAATGTACAGCTAAATTGATGAAAGATAACAAGAAAATAAATAATTCCCTAACACTATCAAACAGCCACAATTAAAATGGTTTGATTGCAGGACTTGGCAGACTGTAAAATAATCATGCGTTTTGCACTTACCAAGCCTGGAGGCAGTGTAGTGTTCTTGAAAATTGAGAGGAAAGTAATTATCTTTCTCTTCCTGCTAATATCCAAGAAACTAGCTACAAGAGTTTCAGGTGGGAAGGAGAAAACTCTTCCCATAAATTCAAAGTTCTTTTACACGGCGGCCAAAAACTTTGAGATGCAGGAGAATAATCAGATTAATTAATTTCCTGATGCTTTCAAACAGCCCTCCTGTCTTTGTCTAAACACTGAACGCTTAAGTTCATTCGGAAACCCTGACTGGTTGGTTTAGAGCAGTATTCCCAAAATAATAGATTGCGTTTTTTGACAATGCATAGTAGTGATGCACGGGTCGCGGTTAATCCGCGGGTCAAATAATAAAAAAAAACAATCCAAAAAATGCAGGTGGATGAAATTGTTAGTTTTACTTTTGTTTTCAACAATAATGGATCTCTCTTGTGGGAAAACATGCCTCTTTTGGCGCTTTTCCACTACACAGTACCAGCTCGCCTCGCCTTTGTTTTCCACTGTGTAAAAGTTGTACCTGTACCAGGTACTTTTTTCGTATCACCTCCGGTAAGGTTCTGAGCGAGCTGAGCGAGCACGTGATATACCCATATGCATGATAGACCCATTACTATTATGGCAACTTGGAAGAATACGCCGTGGTCTGACGAGGCGCAGACTTTCCTGTTTGGTTAGCGTGTGTGAGTCGCGAGAAAGATTACGTCACGGCAGTTTCCTGCGGCGTCGCTATGACGAACAGGTACTATAGTGGAGGTACTAGCTGCAATGGAAAATGGAGCAAAAAGCGAGCCGAGCCGACGTGAGTCGAGTTTAGATGGTAATGGAAAAGCGCAATTAGATGTCATTATATAAAACACAAAGAAACCTACATGAGACAGTGCTTAACTTGATAGCTTTAAAGGGGTCATGAATTGAGAAAAACTTTTCGTTGAGCTTTTGATATATAAAAATCATGGTAATATAAGAATATCCTGTACGTTTCAGAGCTGAAAACTTCCTTGTTAGTCAAAGAAAAGCTTTGATTGACAGCTGACCCAGCAAACCATCAATCTGTGAATGTGTGTCCCGTGACAGGATGAGATTCAAAAAGATGCTGTAGCGGCTTCTGGATCTGACAGGAATGATGCAACACAATTATGAGAGTATAAAATGTTGATAGTATTACAATGTTACGTTTTATATCTACTGATTATGTATGTGTCTAACGAAACATAACTTCCACGCTGTCACAGGCTTTGTATTTGAGTTGGTTCATTGTCCTGCGATTCGGAATCAGACTCGCACCATCTTTAATCTGTGTGAGTGAGATAAGAGATAAATCATTGTGTTTGTTTGACATTTTGTCAAAACAAAACTGTTATTCAATCATAGCAGTGGGCGTTTACTTCCAAGTCTTCAATGTGTCTCACCCATAAAAACAAAGCATTTCAAGAGCTAGGCTCAAAACCAGGTTAGGAATAGCCTATTACTTATTAATTCAAAGTTTTTGAATGTAAAAACCACGCAAACATCATATGTTGACCTCAGATAAAAAAATAAAGCCAGTTCATGACCCCTTTAACTAAAAAAATGCACACTTATCAGAATAATTTATAATGAAATGATTTGTTTTTCAACATAAATGGAGGCAATTTTCCATAACTCTTGTTTTAATTTAATAAAATTCTACAGAGTTCATGCCAATGAAAGCAATAAAATGGGTTTCATTTTATTTAATCATAAGCTAATTTAAATACCGCAATGGGAAAGTGCTGCATCAGCTGGCAATATAAATTAAGTCTAGCTATTTTTAATGGTAAAAAGCTGATTCAACACTGAACTTGGAAGTTTCATTTGCATCAGTTTGCTGAAGAAATACTGAGCTACTGGAAACATGATGTGACCAGCATGAAGGGAGTTTGCACATGCATCACCGTTATTGTGATGTGTGCAATATTTAATTGGACTTTATATACTTGACATCTTTAAAATGTATAGCATTAAATTTTCCTCAAGGCTAGAGCTGCACGATGAATCGTTAAAAGATCTCTATTCAAATAGCCAAATTTTAATTCTAAAATGACTGTTTCCGCTATGTTCATTACGCCTGTTTCACATCAAATGTGTCAGCGGAGCACAAACAGCATGTATTTTGTTGCTGCCCATGTTAATGAATAAGAGTCGGCCGTCAGGCATTCGATTGGATGATTTATTTTTAACAGCGGATTTGGGTGACGTCAGAACTGATCCACGCATCTGTAATGCATAGTGATTAGAAAGCAGTTGATCTTCCTCAAAGCTTAAAAAATGAACTAACGTAAATGTACTACGTCACAGGGCAAAACAAAATGCCCAAATGGCCAACATTAAGGGCAATCCTCAGCTCTCATATGGTATATCACTTGTTTCTTGAAGAAATCAGCTTCTGCAATTTGATGGTTTGATTAGATTCACAGATTGTGGGGAAAAAAGTTTTAAAAACTAACGTCTTGAACCTCAACAATGCAGTCTAGGAAATGTAGTCTAAACTAAAGTTAGACTACAAAAATTGAATTCTAGAATTAAGAACTACGGTCAGATTAACAAATCTTAAATTAAAACAATTTCTTAAGAACTCCCAGAGAATTTTTCAATAATTACACTTAAGATAAATTTAAAGTTCTCAAATATATATATTTTTTTCTTCTTAAAACGATTGTCTGATTTTATGGTGGACTCACTTATTAACTTAAGGTAAAACGCCTCAAAGGCTGTCTTTTTGCACTGCCTGTATATTACTGTAATCTGCAGAAGTGCCGCATTTTTTTTTAACATGCTGTATATTTTTAAAGAGTCCGTCTCAAGATGGAAATAATAATAATAATAATAATATGGATGCTTGCCAAAACAGGCATTTTGACAATTACTTGTATTTGACACAAAAGAGAACTGAATTCTGAGAGGCAGCTTTATGCATGCGCTTGGATTCTGTAGCCGATCAGGCCAATGACAATTCGGTCAATTGACCCGAATGTCTCTAACGCTTGCCAAAGGCAGTTCTTATAGGCAATCCTTGGAACGCATCCTGTATCTGTGTGTGTGTGTGTGTGTGTGTGTGTGCGCGGTCTTACCTTTGGGGATTTGAGGAATTCAAATTCCTCTTAAATGTGTCTTTAGATTAATTTAAATATTTAACTATATTTCTAAACTTTCTCTAACTTTAAAAACAAATCAACTATGAAAAACTGTATTCTCAATCTTTCATAAATCCTGCCCTAGAACTTCAAATTAATACCAACACTCTAAATTTGGGACACAAAGATGTAAGAAGCCACACTAATAATTGTAATGAAGCAAAATAAACTTGGTTGTTTCCAAATCAGACAAACAGGCCAACAAGGATTTGGTCAATGATAAATAAATTGTTACATACCATAATGTCATATTTTGTAGTGGATTAGGCTCACATATTCATTCTGGCAAAAAAACAGATGACCTAGAGCAAAAGAGGTGACAAACTGACATGAAGTGACCAACCATGGTCTGTTTTAACACACAGTGCTTTAAGAGAAGAACAAGACGTAGCATACTGACGTGGTCAATGATGACTTGTCTACTTGCTACAAAGTGTCTTGAACAAAGCTCTTGAAGTTTTAATGCCTTGAACCTCACAATCTTTGGCAAATCCAGCGCCTAGTTCTTCCTTTGAAGTGCTCATTGAAGAAGCCTGGGAAATTGTAAATATTTCCAGGTGGACTGATAAAAAAAAACAAGCACCCTGAAAATTAAAAGCCAGCAAATCAGACTAGAGCCTGATATTCAGAATAATCTTCAGCCATTTTGAGAGCATTATACATAAGACAGCTGGTGAACAGTCCATTGGCATGCCGCATTGTGGCTTAGATTAATAGTGGATAAATGGCTAAAATCCAAAATTGTTCCAAACTCGAAGACACTTCAGAAGTCACGAACAAACCTGTTAAGGAAGAAAATGTATAGAAAACCAACACAAGAGAGAATACATTTTACCACAGTGAATCTGGGAAAATCTGCATGTGAAATTACCTTTTTCCAGTTCCATTCTTGATGCTAAAATTACCTTAATTACATAAGCCATGTGATTCAAAAACACTAGCAATAAAACATCAACTCATATTACAACATGGCATTTCAATTAAGAAATATGTGTTTTAATTACAGTACAATTACAGTTTAAGTGTAGAAAATTTAAGAAAGTAGAAGAAATCAAGTTAATTGATAGCCGTGTCCTCACTCCAAAGGCAATAGCAAAATAGAGTGAATTGTAAAAGACCAAAGGCATGGGTCAGGAATAAGGAAATTTACAGAAAAAATAATGCCCAAAATGTAGGTCTTATGCAAAGTGCAATGGAATTAATTTATCAATTATTTTAATATAAATTTAATAAATTAAGTTATTGTCAAATGAATTGCTTCTTTCTCCAGCTTTGACAGCAGCAGAACATGTGCTTGAAGAAAAGCTTGACTGTTTTAACAGTAACTTGGTGGAGAAGGAAGTTGAATTTAAACTGGTATATCACCTATTCCAAAATAATGGCTTTATGGGATGACAATAAGGATCTCTCCAAAAGAAATATACACTTTAAGATAATCAGTGATATTACAATATAGAAGTCAAGCTTTTAATATGAATTGCGCAATGTGTTATAATTATTATAACAGAGCAGGTTTAATGAGTACAGCAGATAATTAAGGATATGATGTAAACTATTTCTAGAAAGTGCTGCCCAAAACAAGTCAGAAGGCTTGCTTCTCTCTCATTTTGATTTGTTGCTCATTGTTTACAAGCTGCACAATATAACCTGCATTTGGCCTTACTCCAATGCTTACTAATGATTGTCATTCACATGTTGCAAATTTACAGAAATAACATTTTATGCAGCACCTCTCAAATCATATGAAAAATGCTACCAACTATGCAAATTGACTGGCAAAATGAAATACAATCAACTGAAACAATGCAGTGACGTGGTTACTACACGCTAAATTCAACCACTTAAACTGTGTGCTTTCAAGAATAGATGAGAGCAGTAATATTTAGAATTTTTTATTCGAGTCAGCATCGGAACTAGAAAAGGACATTCTTTTAAATGATATAAAATAAATCGCTACAAGAAACATGCTACTTGGTGAAGTAGTATCCGTCCCTGTAACCTCTGCACAGTAAGTTGAATGAAAGTAAATTGGTAAGAGGTTGGAGGATTTCACTCTTCTTAACATAGTAATTATATTAAATTTGATTTACTTATTACCAAATTTAAAATTTCAAAGTCTAAAAAAATATTTTTGTTAAATGTACATACATTTCAGAATTATTGCAAGCCATCCGATGACATGCATTCACACATCGGCTTGTTCAGAGAAGTTAAAGACTCACTAGGCTTGCTACCAGGTTAAGCCTTTATGCAAAATAGAACTACTTGTGTAATTTTCTAACATTTACAGATGAGGTAACACCATGGAATGCAAGTCATGTAGCGAACAAAATCTCGAATATCAGAGCAAGCTGCGCTAATCTACAATTATGAGCTAGTTTGAAGCTCTTAATATAAAGCATGTCTCATGGATCTTAATTTGGATCTTGCACTTTCCTACAGTAGCTCACTCTGAGATCAAAAGGCATTGTCTTATTCTATATCATTGTGAAAATATATTGATATACCTTATAAAATCTATACACCACCCAGACCTAAGAAGATCATGTCAAATCATAAACACTAGGTTTCATAAAAAAAAGCATAGTCCCATAAAAAAAAAGTCAGCAAGTTTAAGACGATTTAACTGAAAGCAACACTGACATCTTAAAATATATCAGTACCATTATTTCGTCTCAGGATACACACCTATAAAATGGCAGCAGTATACTTTCAAATGGATACTTTATTTTTGTAGTGTTGGTTTCAATTTAAATGTTGGATTGTCAACCAAGAACACAAATCCTCATAAACTGGCTCTTTCAAACCCTTTGGTTTCATAAAACTTA
This sequence comes from Gobiocypris rarus, assembly GCA_023029165.1. NCBI lineage: Eukaryota > Metazoa > Chordata > Actinopteri > Cypriniformes > Gobionidae > Gobiocypris > Gobiocypris rarus. The sequence goes on from CM040919.1 coordinate 7,695,956, forward strand.
ACATGCACTGCTTTTGAATGCAACAAATGTTAATCAGAAGAATTCTGTTCAAGTTTCCAAGGATTCAGTCAAAAGCCAAAAAAATGTATGTCTATGACATCCGTGTGATTCCTCTCTTTCATCGGAGTTAACCAGTCCAACTGCAAAAAGCCGGTAAAATGATGATTTCCCAAAAACTGCAATCACTATGGCACATTCAATCACTGATCTGCATCCCAGATGGCTCACATCTTAACCAATGGTGAGTTTAGGGTGGGATTATTGGTTTATCCAATCATTGGAAGATGAAGGAAGTAGTGCACTGGAAACATGTTAAGTCATTTTTTCCTCAATTACATTTGGTGACACTAACTGCGTCAAAGTTACGTATTCCACCAAAAATAAAATAAAATCCAAATAAAATTTTAGATGGAGGTACAAAAATTATTATTTTTCTTTTTTAAAGAATTAGAATTTCTCTGCAATTGCGCTACACAGTTAACAGTAAGTTAAGGAATTTTACCTTGTTAAAAAATGGTTTTACTATAATTTATGATTGAAAGCAACACTGTGATCTGGGTGAAACCAATCCTGGGGTCTAATTTATAAAGCTTGGTACATACTCAGCAAGAACAAATACATTTGTTCGTTTTCTCGAGATGCAAGAACAAAGCTTGTTCTGGTCAGGAGATTCCATTCTTCACGAGAAAAGCAGGTTGCGAACATTTCCGTTTCTCCGCATTAACCCCGCACACTTTAAATTTCTGACCAAATCACACACTAGTTGTAAATGGCCTTAAACAAAACCAAGTCAGAATGTTTAAGCTATACTTCCATTTAAAAAAACAAAACAAAAGACAAAACACATCAATCCATATTTAACTTATGGCTGCGTTCCACTTTGCTTTTAGGCAAGCACTCGCAAACTTCCCTAAGAACTTCTCTTCGGGGAAATTCCCACCGTCATATTGAAGCTTTCCACTTGGTTTATATAGTCCCATGATTTTGACCGAGTCTACTCCGAAGTACACTTCAAGCAGCTCTTTATCCTGCCATTAAACTTGATTGTAACTTCACAGCAGATTGCACTTAACTATAGTGGTGTTAATATAAATTATTATGAGAATTAAAATCACATAAGTATAATACATTAACCATATTGAGATTTAATTGCATAATACTTGTAGCTACCTTATGTTCAGTTATACTTTAGTTTATACTAATGATTTTTTTGGTTTGTGTAATTTTATTTCTCTCCAACAGCTCAAATACCTATAGGATTTTATATTTGAACCAAACAAGAACTTGTATGCATATAGAATGGTGCATAAAATAATCATAAAAAAGGGGTTTAAATAATAAATCAGCTTCATAGTGAATTCCAAGTGAACAAGGGCTTAGTGCGTTCCATTTAAACCTATGCACAAACCTTAATCTACCAGTAGTGGGCACTCGTGCAACTTAAGCAATGATGCACATCCGAGTACATGAGATGGAGGGAAGTTAGCAAGCGAAGGGCATAAATTGGAGTGGAACGCAGCCCAGGTCGTTCAATGTCAATGATAAATCTAAACTTTTGACTAACACAATTTATCTAGGGCTGCCCCAAATATACGACAAATCATATGAATTGGTTAACTTGAAAAAACCCTTCAAAGGAAGTGGTGAAGCCACGCAGTCCATGAGGGACATATCGTTAACGGCGGGTCCTTGTGGTAATCACAGTATGTCGGGCAGGAAATCCAAACGTTTGCCCATCATTTGAAACATGTTAGTAATTGCCACTTTACATGGCAAATCGCTCTAATGTTAACATAAGCCACGTTTCCACCGCAGGAAACAGGGACTTTGGGATGGTACTCTGTGTGTTTCGACCGCAGAGCCCAGGGTCTAAAGAAGTTCCGGAAAAATATTTCCCCCTCAAAACGGCCCTGCTCACGAGGTAGTACTTCTTCAAAGTTCAGGAACTTTCCAGGATGGGACTTAAAATGCTGCATGAACTCGACCAATCAGTATGTTCAGCGTTTTATTTCAACCACTATTTTTGTCTAAGTCTATTGCATTTATTCCTGATAACAGCACAAACAATGTAAAGAACCCAATGTACTTTTTGCGCTATTTTTAAGTAATTAAACTCAAAGCTTCGTAGCTAATAGAGAGAGATGCTGAACAGATGCAGTTATGCCTCTCATCATTCTCGATAATTCAAATAAATGCTGTAATTCATTCATTCAAATAATGTAATTGTATACACTTCTTATGCTAAATGCTAGATCTAAAAAGCCATAAATTTTACCTTTCTAGTTAAATATTACATTTCAAACATCTCCACTTCGCTTTAGGCGGTTCTTATGCCTCCATGTTGTGCATTGAAATCGTTTACTGCACAGCTAGCCGTGGATCATCGCTTACATAAATGTGCAGTTATTCAACTAATAGCTTGAATGAACGACTACAAGTGGACTAGAACAATCTTTAGTCGGGGGCAGCCCTAAAGGTCTCCTAAAGAAGTACAACTCCAAGCAACAACCTTTAAGATGAAGAAAATTGACTAGATGCCTATGCGTGTCAAGTGTTAGATACCCAACACATGACAAAATTAAACATTGTGCCAACAACACCTGAATGGGGTTTGGGAGAACCAACTGCACTCTTTATTGAAAATGTACATGTAGTATTTTAAATGTGAATGGCACAGAACACAGCCATAGAAAGGTCAGAACAAATTTACAATATTCACCAGCATAACACAAGTAACATGACAAGATAAAGACTAATAAGAAAGGGGATTACATGTTAGCAGCACTAAGCCAGTGCTGACTTCAATGGTTTTATTAAACCTATTAAGAATACAAAATAAAAATAGGACGAAAAAAATCTTGCCACAAATGGGATGAGCTTTCAGGCTAAAATTGCAAGAAAATTCTTTGAACTTAAATACATCAATTGTGACTCCAGAATTGAGCCTCTGGAATTCCACATACAAACTTTGCTTTTAAAGTGCCAGATCAGAAGCGTGGCTTCTTGGCAGAGCCATCATATTCCTCACGGACCCTGCCAAATCCTGGGTTTCCAGCACCCATGCCCCTTGGACCACCTGGCCCACCTGGCTGGAAACGCTCATTGCGCTACATGGACCATGTTCAGTTATGTATCAGTTGGGAGGGGAGGGGGGGTTACGTTTTGTAGAAATTATGGAGTTTACATCCATGGGTATGGGAGAAAAGCAACAATGGGTAACGAGTTCCATGAGTTCATATTTTGAGCAAAGTATAATTTAAGTGGGATCCAAGGAAAACAATCGGCGAAACAGTTCCAACACGCAGATCCACAGGTGCCAGAGGTGACATAGGAAAAGGAAGAGAGGGTAATGTATTCATTAGTCAAATACCATTACATTGCATTCCAATAGCGCTGCTAAGAAATTCTGCAGGATACAAATATTAGCCCCATTTGCATGGGAGATTTAAAAGCGGAATCGCGTCCAAGTTGAGCGTTTAACGTTGGATTCCCCAAACTTACGATTATGCCAGAGGTTTTTTTTTTTTTACTAGACAAAAACCCTCTTAGCCATATGGGCAATTACAAACTCCTACATTATGAATGCAAAATTAAATGTAATTAATAAATGTGAACATATGCATTAAGCATTTATGAATAGCTTAACTTCGCGAAAACCACAATTTGAAAAACTGTTAACAGTTTTTTTTTTACATTAAGAGATCTGGTGATTTCAGATTTGCAAACTGTTTAGCCATCAGTTTAGTTTGAAACATTTGTCTTAAATGTATTGTAATTTTGACATTCATCTGACACAGGCTAAGACTTGTCAGAACATGCAGTCATGATGGTTAATTGCATGAAATAGACTATCTGCAAATTTGACAAACGGCATCTTGAGTTTGCAGTCAAAATGCAAACAGCCTTTTCCTATTTTATCTTTTTTTTCAAAGTTCAACTGAAAAGTTTAGTCCATCTAGACTAACACAAAGAGGGATGCAGTGAATCGAAAGGTTACAGATTTGAGATCATCATAATCCTCTAAAAACTGTGAAAGCATAGGGTTGTTAAAGTTAATGTTAAACATTGCTACTTTTGCATTAACAGTCACAGAACATTGGCAATCTGCAAAAAGACTATATCCACTTGTTGAGTCCAATTTTTTCTGCAAAAATGGCTGATCACTTAAAGTCAAGATGAAACTCTAATTGCAACCCATTGTTGTTCTGTAAAGCAACATTGCTAAGCCGAACAAATTTCAACATAGAAAAATAAATAATCTAAGGCAGGACTTGAGTTGAGCACTATTCTCCTCCTAAAACACAATCAGAACTCATAGGCCTAAATTTAGGTGGCGTTGGTGACATCAGCCAACATAGACAATAGTTTGAGGGGGACCAAGTAATAACATGTGAGAAAGTATTACTAAATGTTTTCATCAGAATAGGCACACGAACAGTAACTTGAATTAAAGTACATGGGGTCCATTTTGATTTCATGTTGACTTTAAGAGTTAAAAATTAGATTCTTACCTACTAAAAAGTTCATTCAAATATACAACTAAACATCTTAAGACAAAATTCTTGCCATCAGACACTAAAAAAGATCATTCAGTTTCAATACAGAAAAAAGCCTCTTTGCTTTGCTATATGCAAATTCCAGGGGGGAGTTCCACTTATGTTCAAATGAAACCACTATCTATAGTTTTATATCCAACAACAGGATGAGATCATGCTCACAAGATTTCACTTGCAGATTCTACTCATAAAATTCCTCCCTGAAAGGTGGAGATATGTTATTCCTACTTGCTGAAGCCTATTTGAAAGGAAACCCCAATCCCCCAATCACTCCCTGTTAACTGGAGCATCAAGTCAAAGTAGCACACAGGCAACAAGTTGAATCCAACATGTTGTAAAGCACTGGCTTTGCTGCTGAATTTCTTTCCTGAACCACAAAGCTTCACAGCAAATGCTTGGGCCAGATAAACATGTAATCAAGAAGGGGTGTGCGATATATATCATCTACAATAACATTGTAATTATTTTTTAATGATGTGCAATCAGAGTATGTCCCTCACATTTTCGTGATTTACTCTATTAAAATGCCATAAAAAACTTTTATTGAATAGGAGTCTTAGGATATATTTATATCATATGATAGTTAAGCAGATCACTCGAAGAATGCCATTTTCCATACAAATATCAGCATATTTGATTTTATAAAACAGTTTAATAAAAAGTTAATTTTAATTTTACTTATTTTAGGCAAAATGTTGCCATTTCACAGACAAAAAGAGTTCCAAACAAAGCCACAGCATAACGGTTTTGAGTCTAAGCAACAGCAGCGTTTCTTTAGCAAATTAATCCTTCGAATTAATGACTAAATGACACTCGATAGGTAACACTTTGTTTTTGAAATGATCAGCCTTTCGAACAAAACCGTTGAATGAATCGAACGTTGCCTTTTCTTTTCAATTAAAAAAAATAAGTCAACATTTTATTTAATATATTTTTAACAGCAGGTTAAGTGCATTTTTCACCTTTAAACAGTCTGTGTAAGTGCATCTAAAATGCCACTTCAAATGCAACTTCTGTTTCCTCTGCATTGCAAAAATGTAGTTGATACAGGTTTCATTTGATTGGTAACAGCACTAGTGTCATCTTATTGCATTTGACCAATAAATTAAAATAGAATAATTTGACAAATGATGCATAGTCTATATGGAGGCAAGAAAATTTGCCCTGAAAAAAAGTAAAAAAACTGAGAATTTCTAAGTTTGCTGGGAACGAACCACTGCACAGAATATGACAGTCAGCGGTCCACAGCATTCCTAAATCTGTGAAGGGTACCAGCACAATAGTACACTCAGCAAAATATTGTCTAATCACTGTTGAACAAAATCCCTGAAAATATTGAGGTATCATTTCAATATCGCACACCCCTAATGTATGGACTTAAATTACATAATACAAACTGCTGTTGTACTTGTTTTGAGTCATAATGGCTTAAACTCAAATTAACATACAAATATCGAAAGCACACAAGAAAAAAAAAAAAACTATTTCTTGACGATTAGGAAATGTGTGCCATTTTTAAGCAACCTGAGCTCTTTTCTTTACAGCAAATATGGGTCAAACCCAACTCCATTCTCACCATCCAATGGATGCCAACCAACACCTCCAACCAGCTCCTCAAAAGCTCAGCCACAGTCACTGTAACTTAAGGTCATATTCATTTTGTGATTAAGTTGCTCAAGTTCATCTGCACTAAATGCCCAGTCCCAAAACTACAAAAAATAGCTCCAAGCATGGAAATGGCATTTCCATGTGATGACCATCGCAGCACTGACATGACTTTGACATAGATTTGCAACAGTAAAAAAGAAAAGAAAAAAAAAAGCACAGCATTTTATAGGGTATTGTTTCACCACATACGGTTTCACCAGGCCTTTTGTTTGAAAAGAGGGTACATTGCTATTTCAAAGGTATTTCAGGATGCAAACATGCCTGTCTTTATTTGCAGGAGTAGACAGGACTTACAAGTACATGTTGTAAACAGGTGTATAAAAATTCTTGGGCCTTAGTACAGACAGACTTGCAAAGCAACAAGAGAAGGAAAGTGAGGGGAGCTGAGCTTGAGTGCTGACAACAACTTCTGACACTAGATGGAGGGACTATAATCGAATCACACCAGTGATCACATCACACTTGCCAGTGACAGGTCTACTAATAATCCATCCAATTTATAAACCTTCAAACACAAAAGGGCCTCAGTTCCTATGAACCACAATAGCTCAACTCAAAGATGATCAAGCATTCAATATGCACACACACACACCCGCCACATTCACTCTAGCTTTCAACTCAGGAATACGTTACCATTTCGTTGGAAATGCCCCCTGGTGCTGATCCCCCCAATCCTTGGTGTCCTTCAAAATTCATTCCTGTCAATGGGAACTTCTGGCTAGGTGACCCAAACGGCATATCTGTTCATATTTTTAAAAAGGCATAATTTAGTTTCATTGGCCCTGTAATGCATGACATATGAAATAGAAAAATATTTTACAGTTTACTGAGCCCTTGAACAAAATATATAAAATTAGAAAATTTAGTAATTTGACATTAGGCTTTTATGGTCCATAAAGAACTATATACACTCAATGAGGGGGAAAAAACTGCTTTATTCAGAGGACCAAAATGTCATTTGGAACATGTATTTCAATCCATTTCAAGCATTCAATCCAAATTTCTTCTGTTTTTGACTTAATGTAAATCAATTAGATTATAACAGTATAGCAGACTACTTACATAAAATGCATGAGCTCAACGTCTTTGTAAGATGATTTCTTAAATGCTTTGTTTTATGATCAAAGCTCTATAGCTTAGTTTTATGATCTGTAGTTTTAAAAAGGTAATACAGCGATGATTGAGAGATGTGTAAACATTCCTCAAAAGCCTTTTGAATCATATTTAACTAACTTTTTAGCAAGACAAATTATGTATGGTTTAACCAAGAAAACCTAAGTTGCTTCTGTCCAATGCATGTTCACCTTAAAGTTATTCTTAGGTTTACTTTTTAAAAATCATTAAACCATACAGGCAGTCAGTTGGTACCTCATTGCTATAATATTGAAGGTTAAAATGAACTTATTTGTATACAATAAGTAAATACCAACTCATTATTTTGAAATCTAAATTTAAAAATACATCAAATATTGGAGGTAGGGATGGGCATGATTAATCGACGATTGATAATTGATCGTTAATAATTTTGTTGATCACATTAATTTGTTATCGATTAATCTAATGCATTTTTATTTTATTTTATCTAATGCAGGTTGCGTTGCGTAGTGTGAGTCAGCAATTAAATGTATTGCACTGTGTGGCAGCAATTTAACATTTTACCACCAGGGTGCAATACCACTCAATGCGAGGCTGGCATCGAAGCAGAACTTCAGAACTTTCTGAGGGAGACTTCCCCACCCCTGAATTGCACATCTACAGACTGGTGAAAAGTGAACGAAATTAGGTTTCCCGGGCTGGCCAAGTTAGCGCGGAGGTCTGTGCATCCCGGTAACGTCAGTCCCCTCAGAGCGGGTGTTTTCGGCGGCTGGACTGACTGTCACCAGGTTGCGGCCGGTCGCGTCTGACCCCAGATCATGTCAACATGCTTATATTTAGCACAGAACATGTGTGATGGTGGCATTTTTGTACCACAGCGGTGGTCTAGGTCTGTGCCGGTGAACGTGACATCCACTTCACTGCGGTAGTAGAGCGCCAACGCGGTGGTCGGCCAAACATTTTTTTTTGTTGTATGTGAATGCTGTTTTACATGAATATTATGACAGGAGTGAAGCACAATGCTTTATTTACAAAATAAATAATATGTTTGCAATTAAATGTTACCTTGCAGCCATGGAAACATTAATGTACATGAAAAATATGTTCGGTTTGCCTAACTGAACGTAGTTTAACTGCCACAAGTTGATCTTATAATAAAGGTCTCATCGAGGAAAAACACGCCGCATTTTTGTATTCATTGCATTTTTTAATTATAAAAGTTAAATTAATTTTATTATAAAAAATAATGATTAATCGATAGTCGATCGTTATTTCTCCCGACGATCGACTAAGAAAATTTAATTAAATGCCCATCCCTACTTGGAGGATTGTAAAAACATTTTTCTTCATAACTGTTTGAATCTTTGTTCAAGGATTGAAAACAAACACAGAAGAGAAAATAATGTTGAATAAAGTCATAGTTTTTGTTATTTTTGGACCAAAATGTATTTTCGATGCTTCAAGAGATTCCAACTGATGTTACATATGGACTACTTTGATGATGTTTTTATTACCTTTCTGGAAAAGGACAGTATACCGTACATACAATTTTCAATGGAGGAACAAAGCTCTCAGACTAAATATAAAATATCTTAAACTGTGTTTCGAAGATGATCGGAGGTCTTAGGGGTGTGGAACGACATTAGGGAGGGGGAGTCATTAATGACATACATTTCATTTTTGGGTGAACTAACCCTTTAATGACGCCTTTCCACAGAGTGCAAGACGTGATACAGGTTTCAGTAAGTTGCACTTTATCTTTTAATATACCATCTGATCATATTACACTTAAGTTATACATATATATTGTTGAATTATCAGTAGACAACAGCATGTTCATTTTATAAGCTTTCAGATCTAGAATGTATCTTACCAGCCAACCCCAGGCCTCCACCAGAATTCATTCTCATCTCCCGCTCTCTCTGTAATAAATAAATAAAGTAAATATATATATAAAAAGGATTTAAAGGGTTACTTCAGCAATTAGCATTAAGCTTTGTATCAGTAGAAATCCAGGAGTATATTCAAATTATCGTACTTTCCCCACTTATATGACCCTGAGATGAGAGAATTATGTATTTTATTTCAGGAAAAATTCCGGCCAGAGGCTAAAGACTACAGCCAGCAGGAGGCGCTATTTCCGCATGTTTTCAACATCACACTCACACCACTCGGCTCGGGAACTGCAGAGATTCATGTAAACGAAGCGGTGGAGAGCAAAGTGAGTGTTTCAAATTTTCAAATGAACTTCCTATGAAAGTTAAGCTTCAAAAACATAACTGAAAATGCACCAGACTGATCACGCGCTGTGAGTGTATGCGGCCGCGAAACCTGTGATTACCTCAGCTCATGTGATGAATGTAATCTGACTCCTGCTGTGTTTGTGCTGTGACACTCAGGCTCACTCACATTATGTTGAACAGACAAGTTCAGTTTTTAATTGTAAAGTCTCTAACTGAACTGATTTTATGAAAATGAACGCGGTGGGCAAGTGATCCAGACAGTTGCCATGCCTAGAGTAGGGCAGGGAAGGGTATTCTGGGAATTGTTGTCTTTCATCCCCATGAGACAAAAATAAATTTTCTGTGTTTTCTCAGTCTAGAAGGCACCAAATTCAAAAATAATGTCACATTTCTACTACATTAATGACCCAGTTTAAATACAGATTCATCTTCCCAGCGCTGAAGTACCCCCTTAAATAAGAACTTTCTAATGATATTGCTTACATTATCCATGAAGCCACCCATTCTGTAGGACTCCTCGCGTTTACGCCTCATCTGTTCTTCAAGTTCCCTCTGCCGCATCATCTCCTCCTCTCTCCTACGCCGTTCCTCCTCTTGCCTGCGAGTGAGAACAATCAGTTAGTTAACTACTTTCACAGCAAGGTTTTCAAGCACCATAATACACAACATCAGACATACCGGAGTTGCATCTCTTTACGTTTCTGCATCTCCTGACTGTGCATTTCTTCCATTCGACGAAGTTCCTCCTGACGTCTAAGAAGGTCTTTAAAAACAAAATGAACCCCCAAAACAATTATTTATCCCATAATCAAATTAAAACAACACAAATACACCGACTAAGAGACAATACTCACCCTGTCGGAGCATGTTTGCTTGATGCTCATGATAAGCATCTTCCATCTCCCCTTCCAGTTTCTCACGGGCCTCACGAATGTTTTTCTCCACTTGCTGCCTCTGTTGTTTCTCCATCTCATCAAGGGATTTCCAGCGCTGGGAGTATTCAAACTCAAAGGTGCCAGGACGGGCGAACCGAGGAGGCTGATCTCGCTCCCTGAGGACAAATCAAAGCCCATCAAAATCCATGATCATGACAAATAAACCAACGGGGAGGGGGTCATATGAATGAAGGAAGCAGGCTTTCAAAACAAGGCATGTGGAGTATAATAAACATTTTTGTTACAGCTGCCAAATCACTGGTCAAACGTCATTTACATGGTAAAAATCCTTTTACTACTTTACAACCACCAGAGCTCTAAACTGACAGCAAATCTCACGAGACTTTGATTCTAGCCACAGAATGTAAAATAAAAAGTTAAATTGAAACTTACTTCTGATAACTGGGGTTCTTCTGTGCAAGCTTCTCCGGCAAACCATCCTCATCATCGTACTGCTCTAACAATTCAACCACAACTGGACGGGGTGACCTAGCAAAATATAAAGAAAAGAAGGAGATTTTCTACAAGTCCATCCAGTAAAATGATTTACCATATACACATTATAAGAACTTCATCTTACGATGTGAGAAGGAACACTCCATCACTGATACGATCCATAGCCTTCCGTGCAGCTGGTTTGGAAGAAAACTCAACAATGCCCTTTCCTGTTGAGCGGCCACGATCATCTACGATAACTACAGCCCTCTCCACCACACCAAACTGAGAGAAGGCCTCTTCCAGCAGCTCATTGGACACAAATGGAGATAAGTTGCGCACAGAAAGCGCAGCAGAATGAGTGGCAAAACGAACTCTGAGAGGCCTGCCTTTCATCGGAATATCATCCAGCTCAGCTTTTGCAACCTCAGCCAAGGCACGGGATTCCTGAACACAAATAAAGACTGTTAAATTGTGCGCATATCTAAAAAGACTTACATGGAAAGGACTTGAGTCTTACCAGTCTGATGAATCCAAAACCTTTGCTTTGATTGATGAAAATCTCACTGGGCTCCCCATACTTTGCAAACAGTTTCCTGAATTCGGTTTCAGTGATGTCGTTTGGTAGGTTCCCAATGAACAGACGGCAACGTTGAGTGTAGGTTTTCTCCCCAGGTTTGCGCAACAAAGACAGCGTTGCCTTCAATTCCTAAAACCAAACATTACAAAGTAAAAATCCAAGACTGCTGGTAAACCTATCGTGGGGCTAAATCTGAGAGGCGAACTGCTCAATCAATGCTTGCGAAAGGTCAAAGAAAACACAAACATGACCTATTTTTATCAAAAAAACAGGCCACATTAAAACATCCAAATTATAGCAAAACGCGTGATTAGCGTTCGAAAAGCGAAATAAACGTCTAAACAAATTACATCCAGTGCATTTTATTCGGACAGAGCTACCGAAACACCGGGGTACCCGTATGGAGTCCAACCTTTGTTTAAGCGCACACAAAATGGCGGATCAGACTCCGTAACACCGTAACGTTACTACTGAAAAATGTGTTTTAGAATGACATGGTTATACATTTAACGTACTCACAACCCCCATATTCTCACTAAAAAACGACACTTGTTTTTATTATAATAATTAACTTAAATTATTTTACCTGAGGCTGAGAGCCGTCGTTGCTCGCGGTAGTCTGTTGTTGCGGTGGTAGCATCTTTTCCGGTTCTTTGTGCATAAGAACAGGCTGTTTTTGACCATTCCCCATCCCAACTTTTGGTTGGTTCTTTCTTAGCTGGTTCTGTGGGGAACCGAGGTCTGGGGTTTTCGCGTTATTCTGTGGCGGTGGGGACTGCATCTGCGGCGGAGGCTGGATCTTCTGTGGTGGTGGAGGCTGGATCTTATGTGGTGGTGGAGGCTGGATCTTCTGTGGTGGTGGAGACTGGATCTTCTGTGCTGGTGGAGGCTGGATCTTCTGTGGTGGTGGAGACTGGATGTTCTGTGGCGGTGGAGACTGGATCTGCGGAGGAGCGGCAATGGCGGTCTGCTGTGGCGAAGGGCCTTTGTTGTTGCTCTGCTGGGCCAGACCAGGGCCTTGCGCCGGAGGTGACTGGATCACCGGCTTACTCTGATTGGTCTCCTGCGGCTTCTGTGGTGTAGAGACCTGGTTGGGCTGATTTCCCTGATTCGTCTTAAACCCGCCACCCATATGGTGTCCTCGGTTTTGATAAGGATGCTGGTTTTGATTTCGAAAGTTGGGATTTCCCATCCCACCACGCATCCCCATCCCTCCGCGGCCTCGGTACTGGAATCCTCCACGGTTACGGGAGCGATCACGAGACATTTTCACACAAGCGGACAGATAAACCGTTTAAAAAGCCTCTCGAGAGAAATAGATTAGGTTAAATAAAGATATATATTCAAAACTGACGATAAGATGCCGACGAGGAGTTGATAACCTACTCTCTGAAAGCTGGCTTTGTAAAATGGCCGTTGGTTGCGTGAGAAGATCGTAGAAATGGGAGGAATGACGCGCTCAAGAGCCTCCGCCCCAAACCAAATCCTAGCGGCCCAATGGATTACTGGCGCACTCTAGTGGCGCTCGTGAGATGGTGCAACCATTACTGTGTGTACTAAATGCACATGGCTTTTAGTTGTACTTTTTTACAGTCTGTGGTGTTTACATGTGTAGGGAATATTTTGTGAAAGCCTTATCGGTCGACGGTAAACTACCCAAATATACAAAGAGTAAAAGCAATTCCCTTGTGGAAAACAAGTACACTTTAGCAACATTTTTAATAGAGTGTACTTATTATGGAAATAATACACTTTAATAAATATACAATAATCCCTGCTTTGCATGTACATTTTAAAAATATTTTAATGTGTTTGAAAGACAAAAGCCTTCCAAAGACAGTAGTTAATACATAGTTAAATGTCTCAATGAGTAATAATTAAAAAAATAATGAATGTGTTTATCAGAAGAAACACTCCACAATAGTGTTTTACCAACTTTCAAAAAGGGAAAAATAGAGATTGATAATGGTAGTCAGAATCTATCTATCTATCTATCTATCTATCTATCTATCTATCTATCTATCTATCTATCTATCTATCTATCTATCTATCTATCTATCTATCTATCTATCTATCTATCTATCTATCTATCTATCTATCTATCTATCTATCTATCTATCTATCTATCTGTCTGTCTGTCTGTCTGTCTGTCTGTCTGTCTGTCTGTCTGTCTGTCTGTCTGTCTGTCTGTCTGTCTGTCTGTCTGTCTGTCTGTCTGTCTGTCTCTTATTTATTGTTTTGTTTCAGTTTATAAGTTTATAATAATTACCTCCTGGTTTCCTGTAATTTATGTCATTTTGTCATCATTTTATTTGATCATTTGTGCCTACTGTTAGGAATGCTGTTTTGTCCTTTTTGAAACTGAGCCAGACAAGGTTTATGTCTTTGTAAATGGAATTAAACATTAATTTCAACGATTTCACCCAGTCTTTAAAGTAATTGCTGCAGGTTTGTCATTTTGTAAATGCGTTAACACTATGGGCCTAGACTCCCTGTTCTACCACCGGTCACAATTGTGACCAGACATAAAACCCATTTGTTTCATGACTCAATTATCTTTTTTTTGCATAATTGATATTGATAATACATATATGTCATCTCTGGGAACATTTTTGGATTAAATGGGTTTACTGTGTGTTGTTGAAACTGAAAACTGAAATTTAAAGATCATGGTAAATTGTACTTAATTTGTCTTCTGGGAAAAAGGTAAATTATCTTCTGTTGCTTCAAAAGGGCAGTACTAAATGAACTAAATGAAAGAAGAAGAAAAAACAAACAAATAAAAAAACATGCATTTTGTATCATTCCTCTTATTTTGTTAAAATAATAAAAATGTTGCCGATTCTGCATATGTATAACTATATAAGTAAGCTGTCTAGAACCTTTTCTTCTAAGACTCCTGATATCTTCAAGAAGAGATGAAGCAAAGTATAGCCAGGTTTATTTTTAAGTTTTTGCAGTTACAAAAAAATCAGCACCCCTATTTGCACACCATTCATTCTATTTGATGCAGGAGACATTTTCTCATGCTAAAAGATAAGCAGATGTTGGTGAGGAAATAGGCTTTATCATATTGGGTTAAAAAAATAAATGACAACACATGACAGCAGTTCCTAGCCTCTGTTTTTATTTGAGCTCCATCAGATGAGGACACACATTCTCTTGCCGTTTACTGACAATGTCAGTGACATTTATTTTTTTGGCGGAAATATGGCATTTAATGTTTAACATTAATACATAATTATGACTGTAATATGTGTATTGTGTGGTAAACATTTTATAAAAGCAAAAACTGAACCGATTCTTGCTGTGCCTAACAATGCTCTTCAGTCATGACTACAGCACGGCCTCTTGAACGTTATTATTATATAAATATAATCAGTTTTCATGTTGTGACAAATATATTGATTTATACAGTGCAGCCCCATGTACACTCTAAAAAATGCTGGGTTAAAAACAATCGAAGTTGGGTTGAATATGGACAAACCCAGCTAATGGGTTGTTTTAACCCATCCGTTGGGTTAAATGCATTTGTAATGGCTGTGTTAATGCATTATGCCATCTCTGAGCACCATTAAGCAGTCTGTGTCCACTTCAGAAGCACTTCCGTGTTACTGCGTTTCTGTGTCACCTTCCTGGTAAGTCCAACCTTAAGCCCACATCTCAGAGTTCCAGCTCTGGACTGACAACTCTGGACTTGAACAAAGACACAATGTTGTGTTCTGTGTGGTTTGCTCTTTGTGGTTTGGCCAAAATGGCTCTAAAAAAACAAAGAGTAATTTCAATTCATACCATTTCCTTCAAGGCCGTCACTAGCGGGGCGAAAGGTCTGGATGTTTCTAGGGTTTAGGCTGCCAACACTTTTGACAGAGGTCTAATGTACTTGCATTAGTCAGCCTGTGTAATAATGAGAACACATTAATTGGTTGGTGCTTTAGTGCAAAACCACTCAATTTAAAAAAGTGTTTCAGCACTGTCAATTTAAATGATTCTTTTTGTTAATTACTTCAGTGTGACAAGAGAAATTTTAGTTTAGCTCATTATAATGGGTTGCATTGCTTCAACAGTCCAATTATATTTGACACAACTTCAAACAAAAGTTTGTTGGCCCGAAGCTATTCAACTTTAGGTTTTTCACTCTAAAACAATTATTCTACTTTAAACTGAAGTGTGTGGCGTCTAGTTGCTGACCCTCAGTGTTTCAATTTGAATGTACTCTCAGTGTGCACTCAATACACTTGTACTGAATACTGCCAATACATTTTAAGTATACACTGTCTGCTTTTCAAATACTCTTAAAGTAACCCACTCTTCTGACACACGCACATTTCAAGGACACGCAACATTATACCAAACAGTAATGAACACTTACAATTCAACTTGAAGTAGCTTCCCTGCCCTAAAACACTTACTCTCACTTAGTTACATCTGGATCACCATTAGCATATGTTCACATTACAGACTTGCGTCAAACCAATTTGGTAAACACAGCGGCTCCTTAAGACTGTAAATTTAGATAGGACAGATTCTAGGTCTTAGCGCCAGTTTGTGATAAACATTTTTAAGCTTTATATTCTAATCACTGAACACATGGAGACACACTTTTGGCAGAAGTCTAATGTCCTTGCATTATTCAGCCTGAATGTGACGCCCTAATGTTGATTGAAAGGCTTTAAGTATTTACACACAAACTGACCACCAACCTCAACCTTCACATTCCATCTTTCTTTGCTTCAATATCAAAGGCAGTGAAGAATACATCTATGCTGCCTTCAAAAATCAAACAGAAATATCTCAGGAGACAGGAAGTGAAGCTGATATTGGATTCAGACGTGCCTTGATGCCTTCCTACCTTGGAATACATCCTCCGAAAGAAGAATTTTTAAGTTTTCGGATGCAGCCGTACTCTCAAAGTCTAGAAAATACCCATAATGCACTGTGAGGGTCGTGCCAAATGAATTCGCACATCTGAATAGAAGAGGCCGTCCACAGCTGAATCATCCATCCATTTTCCAAACCACTGGTCCAATGTGGGTACAGAGTGTCTTTTTAATTGATTACTAAATTGTTTAGATCAAGCGTACATCAGTTCTGGTAGGTCACTTTAGTCAAGCTCACATCAGCTGACTGTCAGCTGATCAAGTCTACCTGTAGGAATACAACGTCTATCACAGCTTACATATTTAAGCTCCTTCAGTACTATCAGCAGCAATTGCGTTTCTCCAGAGCTCATTTTACTCTCCTACATCCCCAGCTCCTCCTCTCGTCCAGCAAGGATTTGGTATTCTAATTCCCCTTAAATTCCCTGTTCTGTTTACCCTATACTTCTGTGTATGATGTAAACTAGTGTTTTGCAAATCACTGTGTGTAATGTTTTAAAAATAGTGTGAAGCTGACAATGTGCTTACAGTTGTGCAAATCTAGCCTCGTGTTTTGCTCCTTGAGTGTAAGGTTTTGGTAATTGTGGGAAAAGTTACATTTTAGTATGTAAGCAATCGTAAAAAACTGTAAGTCTAACAAAATCATAAGCTGCATTATTTTTTCTTTACACTAGAGGACAGTATCAGCACATATAAGAACTTCAGTTTTCTCTTGCCTCTGCTTTTCAGTGAGGATCTGTTTATAGCCTATACATAATTGTTGATTTTTTAACATTTCAGGAGTTTTTTTTATTCCATCAGGTTATGCTTAACACTTTAACAGAGCAACATCGATTAAAACAATTAAATACACAAAAACAAAAGAAGCATGGGGTGATCTTTTCCTTTCCCTTTTTTTCTAAAAGAAACATTATTATGCAGAATTTTGAATGAATCACAGCATTTGTGTTCATCATTTCATTCCTATGCATTTTTCATGAGATACCATAAGAAACCTAAACGAAGGCAACTGTTATTAAGTCTTACCATTTAAAAATGACATGAATGTGCTCTAGGTTGTTACTAATGAGTTTTGCCTGAAACGTTTGATTGCTTCTGACACATTTGAGAAAATCAAACAAATATGATTACTGCCATTAGTAACTAATACAGGAATAAATATATGTTAAACACATACATCAATTAGTCTGTTTTGAACAATTGTTTCGGCTCAGTGCACTCTGAGTTAATTCCCAGGGTGATGAGAACACATTCATTTGTTGGTGCTTCAGTGAAAAACCACTGAATTTAAAAAAGGGTTTAACATCTTTAAGTCTCAGCACTGTCAATTTAAATGATAATTTTTTGGTTAATTACTTCAGTGTGACAAGAGAAAATTTAGTTTAGCTCATTATAATGGGTTTTATTGTCTCAACAGTCCAATGTATTGACACAACCTCAAACAAAAGTTTGTTGGCCCGAAGCTAAACATGCCCTGTGTTTTGTGTACTTTAGATTTTTGACTATTTTTTATTCTAGTTATTCAAACTGAAGTTTGCCACGTCTAGTTGCTGACCCTCAGTCTGACATTGTCTGTTTGAATGTACTCTCAGTGTGCACTCAATACACTTGTACTGAATACTGCCAATACATTTTAAGTATACACTGTCTGCTTTTCAAATACTCTTAAAGTAACCCACTCTTCTGACACACGTACATTTCAAGGACACGCAACATTATACCAAACAGTAATGAACACTTACAATTCAACTTCAAGTAGCTTCCCTGCCCTAAAACACTTACTCTCACTTAGTAACATCTATTACTTCCATTACTATGAGTGCACTTACATGTTACATTAAATCCCAGATACATTTAAAACAAGATTTTGCCCAGAATATTGATGTAAAAATGAGTGCACATGATACAGACATTTCAGGTGTTTCCACAAGACAGTAGGGAAAAAGTTGTGTTTCTTGAGATTTCTTTATTCATTCAGATCAATTGCAAAAAGCTATCCCTGTCGGAGGAGCTGAAAGGGTGCAGGGTGAAGATAGTCCTCACTCTCAGAAGAAAAGGTTCCATTTAGAAACTTAAAGTCTTCTGCCAGGCTCTTCATACCTTTTTCAGGTTCAATCATGGGATCATTTTATAGATTTAGTTTTAATGTATTATTAATTTTAATTAAAGTCTGAATTAAACAGCTTATAAACATTGTTTTTAATCTATTAAACATGAAAATATTAAATTATGAAGACATTTTTCCTTGTACCTTTTTGGCAAGTCAAGAACCTTATAGGGTTCTATATTGAATCCCATTGAACCTTTTTCCCCCCTGTATAGAGAGAGAGAGAGAGAGAGAGAGAGAGAGAGAGAGAGAGAGAGAGAGAGAGAGAGAGAGAGAGAGAGAGAGAGAGAGATAGAGAGAGAGAGAACAACACACCCTTATTGCAATTATTCTAATACAATCAATTTCTATCAAAAGAGAATACAAAATATACACATTCAATTCCTATCACATACCCAAATCAAAAACCAATACGAAAAATCAAATTAAATAATTTTAAAACATGTACAAACTGTAAACTCTCATTACTAATTTTACACAGAGCCCCTTTATAACATCAAATCAATTCAAAAGACATAAGATCCCCATAGCCTTTTAGAGAGAGAGAGAGAGAGAGAGAGATGATCAGGAATTAAATGTTGAGTTAAAGACAACGTTTTTCAGCCACTTGATGGCTCTAGTGCTGCACCATCGAGGAGAGCTTTAGGCCCAGATATATTGAGTCACGGCTTCAAGGAGACACTAAATGAACGCAGCATAGAAATACCCAAAAGAAATACACTTTATCTCACCCTTTCAGAGCCTTCAAAATAGTTTGGGATGTATTCAGTTTCTTATGTAATTATATGAATGTGTGATGATGTTGTTATTGTATGTTCTTATGTTATTTGTTGCCTCTCTTTGGTTACTATTGTAATAAAGGATTGTGTCATAGTCTTGTAGTTGTGCTTGGTGGTGACTGACACAATACACATTTATGAGAGATTAAGATTTGTTAACCCTGGAACAACTTTACGGAAATTTAGTCATAAACACATCGCTACCCCTAAACCAATCCTTCCTACCCATAATTTATCTATAAAACCAGAGGGAAATGATAGATGAATAACACTGACGTACAAGCACCCAACCCTGATTTTAAGCCTAAACTGTAAACTCTCAAATCTGAATGCTGTTCCAGGATCAACAAAGATGTTGACCCAGGAGCAACTCTGCAAAATGATTCTGTGAATAAGCACAGAGAATGTAGGTTCACTCTACAATAGGGACATGGGGTGCATTTCTGACAAAATCAGTCTGACATAAAGCATCATGCATAATGGACAAAAAGAGTAGTATAAATGTTCAGTAAAAATAATTGAATATGGAATATTAACTTTATCTGGCTTAGAAAGTATTTAATGTGTCTTCTAAAATATGAGAGCTTATTGTTTTATCACTAATTAAAGTTTATTCATAGACCAACACTTGTACTATTTTGTAGAATTGCAGCTTAACCTTTGTGCAAAGTCAATTTTATTGTCCTTTTTTTCCTTGGCAAGGCACCGAGAAAAGCAAATGTAGTTCACTTCGCAGTTTAGCATTTAGAAACACTATTCACAACGACAGGCAAACTTGAGGGACACTACATACAGACAAACAAACAGAAGACAAAGCAAGAGTAAATCAGCTAGAGCAATATCCTGTAACAATATAAAACAAATCAATTGCTTGTCTTTTATAGTGTGTGTAATATTTTGTAAAATAGCTTGAAAGAGATAAATTGTTAAATGTGACTTGTGCAATGAATATGATGTGATATGCAATTTATTAGCCCATATTATCCAGATAAATCTATACGTGGGACGGTATATTTCATGTATATGAGCAGTCAGAAATAAAGAAAGAATTCTAACTGCCTGTGGACAAAAAGGTCTTTGTGGTTTTTGGATGGATCCTTACCCTCCATCCTGAGGGTATGCACAAGCTGTGTGAAGGATGAGTGAGGTTCTTCCTGATGACAGTGGACTTCCTTTTGCTCCACACAGTGTAGATGTCTTCAATGGCAGGGAGGTGGTCGCCAGTCATAGTAAAAACTGCCTGCTAGGCACTTTTCAACATGCTCTTCAAGCCCTTCCTGTCAGAGCTTCCATAGCAGACAGTAATGTTGTTTGTCAGAACACCCTTATGACACATATGTAGAAGCTGATGAGGATGGGGGTCTTCTGGTCAGAATTTTCAACACGGCTGTCTGGAATGCTTCATTCTGATTGGTTAATCGCGGTCAGATGTAGTGGCCAGATGCTCAAACTGACACTATTTCATGTCTCACTTATCACACTGCAGACTCACGCTCTTTTGTGTCATTTGACTGGATCTGGTGCCAACTTCTCAGTTATCCAATGTAAAAATGACCTCAGTATTACTTACTGTAAGGGCCCTTCACATACAATGCTTTTTTTTCATCCACTGCACCAATTTTCCCTTGTTTTTCAATGTAAACACACTAGATGGACATCTTTGGGGCCGTTCACACAGTATGTGTTTTTTTTCATTCCTCTGCACTACATTTCATTGTTTTTCAATGGAAAAATGTGCTAGACAAATGTCTATTCATGTCTCCTGTCGTTTGCAGCCTCTTATGCATGATAGAGTTAAAAGAAGTTAAAAGTTCAGCTTTTAAAAACGCGTTTCTAGACACTTTTTTTCACTGACCTGCTTCTTGCGTTTTTAAACAGTAAAAGTGCATTCTGTGTGAACTGGCCCTTAAACACACAATGCTCAAGTTAAAGGTAAGTAGGCAATTTTTTTAAATAATTTATAAACACTTTGTTATACTGGTTGAAACTCTTTTCACATTCACAAATGGTCTAAATATTTATATCTTCTAAGTCTCAGGACCAAAAAACAAATCATTGTATTTGGTCTGTTCATGGAACTCAAGGTGAGACATTTATAGTAAATGAGTGGTGGCAAACATATCCGTACCAGCTGGCGGATCAGCACGGAATGGAGCGGTTAATAAACAAAATGAGCAGTTTGGCCCGATGGAATAGCGGCTCCACCATTCTTGTATGTTCTGTATCATTCTGTATCGTCTTAGGAAACTCGAAGTCTCATTCGTTTTTTAATTAAAAACAAGCGCCGTTTTATTAAGTCCAAATACAGCGCAAAACTACGCTGGGAGTGAGTAATGTGTTAAATGTGTTGCTCGTGCCTGATTTCTGTTAAATATAGTCTACGCACTTTATTGCTGTTCATGGTTAAATCTTAGAGGACAGTAATAAAAGAAACGGTGTATGATGACGTATGATGGTGTAGTAGTGGTGTCCCATTTCATAGGGGAATATTTTCACCCCTACACCTTACCACTCTGTTTCAAGGGGCAAGGGGAACAGGTAGGGGAAGGCGAAGTGGTATAAAATAGAATTGGTGTTGGGCCTTAGTCTTGCATTGTTTAAACATCCCACTGCCACCCACACTGCTGAGAGTGACGTTTAGATGAATATGTAAATATGTGTTGCATGCTTTTCTCTTAATAACAAAATGAACACACAACAAAAATGACAGCGGTGAGAAAACAGCAGTTAAGAAAGCATCTAATCATGGTGATGTAGCAGGAGCGTTTCCTCTGAGGAGGCAAGGGAGGCAGTGTCTGGATGAGAAAATAATCAATATTACAAAAATAAAACATCACAATTACAAAATGTGGCATGCAAAAGTGTAAATGTCACATATTTTTATACTATGTCCAACAGTGACACCTACAGGTAAAGTTAAAGTGGGAAATCACATGCCTCCTCTGTCCCCATTGACTATTAACAGGTGCATGAGGTGAGTTTAGTGGATTGAATATGATCTGTTATGAATGGTTATGATTGTTTTATGCAATAAATCCCGCCTCTTGTTTTCGTGCGCATTCTCATTGGCCTGAATGAAGATAGTGATGGCATTGATGGGAAGAATAATTAAAAAGTAAGTAAACAATTCAGCCATTTCACCATTAAAATCAAACTTGACATGGGCTGAAAACATGACTGCAGTGGGTTTTACTGAGCAATCAGCTTGGTCAAAATTAAGATACATCTTCGTTTCTGGGTCAGTGACCAGTGTGTGCACGCTTGATGACTGCTGAAAATAAGTTAAAATTAGCAATTAAAAAGAATATTAGTTCTGAACCTAACATTAGTTCACAAATAATATACATGGTTTAAATTGTTAGTTTAGTTATTATTTTGGAATAAATGTAAAAATGCGCAAAAATACTACCTTGATGAAATGTATATACTTGGTTTTAACATTGAAATTTACATACTTAAATTAAAAAAATACAAAGTAGAATTGTTTTTGGTCTGCATTGTCGATATGTTTGCATGAGGTCTGAATTCAGCGTTCCAGTCAAGTCACGTCCGTTTATTTATATACCACTTGTGCCATTGTGGGTGGTGAAGACATACATTTCCTCCCACAAGAGTTTCTAGTTTTTCTAGGTCTTCAAACAATCTCTGTGTTAAGAACAATAAGCTTTAAATTAACATCTGTTTTATCAAAACGCGCTTCCACTGAACGCTGCAAAGGAATCTTTTTGAATAGCTCTGCTTTACATTTTTAAAGCTAATCTATAGTGTATCGAGCAATGTACATAGTAAGCAGTCCGACGTCAATGCTATATTGCACTGGTTGAAGGTCATTGGCTTTGAGCACCCACAGAGTGTCTGCCCACATAGTCGAGTGGGTATCTTTAGAGAAAAAGAGGAGATGCTCGAGCTGAAGGATGGGTGCATTATCCTCAAGATCATGGGCTCATTGTTGAGGGATCAAAGTGCTATTTATTCCTGCAGTTGAATAACGCAACATGGCCCTTAAGTGAGTCAATTAGGAGAGAAAAGGGAGTGAGCAGAGAACGATAACAGGAGATCAGAGCAGTCATTATGTTAAGAGCCATCTTACCTTCTATATTAAAACACACAAATGTGGAGAGAGGTGCATATGCCTTATTCTTGTTCTCAACACTTTAACATTGCCTTTATTATATTACATGTTCAATGTCATATTTTGAACATTGTATATTAATCATAATATGCTGTGCTGAACTTGGGAACTATAAAGATAATTTTTTTTTAAATTAATGAATTAAATACTGCATTAATGGAGCGCTGGTCTGAAAATGTGCACACAGAAGCATGATGCTAATGCACACTCCTCCGAAATCTTATGAAATGCAGAAGTCTGAAAGATTAAAGTGGTTTTGATCACTGTTTATTTCTTGATGAAATATGCACATTCACCCAAGAGAAAATAAAGAATGTCTCAAGTGGAGTTATCCCGCATTTCCGTCTTCCTACAAACATTTGCAAGGCAAGGCAAGGCAAGTTTATTTATATAGCACATTTCATACACAATGGCAATTCAAAGTGCTTTACATGAAAATGAAATTAAAATAGTGATAAGAATTAAGAATACCACGTGTAAGACTTAAAAATAAAACAGGATAATTAAAAACAGTTGTAAAGAGAATTTTTAAAATAAGAAGACAATAGAAATATATAGTTGTAAAGATATTTAAAAAGAATAAAATTATTACAGTGTATATATAGATAAAAAATAAAATAAAAATAAAAATTAAGATGATGCATAGACTAGAATAGGTGCAATCAGTCGGACGTACAGTGGCACAGTGCTCATTCAGTAAAGGCACAGCTGAACAGATGTGTTTTGAGTCTAGATTTGAATGTGGCTACTGTTGGAGCACATCTGATCTCTTCTGGAAGCTGGTTCCAGCTACGGCTGGCACACAATAGCTGAACGCAGACTCTCCTTTCTTTGAGTGAACTCTTGGTATTTCTAGCTGACTTGATCCTGATGATCTGAGTGATCTGATGGGTTTGTATTTAATCAGCATATCTGCAATGTATTGAGGTCCTAGGTCATTGAGTGATTTATAAACAAGTAATAATATTTTAAAATTGATCCTAAATGTAACTGGAAGCCAGTGTAAAGACCTGAGGACTGGCGTGATATGGTCATATTTTCTTGTTCTGCTCAGAATCCTGGCCGCAGCATTCTGTATGAGCTGCAGCTGTCTAATGGTCTTTTGGGAAGGCCGGTTAGAAGACCATTACAATAGTCCACCCTGCTGGTGATGAAAGCATGAACGAGTTTCTCTAAGTCTTGCCTGGAAACAAAGCATCTAATTCTTGCAATATTTTTCAGATGATAGTAAGCTGATTTAGTTATTGCTTTGACATGACTATTGAAACTCAGGTCTGACTCCAAAATCACACCAAGATTCCTGACTTGATTTTTTGTTATTAGACCTTTTGTCTCAAGATATGCGTTCACCTTGAGAATTTCATCTTCGTTTCCAAATGTAATGATTTCAGTTTTGTTTTTGTTTAACTGGAGATAGTTTTGGCTCATCCAACTGTTAATTTCATCAATGCATTTGCACAGGGAGTCAATGGGGCTATAGTCATTAGGTGATAGTGCTAAGTAGATCTGGGTGTCCAGCATAGCTGTGGTAAGCCATTTGGTTCTCTCTCATTATTTGGCTCAGTGGCAGCATATACAGGTTGAATAGGAGTGGTGCTAGAATTGACCCTTGTGGGACTCGCAAGTCATGGATGTCCAGTCAGACTTATGGTCACCTATACTCACATAATAACCTCTCCTTCTAAGTACGACCTGAACCATTTAAGGACCATCCCAGAAAGTCCGACCCAG
Organism: Gobiocypris rarus; assembly: GCA_023029165.1. Taxonomy (NCBI): domain Eukaryota; kingdom Metazoa; phylum Chordata; class Actinopteri; order Cypriniformes; family Gobionidae; genus Gobiocypris; species Gobiocypris rarus. Next base: position 7,721,097 of record CM040919.1, read on the forward strand.
TTTTCCAGCCTGTCAAGAAGTATGTTATGGTCAACAGTGTCGAATGCGGCACTGAGGTCGAGTAGCACCAGAATTGATGTTTTGCCTGTATCTGTATTGAGGCGAATATCATTTATGATCTTTATGAGCGCTGTTTCTGTGCTGTGATGTGGTCGGAAACCAGATTGAAAATTGTCAAAGTATCCGTTTGAGCTTAAGAATTTGTTCAGCTGACTGAAGACAACTTTTTCAATGATCTTGCCTATGAAGGAGATTTGAGATTGGTCGGTAGTTGTTCAATATGGAGTTATCCAGATTTCTCTTTTTCAGAAGAGGCTTAACTACTGCGGTTTTAAGGAGTTTGGAAAATTCCCATTGAGAAGTGATGAGTTTACCACTTCTAGCAGATCTGCTTCTAAACAGTTAAACACACTTTTGAAAAAAGAAGTGGGGAGTGTGTCAAGGAGGCAGGTTGATGTTTTAAGGTGCTGCACCGTTTCTTCTAAAATTTTATAATCAATTGCTTCAAAATCAGACATAGTAACTTTCCGAGGTTGTGGTCTGATCTGACTGACCCCAAAGCAACTCACGGATGTGCTGATCGCCTTCCTGATATTATTTATTTTCTCTGAGAAGAAGGAAGCAAACTCACTGCATTTGCTGTCAGAGAGCATTTCACTGGGAATGTGACTCGGGGTTTGTCAGTCTCTCTACAGTAGCAAAAAGAGTGCGCGTGTTGTTTATGTTTCTGTTTATAATATTTGAGAAGAAGGTCTGTCTAGCCTTGCCTAGTTCCACATTGAAATCATGAAGGCTGTCTTTATAGATGTTATAATGGATTATAAGTTTTGTCTTCCGCCACATGCTCAGATTTCCTGCATTGTCTTTTCATTATTTGCACTGCCGTTGAGTTTCTCCAAGGTGCTTTCTGTCTTCCACTTTTTCTTGACTTTCTCAGGAGCAATATTATCAATTACACTCTTAACTTTTGAGTTAAAGGAGTCAAGGAGAGAATCAACAGAGTCTGCAGATATGCTTGGTGTTAGAGATATAGCCTTCATAAATAGCTCACTAGTGTTCTCATTTTCTTTTTGACAGCGACAGATCTAGCTTCAATGGCAGGAGAGATTGAAATATCAAAGAAAATACAGAAATGATCAGACAATGCTACATCTTTAACAACAATTGATGAAATGTTTAGACCCTTGCTGATAAGTAAGTCTAGAGTGTGTCCACGATTGTGTGTGGGACCATGTACATGCTGTGTCAAATCAAAAGTGTTAATAACAGTCATGAGCTCTTTTGTTGTACTGGATTCAGCATTGTCTATGTGAATGTTAAAATCCCCAGCAATGGCAAAACAATCAAACTCTGAGGAGATTATTGATAACAGCTCTGTAAAGTCCTCAGTAAAGGATGGAGAGTATTTTGGAGGCCTGTAAACAATGATAAGCAGGATGCGTGAGCACCTTTTAACACAATACCCAGATATTCAAAAGACAGATAGTCACCAAATGACACTTGCTTACATTGATAGACATCTTTAAAAAGAGCAGCAATACCCCACCTCTTCTAAACGCTCTGGACATACTCATAAAAGTAAAGTTAGGAGGGGCTGTTTCATTGAGGACTGTTGCACTGCAGTTTTCTTCAAGCCAAGTTTCATTTAGAAGCAAAAATCTAGGTTGTTTGTGGTTATTAAGTCATTGACTAGAAATGATTTGTTCTTAAGTGAACGGATATTTAAAAGTGCTAACTTAACAGTATTAATTTTTTCCCCACAGTAATCTTAGTTTGACATGTAATAGGCAGCAGATTAGATGGGTTTGCTATACGGGTCTGAGAAGGTCTTACACTTTCTATCACGTAACAGAACTGAAATAGAGAAAGAGACAGGCACACTGGGTTCCCGCTGCGTTCTGTAAACATTTGATAAAGATACTGTTAACATGGCGGGACCCAACACACATCACTGAGAGCTGGTCAGTTGTTTTGGGTTCACCTACAACAGATGGAGGAGGGTGTTGGCCCTGGCGTTGTGACCGAAGAAATCTCACAGGAGGAGGCTGAGAGCGAGCTGGGCCCACAGGCTTTGATGGTTGTGGGGCTCGACGCTCTTTGGTTGATATCTGGGGCTCGCAGAAATCGAGTGTGATAGTCTGGTTCCAGCATAGACCATTTGCTCCATTCTCTGAGAAGCTCAGAAGCGGGATGCTGGTGAGAGGGATAACATGTCTGGTGAGGGTGGCTGTTGTTCTGGTGTTATCGGAGGCTGAATTATGTTATCATCCATTTCATGGAGTGACTTAGACATTTCATGCAGTTTCCTGTTCAGACTAGTCATAAAGCGTAACAGTTCACTAGTCTGACTCCCTTAGAGCCCACCCTTTCGTGCACCTCCACAGTATGGGCAGAGATGTTACTGTTCAGTCCTCAATCTGTGTTAGTTCTAATATGTCACAGTCTGTCTGTGGTGAGCACTGTGGGCGGGACTCAGCTGGGAGTGTGTCCGTGAGCAGTGGCTGTTGTGGCTGCGTGATGTTATCAGTGTCCTTGTGGAGTGTGACATGTCCATTCAGATGCTGAAATGAAGTCCTGTAGTCGTCCATAGTCTGTTCAGGTGTGTGTGTGCCATTCAGGTCGAGTGAGTTAGCACACACAGCTGAGGGATGGTGTAGGGAAAAGTGAATATTGTCCTTTAGCACTCTTGCACCAAGTTTGTTTGGGTGAAGGCCATTTGATGTAAACAATTGTCTCTGGCTCCAGAATAGATTAAAGTTGTCGATGAAGTTCACCCTTTATGTTGCAGGTTTTTGCAGCCATGTATTAAGCCCAAGTAACCGTGAAAACCTATTTGTTCCTCTTGCTGGAAGTGGTCCACTGATGAACGGTTGAACTTTTAGTTTTCTAAGTGTTTCAAAAGTACATTGAAATCCTCTTAATGAGTTCTGACTGCTCTCTCTGAATATCGATTTTCCCACATGAATGACAAGTCGATTTGCAGTCTTATGTTTCATCAGAATGTTCTGAATTTCCCTGTTTACGCCAGAAACTGTAGCTTGTGGAAGGCAGCATGTAGTTGTATCCCTGCTGCTAATGTTTCTGACTGTGGAGTCCCCACTATCAGAGTCCTGGGCTCGGCTCTGAGCTGAGTGCCGCTGTCTGCTCGACCTTGAGCGCCTTTTGGTATCAGTGTTAGCTGCTGGCTGATACGATCTGTGTTCGCATTCATCACATTTGGGGATGCATCACCCACATTCATTAATACTTCAAATCTGTTTTCAAGTTGTATAGTTGGTGGTAGGAAATCAGCTTGCAATCCTTGTGTCTGGGGTAGAGCATGCTAATGTTGCTCGTGACAATCTGATGTCTCGGTCCCTTTGGGTCTTGCTCCCTGTTTGTGCCATCGATTAGTGTGTTGATCAGTTATTTGTTTCCTGTTGGGTAGCACTATGTTTATGGGACTCACCGCAGTGTGCTGAGGGCGTTCATTTTGAAGCTCTGTGTGATCTGGCCTGGTTCGGTGGTTCCGCAAATAACTTTGTTTCAAGAACTGCAATCCTCTGTAAAAGTCTGTGGCAGTTTGTGCAGCAAGTAGATTCTAGAGGAGGCATTTTCTTATCCTTTTGAATGTAGGCAGCTGTGTTTTTTCTCCGAATGTAAGCTGATGGCAGTGGGAGGCTGGTTGGATGAAATATTCGCTTTTTTGTAGTAATCCAGTCACCAGAGTTTCAAATTTTATCATTGAAGTCAAGCTTTGTTGTTTGAGCACTGTGCTGATTTACAGAAGTTGAAATTACGAAATTACAAGATAAAATATAGAAGCGATAGAGCAAAGCGCGGAGCAGTAAGCAAGAGCGTCGAACAGTAGCAAAGCAGGAAGTTTACTCAAAGCAGGAAGTTTAATAAATTTCTGAATTTATTGATATGCTTTAGTGAACCGCCCTGCACCCTTCACTGGGAAGGCAAGCATTTCCCCCACTTCCCTAATTCTGATCAATCAGAAATTGTTGGAGAGCCTGACAAGTTTAGTTCACAAATGTGTCAGTTTTCTTATGCTGTGAGCTGCTCATAAAAACTTTGAAGCTGTCCTAGATCCAGTCCTCATATTAAACTGAAATATACAGTACACTCCAAAAATACCCTATAGGTTTTTAAGTGGGGCTTTGGGCAGTATCAACATTAATCCTTATCATTTCTTGTCATAAACACTGTAACAATTATATAATCAATAAGCTTTGACAACATATGTTTTTTTTATTATCAGTTATATAAGATTCAACTCATTTTTTTAAAATTAGTTTAATGTGATTTAAGTTGAAATTACTTAAACATCCAAGTTAAAGTTTAAAGGGATAGTTCACCCAAAAATGAAACTTTGATGTTTATCTGCTTACCCCCAGGGCATCCAAGATGTAGGTGACTTTGTTTCTTCAGTAGAACACAAATGAAGATTTTTAACTCCAACCGTTGCAGTCTGCCAGTCGTATAATGCATGTCAATGGTAAGACATGAGGGTGTGAGAACTAGAGTAAAAAAACATACACATACAAATCCATATCTTAAGACACAAAATGGTCAGTTTGTGCAAGAAACGGAACAGTACTTTTATAATTTTTTACCTCTAATACGCCACTATGTCTAGCATTGAGCGCGCCATCACTTTTGGTAAAGGAGGTCAATGTACACGATCTGGCATAGATATATGCGGGAGAGATCACTTATGCCTTATCGTGTACATTGTACATTGACCTCACTCACCGGTAGTGATCACGTGGTGAAGACAGACTACAACTGTTGGAGTTAAAAATCTTCAATTGTGTTCTACTGAAGAAACAAAGTCACCTATACCTTGGATGCCCTAGGGGTAAGTAGATAAACATCACACATTCATTTTTGGGTGAAACTATCCCTTTTTTTTTTTTTTTTTTACAGTGAATGTATTCAAGTATTCTATTTTGTTTGTTAAATTCTCCAGAGCCCCTAAAGCAGGGGTATAGGGAACGTTGATCCTGGAGAGCCACTGCCCCGCAGAGTTTAGCTGTAACCCTAATCAAATACACCTGAACAACCTAATCAAGGTCTTTAGGATTACTAAAGTTAAATATCATAGGAAATAGGAAAAAATATCAGAAAGATTATGTAATGTTTTGCGCTCCCCCGAGAAATGAACATATTTTTTGCAAGCGAACGCAAAGTTTCTCAGGTGACCATAAAACATTTGCAAGAGAACGCAAAAGCAGTGAAATATATTTTTCCTTCTAACTCATTTTTTTTCCAGCACCATAAAGGTTTTAAGTGACTCCCCAGTGGGTTGCATATCATTGTGTGTGAATATTAAGCCAAACGTTTAACATACACGCAGACTTCTAGATTATGATAAATTCTTTCCAGCTACAAACTATTTGATTGACGTATTCAGTGACTGTTGATAGCTAGGTTAGCAATCAATGGCTTGAGAAGACCCTTTAAAAGAGGATCTCTAACAGGTGAGCTGCATCAGTCAGACATCTCAGTCATACCGGTTCCCTGAATTTCCTTTTCGAATTTCGCAAATGTCTTTGGGGTATGGTCCCGCCCTGTGGCTCACCCTGCCTCTCATATGGTGTGAACAGCAAGGATTAGTTCTAAGGTGCTGGGGAAAGATAAACAGTGGCAGTGCAGATGTACTCTCATATAAACGTTGTGCATTTCCCCTTGAGTCTGACCTTCCCTGCATGGCAACTGGCATAGATGATAATGATGTAGGAGGCAATTTTCTTTCTGAGGTCACAGGGGGGAAGAATTTGAGATATTTGAAACTCTAGAAGACCACAGGGACCATGAAGGAGATGCTAATGGCTGTTTGTAAGTGTGTATCTGTGAACTGTCTTCAACTGAGGTTTTCTGCTTGGTTAAACTTTATTAACTCATTTTTATCTTTATAAGCTCATTGTAGCTTTATTTTAGTTTGATGGCCACCTTTTTTTTATTTTTATTTTCACTTCAGTTAATTTTGCTCTATTGAAACTTTCTGCAAAGTTGTAAAGGTTCTGCAAAGTTGGAAAGTCGAAAGTGCACGATACATAAAGTTATTGTCTCTAAACCGCCTATACGAGTCATCTGCAATTCAAATCTCTCTGCGTGACGGTTCTACGTCAATAGAAAAGACATTTGCATAATGTTCGTCTATGCTGTACATTGTCTGCCCACGAACACCTTGACCCGCCCACAAACACGTCATTTTACTGACGACTGCTTGTCAAATCTCATAGTTCACAAAACGCTTACTCTTGAAAAATAGGTCAGTTCTCAGTTTATTTGGACCAGCTCCTTAGAATCACAGCCTGTGAGTATGATTAATTATTGATGTATTTTCTAACGGGTGTTCAAAATATGTAGTTTGTGTTTTTATATTGTGTTATTACTGCCTTACTTCTGCTAAGTAACTTTCGGACACTATTACCTAAAACTGTGTTTATTAATGCAGATCGTCTGTCGTACTACTTTGAGTAAATATAAAGGATGGAGCAAGATTTATTTTGCAAACTTTTGTTACATCAGTCATTCACGTTAGTGCTGGGATAACGTATGCGCTGTAATTGATACAGTTCAATTGTTTGCTGTTAGTTCCAATTTTTTACATTAAAGTAAAGAACGAAAAATACATTTGCCTTGAGTATATCAGGGTCTTGAATCACATTCAGTCTCTTGTATTGTGATAGACTCAATAAGGCATCTACAGTCCCTGACAAAAGTCGTGTCGCTTATCTATTTTGTAGAAACACCTGCTATTAACCTGACTTTTAATTCATCAATTTGTGTTAGAAATAGCTCATATGAAAAGCTAAAACCCTCCCAAATGATGTTTAATGCACTGAAATAAATTAGTTTCACTGAAAAAAGATTTATCATTTAATCAAGACAGAAAGGTCAAAGGTTTTGTTGCTTATACAGAAATTGAACAAATTTACTGCAAATACAAAAATATGTCAGCAAATTAAGTAGTGGTGCTGTGAGATCCAAATTTAATATCTTGTATGACTTCCATGAGCTTGAAGGACTGCATCCATGCGGTTTGGCAAGGATTATTGATGAAGTCATCAGGAATAGCAAAGAAAGCAGTCTTGCATGCCTCCCAGAGTTCATCAATATTCTTTGGTTTCGTCTTCCATGCTTCCTCTTTCATCCTACCCCACATATGCTCAATGATGTTCATGTCTGGTGACTGGGCTGGCCAATCCTGGAGCATCTTGATCTTCTTCGCCTTGAGGAACATTGATGTGGAGATCGAAGTATGCGATGGAGCACGATCTTGCTGCAGAATTTGGCCTCTTTTATGGTTGGGAATATAAGAGGTAGCTAAGATGTCTTGGTATTTTAGACTATTGAAGTTACCTTCCACCCTGCAGATCTCTCGCACACCCCCATACTGAATGTAACCCCAGACCATGATTTTTCCGCCACCAAACTTCACTGTTTTCTGGGTGAATCTCGGATCCATGCGGGCTCCAGTAGTTCTCCTGCAATATTTGAGGCGACTGTGGTGTAATTCAACAGAAGATTCATCTGAAAAATCCACCTTCTGCCACTTTCCCAGCGTCCATCCTTTTAGCAGGCTGTGGGCTTTGGCAAATGCCACACGGTTTTTCAATTGTCTTTTGTTTAGTGCTGGCTTCTGGACACTGATTCGACCATGGAGGCCATTTCGAGACAGAATCCGACAAACTGTTCTGGTTGACACAGGGACTTCAGGTGCCCAGGTCTCGTGGAGCTCTGCTGCAGTGGAGAATGGGCTGGCCTTGGATTTTCGAGCCAAAAAACGGTCCTCTCGAGCAGTTGTCTTGCAGGGTCTGCCTGACCTGGGCTTGTCAAAAACATCTCCAGTCTCTTCAAATCTTTTTTTTATCCTCTGTACTTGACACTGAGACACTTTGAAGGTGTCTGCCACATCAGCAGTGGATCTGGTCTTCAGCCTCTTGATAATCAAAACTTTAGTCTCAGGGTGAATCTTAGGCATGTTTGCAGAGGTCTAGTTGCAGTTGATGTGAAAGTCTAGTGCACTGGGGTTCTTTTTATTAGGGATGCACGAATCCAGGATTCGGGTTCGGATTCGGCCGAATATTGGGCTTTTGATGGGGTTCGGTTTCTGCCGAATCTCAGAATTTTTTCCACCGAACCCGAACCCTACACTCTCAGAAAAAGGTACAGTGCTGTCACTGGGGTACCCTAAGGTACAAAAATGAAAAGGTACATCTTTGTACCTTACTCACCCCTAAATGGTACATATCAGTACTTTAAGAGTGCATATTAGTACCTTAAAGGTACATATTAATACCTTAAAGGTACATATTAATACCTTAAAGGTACATATTAGTACCTTTTCGGTTTTGTACCTTAGGGTACCGCCCCAGTGACAGCAATGTACCTTTTTTTCTGACAGTGTAGGATTGCACTATGTGCCCCCACTGGTCGAACGTAATGACGCCGCCGTTGAAAGTGAAAATGGAACTCATGAACAGAAAACGTGGCAGTAGGCTACTTTAAGTAAAAAAAGCGATTCAAGTCGAGCTACATGTTCAATTTGCAATACCGATTTGTCTCGTGATGACAAGGACCCTAAACAATTAGCCGCTGTCAAATCATTTGCGTATGAAACATCCGAGAGTATACGAGTTGTGCAGCCTCGGGAAGCGCCTTTCATTTCATTTAAGGAGCTGTCAGGAGCTTGTACTACTTCTGCATTTTTCTGTCGAAATGGTCCCACACAGTAAGCTTTGCCATTGCTTCATTTTGCGAGATATATCTGGTTTGTGGTTGCACATGTCGACGCGCTCCGTGAGTGAACAAATAACGCTATACAGCATATTTTTCTTAACCATGCATCAAAAAACAAACAAACAAAAGCGTTAAAAACATTTAATCCGCTTAACTGGTAGTATTAATCGGTCGAAGTTCTTACTTTCGGTTAACGGTTAAATGGTCAATAGCATCCCTAACGTTACACTGCTGTGGACCTTCGTTTAGGCCCGTCGCAAGGGGGATGCGAGGCCCTGTGCGAACGTGATATGCGAGGCCCGGGGCCAGTTGCTGTAGTGACGAAAAATATGTTGTTTATGTGAATATAAAAAAAAATAAAAAATAAATCTTATAGCCTATCTATTTTAACAGCAATGAGTTAAGTTAAACTGTAACTGAACTGCACAGTGCGCCTATTTTGAAGCTTAAATAGCCTAGCCTATATGTTCTAAATTATGAATTGCAAAAGCGCTTTGTCAAAAAACCTGTATTCACTTGAGTTAGTTTGGACTACTCTCTCAGTAGCCGCGTTTTCATTACATATTTGCTTTTGCGTTATTCTAGCCTACTGAATGTCGATAAAACTAGGCTTCTAAACGGCGGCACGCTTTCCATTAACCAATGTTATGCGCAGTGCCGTCGCTGGCGTTGTGATGCCCTAAGCGCGATCACTTGCTGATGGTGAATGACCATCACTTGGTGCTGAGATAATGTTCTTGTGTTTTTTTTTTACCATTTCGTTATTTTGGCCTTGAATTTCGTTTGTTAGAAATATGAACCAAATTTAGAAATTATTTTGAAATTAAAAACTTTGCGTTTAATAACTAAAATAATTTTTTGAAATTAAAAGTTTGGAGCACGCTACATAATCTGTTCCCTGAATTAACTGACTTGTTATTGTGACTGTAGGCCTACACAAATAAAAATAGACAGTTTATAGTTTATAATTATGTCTTGCACTTTTATGTATGGCTAAAAATGATGGAGTAGCCTATTGTGAATTATATCCGCTGTCAACAAATGTCTATCAGAAGCGTCGGCCACATATTTAGTTAGGCTATGTTTAAATATTGGCCTATAATATTACTTTTTAAATGTCGTATGTTGATTATGAAAAGTGAGCAGCATGTGCAAGATAGGCCTTGGCTATATGAAGATGCGCATGTCTGGAGACATGGAGGGGTCGGTCAGACATGATTTACTCGTTCCGTTTTTCAATGAGCACGGATTTCTAGTGTAGCCTTTTTACTTGAATGTCTTAAGTAGTCTAATATCTATAGTTTCAGAGGCAGCTAAAATCAGAATTTAAATGGCCTGAATAAAGCTCTCTACGAGCCTGATGTGCGGTGCCGCACTGAGTGACATATATGCGCGTGAATCGCTGTCACATGCGCAGTCTCGCGCAAAGAAAAATATAGTAAGTTAGCCTACTGCATAATACAAATCTAACCAGCAGAATAATACAGCATCGCGGTGCACTTTTAGCTAGGCTATGTCTTTTAACTATTATAGTATTTTGAAGGACATAAACTTTAACTAGCTTTTTAAATCAAGTCAGCTGTCACTACCTTGCGCAAGGCCCCGTGCGGTCGCACACTTGGCACAGCCCTTGCGACGGTACTGACTTCGTTAATGTGTTTACTGTGATGATGGACTGAGGATGGGAGAAGGATTCGGTATTCGGTTTCAGATTCCGAATCTTAGCCAGTGGATTCGGTATTCGGCCGAACCCCAAAAATCTGGATTCGTGCATCCTACTTTTTATACACACCTGAGATCTAATTGATCCATTATTAGTCACAGGTGAAGCTCATTTGACAAGGCGACAACACTTATGTCTTTGCAAAAATTAACTCAATGGGCTTTACCAAGCTGTGAATATTAGAATATTTTTTGACAGTTTAATTTTGCACTGAAACATTATTACAAAAGCTGTTGGGATTAAAATGTAAATATCATAAAAAAATTAATATCAGCGGCACTTCAGGTCAATTTGTACACAAGCGACAATACTTTTGTCAGGGACTGTACTTTGTACTGCCGCTGGTCTAAGAAGGATGATATATCAGCTAAAACCTGATATTGTAGCACAATCCCCAGACCAGATTTAAAGTCTGGCTGATGAAAAACAAATAACAAACTTGTCTGTGCTATTTATTGACTACAGCCATGCTGGCTCTAATATACGTTCCTTTTCTTACTCTTAACATTAAACTTTTGTGCACTGCAGATTTTATAAACTGTACACACTGTGGATACAGGGTGTTTTCCTTTAGTTGAGATGATGTTGCAGAGCAAGCATGAATCAAAATTGATCACTTGGGACAGAGTGTGTTCAGGCAGAAGGTGTTTGGTTCAAGCAAGGTCATGGTTTCCCACCGCTTCTAACAACAGCCGAGATCTACTGTTCCTTGTCTTGTGTTCCAAAAAGGATTTAAAGACTTCTTTCTCTCTTTCATTGTTCAGCACTTCACTGGATGAACAGATGACCTGCTATTTGTTTTTTTTTTACTTGTCTGTTGGGCTATAAATCATGCAGTCCAGGCGTTTTGGACTGGAATGGGGCACAGACTGATTCAAAGTATTAATACAAGTAATACAAAAATAAAAAATAATAATGGTAATAATGATAAATATTATTAGTAATATTTTTGTTGTTGTTTTGAAATATTGTTTTTTAATTATATGTTAAAAATATGAATGTAATTTTGTAGTGCACAAGAAATGAACAAAGCTACCAATAATTTAGACCTTAATATATTATTGAGAACACACACACGCACACACACAGAGAGAGAGAGAGAGAGAGAGAGAGAGAGAGAGAGAGAGAGAGAGAGAGAGAGAGAGCAATTTAAAAATGAGATTCAAAAATATTTGCACATTTTACATCAGGTAAAATTTTTGATAAAGCAGTGTGTGTGTGTGTGTGAATGTGTGTGTGTGTTCTCAATATATTAAGGTCCAAATTTATGTTAGCTTTGTTCAGAATGTATATATTGAAAAGCAGAGAAAACAAGATTTTTACATTCTAACATTTTAATATTTTTATGGAAAGTCTCATGTCAGATATGGGAGACCAATTATAGTTATGGCCAAGAAAGTTTTGAAATTGTGAACTTTATGAATGCAACACATAATCACACAACTTTTAAATTGAATGAAAATCCCACGGCTGACACTGTTCAGCGATTTTTCAACATAACGAAAATAAATGAAAATGTGATTTGCACAATGTTCCCGAATGTATTGTTTATTTGCTTTTGCCTTGGGCAGCGCCAACAAACAGCCTCTCATAAATTTGTTCATTAATTTGTATCCAAACAATTAGCATCTGCAATTACACATCAATTGTTTCATTGACCTTCAAGCACTCCATCACGGATAATCCAAATTTCTTGTAGCAAACAGACAGATGGACATCCAGAAGGCAGACGGATGCTGTGAAAGAACTATGCTGAAGGAGCATCAGCGCCACGAGTTTCGCTTTGTCTCAATGACAGGATTTAGTCTCTCAAATGAATGCTAACACGATGCTCCGGAGCCACCTGCTGCCATCTCATGTTTGCCTTCCTCAGATTGTAGGCAGTGGCGACAAACAAAACAGCTTGAGTAGAGTGATACATCTGCCCCCCCCCTCTGAGACATATTGGTCTTCCTGGTCCAATGTAAATACAAATGCAGCATATTCATTTTTATATCAATCTGTGGCCCAGAGTGGTAAACTGATTTTTGGTGCACAGCTGGATGACATGTATTAAAAAAATGGTCCGCATTCCCACACATCAGTCCACTGGATACACTAAACCATTACATTTACATTTAGTCATTTAGCAGACGCTTTTATCCAAAGCGACTTACAAATGAGAGTAATAGAAGCAACCAAGAACAGGCAATGGCAACAATATGCAAGCGCTGTAACCAGTCTCACGTAATCTAGCACAAAACACATAGGACAGTTTTTTATTTTTTTTATTTTTTATATAACAAACAGAAACGAATAGAGTGATAAGTGCTATTCTTTATTGGTCAAGTGCTGCTGGAAAAGAAGTGTCTTGAGATGTTTTTTGAAAATGGCTAGACTTGGCTGCTCCAGGTGGGAACGGTCCAGGAAAAGGTCCTAGTGAGGGATTTCATGCCTCTTTGGGATGGCACCACTAAGCGTCGTTCACTTGCAGAACGCAAGCTTCTGGAAGGTGTGTAAGTCTGAACAAGCGAGTTTAGGTATACTGGTGCAGAGCCTGCGGTTGCTTTGTAGGCGAGCACCAGAGCCTTGAACTTGATTCGCGCGGCTATCAGCAGCCAGTGCAGACTGTTGAAGAGAGGCGTGACATGAGCTCTCTTCGGCTCATTGAAGACCACTCTCGCCGCTGCATTCTGGATCAGCTGCAAGGGTTTAACAGTGGATGCTGGAAGGCCCGCTAGAAGAGAGTTACAGCAGTCTAGTCTGGAGTCCAGGGCTTGGACCAGGAGTGGCCTGCTCTGATAGGAAGGGTCTAATCTTCCTAATGTTGTATAGCGCAAATCTGCAGGACCGGGTTGTTGCAGTAATGTGGTCAGTGAATTTGAGCTGATCATCAATCACAACTCCAAGGTTCCTGGCTGTCCCGGACGGAGTTATGGTTGATGAACCGAGCTGAATGAAGAGAGTAAGTTGAAGTGCTGGGTTGGCTGAGACCACAAGCAGTTCTGTCTTTGCCAGATTGAGTTGAAGGTGTTGTTCGTTCATCCAGGCAGAAATGTCTGTCAGGCAGGCAGCCAGCAATCCGAAACCCAACTGTGGAATCATCTGGGTGAAATGAGAAGTAGAGTTGAGTGTCATCAGCATAGCAGTGATAGGAAAAGCCATGTTTCTGGATGACAGATCCTAGAGATGACATGTAGATGGAGAAGAGAAGTGGTCCAAGCACTGAGCCCTGAGGAACTCCAGTAGCTATATGATGTGACTTAGACACTTCACCTCTCCATAACACCCTGAAGGACCTACCTGAGAGGTAAGACTTGAACTACTTGAGAGCAGTTCCTGAGATGCCCATATTCATGAGAGTTGACAGGAGGATTTGGTGGTTAACTGTTTCAAAAGCAGCAGACAGATTTAGCAGGATGAGTACTGAGGACCACTAACACACACACACACACACACACACACACACACACACACACACACACACACACACACACACACACACACACACACACACACACACACACACACACACACACACACACACACACACACACACACACACACACACATGTTGTGTTTCCATGTTTTATGGGGACATTCCATAGGCGTAATGCATTTTATACTGTACAAACCGTATTTTCTATCCCCTACACTGCCCCTGCCCCTAAACCTACCCATCACAGGAGACATGCTGCATTTTACTTTTTCAAAAAACATCACTTAGTGTGATTTATAAGATGTTTTCCTCATGGGGACCAAAATAATGTCCCCACAAGGACACACACACAGTCACACACACACACACACACACACACACACACACACACACACACACACACACACACACACACACACACACACACACACACACACACACACAACGACCCGAGTTAATTCAAAGCATATGATAATGATTTCTCAGTGCCAGATATTCGATTATACATTCAGAAATGATTCCAAAATTTAAGCCTAATGCGTGTCTAATAGCATCTTTCTCCATCTCTATCACCAGGGCTGTTGTTTTTAATAGCCTTCTATTGTGCAGATTTCAAGAGTTTGTTACAAGTTTAGAAGATGGAGAAAAAAACAACCAAAAGATGGAATTCATGCTGTCGTTCAGCCAAAGGAAGATTTAATTGCTGCCCTGGGGAGAGGCACTCTTTACATTTGCAAATTTCTGCCTTTGTAGCGGAGACGAAGACTTGAGCGCCCATTGGGGACGACGAACAGTTATGTTGACAAAAAGTTAAAAGGGCTTAGCTGGAATATACCGAACGTATTTCTTTGCAAGTTCATTATGAGGCTGAAAATTTTCCTCTGAAGGTTAAAGGATTTTTGCCTTTAAACTTTTCCTATGCTTTTTACATGTAAACCCTTCTTGCATTAGTCACATTTATCTGCAGGGCCTTGCTGAAGTGAGCTAGTACCTTTTTCAATAGTATTGAGCTCTTGTCTGCGAACAGGACAAAGGAGCAGGATTTCAAACCCTAAGGAAAATGTATACATTAAGGAAGGTACATGAAGTGCAATGGGCTGAAATAACAATGGCTTAGGGAGACAAGATTGACAGGCAGCCATCACACATGAGTAATTACCTGCCACTTCACATTTCGCTTCTCAGTCAAATCCTTGAAAGGTCATCGGTGCCATTTGTGGATGAACAAAAATTGAAGTATGGTTTGTGCTTAAGGAAGCGTATGGAGCTCTTGCTCCAGTGTAAAAGTAAAGCCTGTAGAAACATTTGCATTTCAATAGAGCTCGTCAGCCAGCACTTGTGAGAAAGTAATGGTCCCGCTCTTTTAGTTTTATTCCCATACCTATATTCAGAGGCATCACACACATATTTGTATTAATGCCCTGATTTTTTGCCTAAAACAATTTCCCCGGTTTTCCGAGGCTTAATCCAGTCTTAAACTAAAATGCATGTTTGAGCAGTTTTAACCTAAATCAAATTGACCTTAAAAAAAAAAAAACATTTCTGGTGTGCATGCAATGTTTTTTTCTTCTAAGGCATGTTTATAAAAGCTAATTGAACTAAGGCCTAATCCTGGTTTAATCTAAACTCTGTCTGTGAAACCGGGCCTTTAAGGCCAAAACAAACTAAAGCACTAAATAGTTCACTGTGAAAAGATAGTGAAACTTTTTGTTTAGTGTGCAAAGAAAAAGAGAGAGAAAAAACATGTATGCAGTTTTATATAAAGAAACCTAATTTAATTAGTAATTTAATGTAATTTAGATATGTATAATAAAGTGTCTAGCCTCATACAGAGAGAGGTAAAATTCCATACATTATTTACAGTGTAAATTAACATTATTTAACCTATTCTAAATGAAAAAGTATATATTTTAGTGATTTATGGCACTGATCAATACTTTGAAAATAACTTTTTTTACTCTCATATCTCTTATACTCTCAGTCTAAACTGTTACCATTCCCATGCATTACTGGCAGACTGCAACGGTTGGCGTTAAAATCTTCATTTGTGTTCTACTGAAGAAACACATCTTGAATGCCCTGGGGGTCAGCAGATAAACATCATATTTTATTTTTTTGGGTGAGCTATCCCTTTAAATAAAACCTGTACCTGTTGCCTTTTTTGACAAATAAATTTGTCAGATAAATACCATATCCAAGTTTTGTTCTTCTCTCATATTTAGAATAATAATACAAATATTATTCTCATATTTTGATGGTTTAATAAAATTTGTAGGGTATTAAAAACAAATATCTCCCCTGTACATCATTTTTGGTCACTGCTGGATATGTATGTTAGAACCTATGCTTAACCTCATAATACAAAAGAGAATATATATATATATATATATATATATATATATATATATATATATATATATATATATATATATATATATATATATATATATTCTTTTGCCAACATCAATTGTGTCACAGTAATTAAAGGCACAACGATTATTATTTTTTAATATTTAAATTGTTTTTGTTTATGGTCACGTTCTGCCTCCATCCTTCCCATGCTGCTCAAAATAATAAATAAAAAAAACGACAGGTGGTGTTTTCATGCGCTCTTAACCTTTTCTTTCAGACAAGCTGAGTACTGCACCCCAAATACCTCTCCGCTGCCCCCCCTCCCTGTGGGTTTCCATGCTGTGTTTAATAATGGATACTGCACAGGGATGGCTCCGCACACAGATCGGGCATCACATAGTGTAATACAGTTCTGATGAAAGATTCATGGCCGGCAGTGGGTCAGCTACTGCTTAACTAAGCCCACAGCCCTGCCGAAGTGGTGTGTTTTGCGCAAATGTGGATAACTAACATCATTTATAACCTGAAGTAGGCTAACCCTGCAGACTTCTGTCTTGATGTTAACTCAGTGTGATGTTATTCATGGGAGCACAAGTTTTGCTGAAATTTAGCACAGGAAAAGAAGACGTTTTGGGTTATTGATCTGATCTTGTTTACAACGTAGAGATTTATTGCAGTTCCTTTATGTTAGTGAGTCTTTGCTTATATTGTGTTGCCTACAGAAATGTCCGTCATTTTCACTCTGCATATTTTGATGGAGAGAATGTGGGGAAATATGTTGTATGGCATTGGCTGATGGGGGCAACAATACTGTAAGCTACCTCACAGGCATGAGCACGTTATGTCTTGAGGCTGAAAATGATGATGTATCAGCTAATATAATTCTTGGCAAGGCTTTCGCTTGATGGCAGCACACATGGATTTATTTTTTTCAGCTCCTGAAAGCACAAAGAAAATGTCATCCAGTCCTCACAGAACGTTGGCATTACTGACTGTATTAATAATCTCAAGGCTTTTAAAATAGTTTTTACAATATTTCCTCAGCAGAACAGTGCTATTAAATTGTTAAAATGTTATTCATTTGACTGTTAAATTATCAGACTTTTGTAATTGTCCAGATGTTGAACTAGATGAAATGGCAGAAATCTTGAACTGGCTACTCACACACAGTGGCACACGCGAAGGCAAGTTTTTTATTTAAATTTTCTATTCAATTTTTTTTTAATCTGCTTATTATCTGAGAAAAAAAAATCGAATGAATAGGTTTTGTCTGGTCATGTGATTTCAACATGTCTGCCCTATATGTGTTATCCTGCTCCGTGTTAAATAAATCAGCTCTTTTAGATGTCTTTATTGAGTCTTCATGTCATGGGAGTGTAAATTATATTGTTATTTAAAAAGCCTTATAAAACTTACTTAAAGCACAAAAACAAACATAAAACTCAACAATAAGGTTCAATTTGTTTGTATTAACGATGAACAATACTTTTTTGATCTTTCATTAATGCATTTATTGGTTATATATTGTAACATATTACATTGTATAAATTAACATTAGTTAGTTCATGTATTTTGAATAAAAAGCATATTTAACCTAGAATCATTGATGTTCATTCTTGCATGTTATGCAACACGTTTGAGCTTTCTCAAGAACCAATGAGGTTCATTCTCGTATACGCATCACGTCTGAGCTTCCTCAAGAACCAATGAGGTTCATTCTCCTTACGCATCATGTTTGAGCTTCCTCAAGAACCAATGAGGTTCATTCTCGTCTTACGCATCATGTTTGAGCTTCCTCAAGAACCAATGAGGTTCATTCATGTGTTACGATCACGCCTGAGCTTCCTCAAGAACCAATGAGGTTCATTCTCGTCTTACGCATCATGTTTGAGCTTCCTCAAGAACCAATGAGGTTCATTCTCGTCTTACGCATCATGTTTGAGCTTCCTCAAGAACCAATGAGGTTCATTCTCGTATACGCAGCACGTTTGAGCTTCCTCAGAAATGTATAACTAACCCTATAAAGAATAGAAATTTTATTATGCTAAAAAAACATTTATTTTTCCTTCCTCAAAAACTTAATGTACTTTTTTAGATTATACACTTCCTTTGTTATAGTTCTGTATTCTTATACTTTTGATTTGTTTTGTTGCCATACATGCATGTGTCTGTTCTCAGCTTCCCTAAATCTTGAGTCATAAACACATCTGCATAATTCCTCTGTGCATCTGTCAGCTTCGATTTAATCTGGATTCTGCTCCTTTAGCCTGTGGCGATGTACCAATTCCATTAGTCACAATGTTTATATCTTTTTTTCTTTTCTTTTCTTTGTCCCTTATTTGATCACAATGGATGAGAATAGCAGAGGTTGGGGCATTGCTCTCGTTCTCCCAAGAGCCCTGGATTGGACATCATTCTTAGTATGTCACCTGTGCCAATTTTTTTTTATATAATAATAATAATAAAACAAAAATTCTTATAGAAAGATCTTGTCTGCTGCACTGTTACTTCTACAAAAAACAAACAAACAAACAAAAAACAATGCCAGCTGTGGATGCCAGAATAATTCTGTAAAAAAATACAGTAAAATGTAAACCTATAGCAGACCAACTGGTAAATTTTACAATATAAATCCATAAATTACAAACACTGCATCTGTTTTGTACCTTTAATATACTGACATATTGACAACCACCATACTATTGCAGGTGGTAAAAAAGGAAACCACATGAAGAATCACGTATAAGCTCATCACAAGTAGATGACAGACCATGGTGATTTACAAACTACCAGATAAAACAGAGGATAAAAAGTTTTTATTTTTTATTGTTCTAATTAGAATGCATACAGAAAGGTCAGAAAAGTTTTACTGAGTTAAGTACAATTGAGTTTGTGTAACCTGGGCAACTAGATCAGAATAATTTAAATGTGATGATAATAGCATTCCATGAGACCTTTATCCTCTATAAAGCACCTTTATAAAGCATGTACATTGTGTAACACAGCCACATTAATTTATTCTTACATTTGCACAAAGGCCAACTGGAGACGATGATCAAGATCAGTCCTGCTGGTAATTGACACCCATGGCAATATGCAGGGGTCAAAGGCTGAACATCAAACATCTGCAGTAGAAGTAACCTATTTTTAGTTCTCCAGCAAAATACACCCACATATCTCATCATATTCTGTCACCGAAGTATGAACTTAAATATGATAAACATAAAAAAAAAAAATGTATATCCACGTGTAATATTTATGAAATCTGTTGCAGAAAGTTTTCAAATACATTAATTTATTCAAATAAATGAAGACAATAATTAGATGAAGATACATTTATTTTTTATATTTTTTTTGTTGTGCACCTGTGTTATGGTTTTCACACTTTTTGCTTTTAATATCTATGTTTCTTCCAATGGAAGTAAATGTGGGTGAAAGTCATCTTTCAACCCTTTCCATCTGCGCAACCAAACTTCTTGATTTAGGAGGTGAACATTTGAGTAACAGAGAATTTACACTAAGTGCAAATAGCTTGCCTTGTTTGCTTTTCACACTAGCTCCTCCTAACAATGCCTCGTTGAGCTAAACAAGATAAAAAAAAAAAAAAACACAAAAAAACACATTGTATATTTCAGCGTCTTCAGTAGTGTAGTCAGTAGAGCATAAAGTTTAAGGATCTTGTTTTTAATGCGATCGACCTGGGTTCGAATCCGTCTTTTGGTGAGCTCGCTCTTTTCCAATCACATATCACATCGGAAACTTTCAATATAAATAAGAAAATGTTCTAAAAGTGGAAATAAAGTGCCTAACGAAATGTTTAATAATAATTAAAGCATTTATTGGGTTGGGGTAGGGGTAGGTGTATAGGGAGGGCTTTTATTGTCCCATTAAGGCAGCATAAATCTTAATAAATATAATAATTTACATTTACATCACTTTATGGCGTATTATACGTACGAACCTCCCACACCCCCACCCTCACCCTGCCCAAAAGCGTGTCATATACACGCCATAAAGTGCGTATCATATGCACGCGAAAAACTGCTTAGCATATGCACGCCAAAACTCATTTTGCCGTATACATTCTACGAGATTGCACACTCGTACTATTTATATGCATTGTCATGAGATCGTGTTGGTAATTACTATTTACACAAATTGCAAAGATCTGCTACTCTACATGGTGTAAATATATTATATTACTATTTTCACTTAGTATGCTCTTTCACTTAGTAAATATCATCTACAGCTAATTGCATTTAGTGGAAATAGCAATTATCGGTAAGATTTTTATTTTATTTTCACTGAGTGTAAATAGCATCTAGCCGCTGCCTTTGAGTAAATGTTATATCTGAAACCAAGCAAGTGAATCTCCTAACGTAGATAATGCCAGCAAATTAAATTATAACCCAAAAAAATCTGCATTTTAAATAGAGACCCTTGTATTGAGAATAAAGGCCTTGATATATGTTGCGTTTGAGACAAGGCTGGAAGTGGGAATATTTAATTGAAATGTCCCATTTCAGACCTATAGTGAGTTCTGTGTTGAAATCGCCCTTATACCCTCATTCACTATTCCCTACATTACTCTACTAATATAGTCCGCTTTTGTATAGTTTGTGCTTGCTGTTTAATAATCATTTGAAACTTAGCAACTGGCAGCTCCAGTAATGAAAAGATTTATCTTGAACTCTGTCACACAAACTAGCATGTATAAACCTTAATTAAGCAATTTAATAATCAATTAAAAAGGAATTTTATACCTCACCGTGCATTATTGGTAATCACTAGCCGTTGAGTGCACATCAGTTGTTCGCTTGTTATTGCGGTGCATTACGGGACTGAATGAGTGCTGAATGTGATTAGGTCCACTGGTTTTGGACACCACTACAATGTCGCCTCAATTAGTGCGCTGTTTAAGGGTATAGGGGGCGATTTTGGACACAGCCCTAGTCAATCACACATCATGTTCACATGTTGATGTCACCATCAATGCCCAGAAAGCAATAGCTGTTATTTCACTGTCTCGGTTAATTATAGGCCCGATATAGCCCGGTTATGAATAACCCACTTCTGGCCAAAAATATGTTGTTTTTGCCAAAATAACTTGTGAGATGTATGATATTCCATTTTGTAAGCAAAGTCAACAGTGATTACAAGGTGTTTGGTTTCATTGATTTAACATGTTCATGTTCTAGATGACTAGTCTATTCTTGGGCTATGGTTAGATGGGCCTGGTTCTACAGGGGTGCTAAGCACCCTCAAACGTAAGCAAAAGCACCCTCAGGTGACACTGATAATATATTGGCGAAACAGATTTGGCAGATTTGCACATTTGTGTTCGCGCTCTGGAAAGCATCAAATGCATCTATTACAAAGTGTTTTTGCAGCATTTGAGTAAAGTAGCCAATCACAGATATGTCTATTCAATTTTCACTGACAGCCCAAATTTAGCTTTGTTTTAGCCTAGACATCAGGGCTGTGTTTGGACAGCTAGACATCTTTTAAACACAAAATTGCTTTCTGGGTGAGAGCATTTCGTGTTTTTGTCAATTATTAAAGCAAAAAATAAGGTATCATTATATAAACGTAATGATAAATTTAGTTCCCTTTCAGTCGGTCACGTTCAACGTACGTCTCCGTTCCCTCCTTCAGGGAACGAGGGATACATACGTAACCGAGACATTTTTTTACATGTGACATATAGCTCATTCAGAGCAGGAGTAGCCATCTTGGAAGTGAAGTCAAGTGACGTGCCTCGCTGTACTGTAGCTTCTGTAAAGCTTCTTGCTTTTAAACAATCTATTGTATAAAGAGCTATATAAATAAATGTGACGTGACTTGACTAGAGAGCTTAATTGCAGAGCTTGTGTAAACATCCAAATTACACACACTATGCTCAAATTCAGACACTATCTTAACTACCTTTAAGAGGTCATGTGATGGAAAAAAAAAGTTAGTGCAAGTTCTGCAATATAAAGGTTCTCATAATTTATTCAGATCCTGTGTGTATAGATACAAACCTCACAATGAGTGGAAAATGCTATGGAAATTATTCAGCCTGCCGTAATGAGCTGCCAAGAGAAATGTTCATATTTTACCAACTTATTCGGCCCAGCTCTATCCTCCCTTCCCATCAATGACTCCGTTTGATGCCGAGGCTGAATGTGCTGCTCAGGGCAGCTTTAATAAAGGCAATGTGCTCGACAGAAGCGTTCCATGTGGTGAGGAATGGGACCAAACATAGAGACTTACCTCTGCTTTTTTTTGGGTCTTGCCAGCTCACCACTGACTTATGCTGACGGGCTGTTTGTCAAAATGTCTAAATATTTAGCACACTGTGGAAAATATGAGCCCTTGGAATGAAGGCAGCGTTGATCTTGTGCTCTCTCACAGTTTTTTCCTTTAACCTGATTTGAACCCAGTGCTGTACAACCCCCCAAAACTGACCTTGTGTGTTTAAACAAAAAAAATTGGCATCTTACGCCTGGTGCTTGATTGAATCTCTGTCAGAGATTAATAGCATCTTTTTGTGCCTGAAAGATATAACCTATTTTTATCTTTCATCTTACATTGTGTCCTAACCAGATGTGTCATGATGAAGCACCGAGCAATTAAAACTAGTTTATTTTTCATGACACTGTTTGTATAAATGTGAATGTACCTAATAACCGTCCAAACACAGCCCTGATGTCAAGGCTAAACAAGGCAAAATTGAGTGAAAATGTAATAGACCTCTAACCATAGCCTTATTTTGGCTCTGAGTTGGTAACTCAAAACCGGACTATCTGGTGTATAGTTAACCGAGACGGTGAAATGACGGCTACTGCTTGATGGGTACACTGCAGTTCAAAAGTGGGATCTGTAACTCTCACCAAAACTGCATTTATTTAATCAAAAGCCATTACTCCAGTCTTGTCACGTTTCATCAGAAATCATTATAATATGCTGATATGCTACTCAAGAAGCATTTCTTATTAATATCAATGTTGAAAACAGTTGACACATTCATTAGGATTCTTTGATAAATAGAAAGAACTGTATTTATTTGAAATATAAACACTTTGTAACATTATACATGTCTTTACTGACACTTTTGATCAGTTAAATGCATCCTTGCTGATTTCAAGTATTCAATTCTTAAAAAAAAAAGAAAAAAAGTTTAACCCCAGGCTTAAAGGGATAATTCACCCAAAAATGAAAATTACCCCATGATTTACTCACCCTCAAGTCATCCTAGGTGTATATGACTTTCTTATTTCCAACGAATAAAGTTAGTATATTAAAAAGGTCCTCTCTAAAGCATTATAATTTGTTTCCTTGTTTATGAAGTCCATAAAAGTGCATCTATCCATCATATAACTGCTCTACACGGCTCCAGGGGGTTAATAAAGGCCTTTTGAAGTGAAGCAATGCATTTGTTTAAGAAAAATATCCATATATAAAAATAAAAAAAAGCCGGAAGAGCCTTACGCAATTCGACTTAAGGCAAAAGAGTTATTGTGTCACATGAAGATAAATGAGATGAGAACCATTATCTTAATGTTCATAAGATGTAAATAATTTAAACTACAGAAAGGCTTCGGAAGAAGTAACTTTTGATACAATGGAAAGGTTTTCGTTTTCTCGTCATTACTCGCATGTTCTTTCATCACATCCTTTTCAAAACTGTGTTAAATTGAAGAAAAGAACACTATGTTTAGGGAATTAAACAAGTATGGATACAGAGTTTTAGTTGTCAGTGTGTTCTTTTAAAGGCCCAAGCTGAAAATAGTTTACGTTTATACGTTAACTGAATACTTTTTTTTTGGTTGCTAATTACAGAGAAAATAAGTTTTTTTTTGTTGAAACAGTAGAATGTTATGTGTTTCAGATGAGTGTTCTTTTGCCACGAAACAAAAGTAAATAATTATCTTGCAGCAATTATGAACATATTGTTTGCCCATTTTGTCACCCTAAACTCTGCACACATCTTATCATCACAAATATTTACCATTAAAAGTCATATTGGCAACATATTCCGACACAGTTCCTCCTGTTTCCCCTGAGAGTATAAGTTATTATTAGATACTCAACAAATCAGAGACCTACAATCAATCTTTCCTGTCAAAGTATTATTGTTGTACTGACTACAGTCTTAGAATAAACAGTTCTATATAGAACCTTACTCTGTCAGGCGCTTCATATATAGAACTTTTTAGGGGTTCCAATCATGGGATCATTTTACAAATTAAGTTTTAGGGTGTATTTACACTTGTAGTTCAGTTCTCTTGGTTCACTTGGTCCAGACCAAAAATTAGATCCCAATGTATTCTGTCCTTTTTAGGGTCACATCTTCATCGTCACATCTTCATCGTTAGGGACACATCCTCATCGTGTCCTATTTTTGGTTAATTTAGATGTTTTTAGGTGAGTTCACACCATGTCGTAATCGTAGTGCTCTTAATTACAACTAGTAAACTGGGAATTTTCCAACACGATCTCATGACAATCCGTATAAATAGTACGAGTGTGCAATCTCGTAGAATGTATACGGCAAAATAAGTTTAGGCGTGCATATGATACGCACTTTATGCCGTGTATATGACACGCTTTTGGGTAGGGTGAGGGTGGGGGTTTGGGGGGTTCGTACATATAATACTCCATAAAATGCGTATCATATGCACGCCAAAATGAGTTTTGCCGTATACATTCTACGAGATTGCACACTCGTACTATTGATACGCATTTTCGTGAGATCGGGCTCGAATTTTCAGAGAACTCCTACTTGTACCACATGACTGCTGCAGATTCATTCAGGCCTTGAAGTGTTGCTATAGAAATGTATAATTCCCAGTTCAATGATGTGAACAGCTCTGAGTAGAACATCACGTGTTGTCATCTTAAAATTACGACATGTTGTGACCAGAGCATTTGGTTGCGTTTGTTTTGTTGCGTTCGTTTTTCAGTTTAACCGCACCAGAGTTTGCTTGGTTCGCTTGTTGGGTGTGCACCAGGATGCGGATGTTTTTTTTTTATACTTGGAAGGTTTGGTTTGATTAAAATGAACCCTGGTGTGATTGCTTTGTTAGTTCAGATCATTTGAACACTGGTGTGCACCTGAAAGGATGGGTCTCGGTCCGCTTCCAAACGAACTCTTGTGTGGTTCAACTGAAATATGTACGGAACACGAACCAAAAACAAGACATGATCTCACAAGATGTGACCCTAAAAAGGATACGGTACAGGCATCAGAACCACGTCGTCTCACAGCAGATCTTAATTTGGGGATTCCTGCCACTGTTTTGACTCTTTTACACATTTTATAAGCTCTTCACGAGTTGTCAACTCCATCATATGTATGCATGTAGCGCATTTAGCTCAGCACACAGCATTGTTTTGGATCGTCGACAAGTTGCGCCACAAAATATATGTCTTTTTTAAAAATTGTTTTGTATGTTTAGGTTCAGTGTTAAAAATTACTGTGTGAACGGTAGGCGAACCACAAATTAACATGTATCATTTTCTTTTTTGGTCCAGACCAAAATAACCAAGAGAACTGAACTACAAGTGTGGACACATACTAAAGCCTGTAATACACCAAGCCAACATCAAAGAATTAGCGGCGAATGTGTTTGCTCTCGGCCAAAAATCTGTGCTTGAACACACCAATAGGACTAAAGACGACTGTCAACTGGCTGTGCATTCTGCGCCTGTGTGTAAGTAAATATTTGTCTATATCAGCAGGTATCAATAGTCTATTTTCATCGTTCAAAAAGGGAAACTGACACTCGGACTAGACTAACTAGAAAGCATAAAACAAAGCGGCGCTTGCTTACCATTGTGAATATCAATCACGCAAATCACTTTCTCAATTTCAGTCAGCTCATATTATCATGAAAATACTTGTGCATTCGAAATACTCAGATAAGATGACGTAAAAGTCGTTATTTTTTATTTTTTTTTGCGCACAAAAACTATTCTCGTCCGCTTCATAAAATGACCTTTTATGGGTCTTGAGAGAGGAAATATCATTGCTGCCATTGCTGCCAATGGAGGCCTTTCTGAGCCAAGATGAACAAGGGTCTTACGGGTATCGGACGACATGAGGGTAAGTAATGACAGAATTTTCATTTTTGGGTGAACTAACCCTTTTAAAATCAAAATAAAGTGTTACCAATAAAACATTCATGTGTGGAGGGCCATTTACTATAATTTTCAGACACCCTTTGACTACATTAGCAAGTTTATCTTCCTCAGATGTTTATGTGAATCCTGTAAAAGACTAAACAGTCTTTAGTATCATAAAATATGTTAATTTACCGTGCATTTATCATCCCTGAAGTGGCAGTGTTGCTGTAGCTGTGCCAGTGTGTGCCACGGTAGACAAAAGTGTGAGAGGAGGCACTACCTCTCTCAGAGACAAGCAAATGGAGCTTGAAATGAGAAGTGCGTCGTGCCGCATTAGCATGGACCTCCGTATTACCCAGTACATGTTGCTTTGCCACGGTAACACGATTTACCTAACTACAAGGATCTTCTGCAAGTTCCTTGCCCCTGATGACAACCCTCTCCATTAGCATTCTCTTTGTACCTTTGCCCCTAAATTCATATTGAAAACATTACCATCCTACATATTTGGAATCCTGTCATATGAAGCAAACAACTTGCCCCTGTGATTTCTGGTTTGCAGTTGATTTTCCAAGTACAGTGGGCCTTACTCAGCTACTTTCGTCAGATGGCATAAATATTTCAAGTATAGAACAACAACAGAGCACAGAAATAGATGTTTTAAGTGCAGCCGTTCGCAGGCCTCATAAGGATGTACTAAACTCACTAGTGTAACTATTCTTGAACAGAGCAGCACAAAAAAGTACATTAAGTAAAAACACGTCTACTCAAAACTAAAGAAAGCGTTTCATTTCATGGTATGAAGAGAAAGCAACATCTTGATGAAAGACATTGAGAAGAAAAAACACTATCGCTAAAAGAATAATAAAAAATAACAAAGTGAAGCGGCCTGCTTTTATAGGCTCTGTGTGGCAACACTGGCAGACAACTCAGAAGGGAGTGTCTTTGTTAGAAAAGTGCAATCATGGTGTGATGAGGGTTGATGGATAATCCCCAGTCATTTCTTGGCCTTGTTTCTTTCCTCTTCAGGTCTTTCCTCGGTTGTTTGAAGTGCTCCAAAGCGATGCTTTACTTTATGTCACTTTCATGTGGTTTGTCTGTGCTTATGATGAAATTTTCAAGAACAAAAACGGAATCTGATTCAACATCTTAAAGGTGCAGTAGGCGATTTCTGAGAAACACTGTTGAAAGTGGTTCGGACCGAGAACCACAATGCACTTGTAGCCAATAAGCAGTAGGGAGCGTATACACCCATGTTGGGGGATTAGAGAGAGTGAGCGTTTCTCAGAAATCTCTTGAGGCCGGGACACACCAAGCTGACGGTCATCCAATGCTGGGCCGTAGGCGAGCATCTGTCTCTCAAGTTTTTGTAGTGTCACGTCACCTGCGAGACACACTGGTCTTGAGTCCTCTCATGAGGGAGCTCGGAGGCATATAAGGACAAGCAACACAAGTGAAGGACGAGAGAGGACCAGGCCTGGGATTTATGTTGTGTTTTGTTTATGTTATATTACGCGTGTGCGCGGCAGCCGTCCGTGTTACTTTCGTTTTGTTTATTTATTTAACAAGTCATGTTAAATGTTCGCCGGTTCCTTCCTCCTTCCTCCTTATTTTATGAACTGTATTACATTGGTGCCAAAAACCCGGGAGACATGATGTCGGAGAGCCTTCGCTGCTAAAAAATAAATGTAACTAATCAGTTAGTTACTGATAAAAAAATGTGTAATTAAATTACAGTTAGGCTACTTATGAAAATGTTAATGTTACCTAGGATATGTTGAGTAATATTAATTTGTTGCTTTGCCTGTTTTTGATGTGCACTATGCCTCCTGCCATTTAAAGTTCGCTTAGTAAAGCGATGCTACTCTGATGCTTTTGATTGGTTCTCGTTTGAATTTGCAGCACACCACGTCTGCCAATTACATCAATCCACATTACCGCTGAAAGCTTTAGGCTACAACCCGTCTAAGAGTTGCCATCATGGCGAGTGAAAAAAATGTGTTCCAGTGATGGAAAACAGAAAAGCAACCAAAAAGTAATCAGTTACATTACTTGATAAATAGTTAAATAATTGGTAAATAGTTACACTACTTTTAAATAGGGTAACTTGTAATCTGTAACCTATTACATTTCTAAAGAACTTCATAAACATCTCTAAAACTTCATAATTACTATTAATTATGAACCTGTATATAGTTCTTATAGTTCTACCAGAAAGACTCGGGAGAATGAACAGTGACAATTATCCATTTATTAACAACCCAGCAAGCAATCAAGTATTTTGGCATAGGTCCCATCCGTAGCTGGCAGTTGGAGGGTCGGACTCTGCATATCCTGCCTGAAGATGAAGGCAGAGGCGCAGCCGACCCCCCGTGGAGTCTGGAAGGGACCATCCTGGTGGTGGTATAGATGTAGAAAAGGATTTTGACTTGGAGGTGGTGGGGAGTATGGCGGTGAATTGGCGCGTCAGCATCTACGAACTCAGAAATGAGTAAGTACCAATCTTTTATACCCAAGTATTAAGATGTGATTGGATCGATATGAAAGTAGAAGTGACGTAACAATTAAGTCTTCCTGGTAGAACTTATGCTAGAGCTTTCATTTCTCTGGAAGGTATGAATAAAATAGTAGTTACTGATTAGCCATTGAACTATACCACATACAACTGAGCACTATTACTTACTAATTTGTAAAACAGATTTTCTTGTTAATTATTAGTAGTTACTAGAGTGTTAATAATGTATTACACATTTGTTCCTGTGTAGTTATTCAGTGTACTAAAGTGTTACTGTTCAGTGATATGGTAAAGAGCCAGTATACAGCACTGCCTGGCTGCTGAGTTCACTTCTCTGTCCACAGAGATGTTTCTAAATTCCTCTTCATGCATTAACCAGACTGTACAACACACAATCATCCCAAGTTGTGTTTGAAAAGACCAATTTAACCTGGTTTCTGTTTATTCAAGACTGTTCTTTGCTTTCCCTGTTGATGTTGCTCCTTTGATATTTAGACCAAGGAAAATGGAAACAGCTCCCAATTCTTAGCCGTGCAATGTAAATAATGTAAATGTGAAAGATTACAGCCAAAATAAAAGTGATAAGAAAAAATGGTTTGAGGGAAGAATAACTTTAGCTCAATTCACTATAGGCCATGGAGAGGTGTATTATGTTGCATCTGCAGTCCTTTTTTCGGGTCTGGTGCTTTAGTTGAACTTTTCAGCATGTTGTACAGTAAGCTTACATCTTTACTGATTTATTATTCAAATTATGAACAACTCTATATTACGTTTAACTTGTGTGATGCATCAGTTAGGCGCAGTATCGCACATAAAATGCTAAACAGAACATGAATCATATATATTCATATCTCCTGTCTAATCAATAATCTAAATTTTCTGCTAAGGTTTAATGGAAACTGACCATAGGTTATCTATATTATATGTTTGTCGTATAACAAATAAGACAGCAAATATTTATATATAATTACATATCTTGTAATTCTTTAAAAATGTAAATGGCTTGATGGGTTTCCATCTGTGTATTCTTATGCATTTTGGAGATACTGCATGCACCAAAGCTGAAAAAATAAACAAAACTGCTTAAAAACATATTTGTAGCAGTTTATTTTACCACTGTAAAAAATGACATGTTCAATAAGTTATGGCAATATATGGTTTTACATTGCTTTAACTAAACTCAAAATAAGCAATTTTCTACTTTTTTTTATATGTTATACAAGATTCAACAAATTTTTAAGTCAGTTTAATGTAATTTAAGTTAAAATGACTTAAACATCCATGTTGATTGTACTTAAAAATTTAAGGCAGTAACGTTTTATTTATTTATTTACAGTACTAGGAATTGCAATAAATGGGCAATAACTACTAACCCTTGAACCTACCTCAAAACCTAAACTTAACCCATGTAGTTATCTTATATCATCCAGTACTTTCTTAGTACAAGTGCACGTACTGTAAAATAAAGTGCTACCAACATATTTGTACTCAGTATAAAAATGCATTCACACAAACTAATGGAAATACTTTTACTTAATAAATTCCTAGAAGTCATATGACTGAAGTTAATTACCATAGGCCTATAATAAACGAGCCACCGTGACCTCAGTCACTGCATCTTACACATTTTATTTTGTGCTTAATTTGCTTAATAAATCAGATTTATTTCTTCTTTTGAACACTTGCAAGGAAGCACTGCTTTATTTACAACATCTTTTTAGGATTTATTTTTCTTTCAAAAACTAAAAATGCAGCTTCGATGCCTCCTTTTTTTTAGTAGGCAATTACACATTACGTGCACATTAAATGTCAGACGTGCTACATTCTCCATGTCGCCTGCGCTGCATCTCGATAGTTTAACTACTTTCAAGTTGACACCTAAAAATGTGGGGCTACAACATGTTTACATCTAGCATAGACAGAAGAAAAGAACATGTCCTGTGTGAATGACCCATTAACCTGTCTGCGGATTGGGATTTCAGCACCCACAGCTGATGTTCATCCAGTATAACTACAGCCGAGGTGACCTTGTCTTTACTCTGAAACTGTAATTAAATTAAAAGGTAAGAATTGAAAAATGTCTCAGTGGAGTGAGTGCCCTAAATGGCTTGATTGCTGAAGTGGGCACACACTGCATGAGGTTAATTAGACACTGCTCAAACTTACTTTAGAAAGCACAGGAAGGAAATCACACACATTCAATTTCCTCATAGGAGATCTTTTTCATTATGATAATCAGCAACCAACACAGCTCTTTTCATTTAAATCGGAAGTTACAGTTTAGAGGTGCGTGATTTGCTTGAGATACATTATGACATATCAAGCGTAGCTTTAGTTCTGGCGGGTCACGTCAGTCTGCATCCGAAATCACATACTTTCTTGAGTAGGTACTTATTTGAAATAATAATTACTTTACGATCTGGATGTGCTACATCACAAATCCTCTCCCATGGCCTCATGGGATAGTAAAGTGTCCATTGTATGCACACTTCAGAATCTCACTCTGGAAGAAATAGGTCATCTGATACTTTTTGCCTACTCTTTTATGAGTATTGTGAATTCGGACATATACTTCTTTTATCACATGCTGTTTTACACCTATATAGTACTGAAGTATGCCATTTCGGATGCAGCCAACGAGCTCTCTCAGAAAGTGATTCATTCAGTTTGTGTTGACTGCGCATGCGCAACGTCCAATAGGTTCTGTGCCAGAAAACAGAAACAATTAGTTCACCTCCCGAGTCATTTGTTCTTTTGTTAGGTGTTTTGACAGCTGTATTGGACACAGAAATTAGTTAATAATTCCAGCCTTCAGTACAAGTAAGCACATTGTAAGTTTTTTTTTTATTACTCTTACAGTTAGGCTACATGATGCGTTTCTGGTGTCAAATTTCTTACAATTTATAAATGTAACAATTGTGAGATATAGCAAGGTTAATGGCTCAGGGAAGAAGCAATTAAAAGCAAATGTTTAACATAACTTAAATGATAAAATAAACAAATACAAAACAAAAGTAAAGCGGCAGCCCCTCACGGACAACTGCCGCATATAAACATGATAAAAACGACAACATAAATTCCCAGGCCTGGTCCTCTCTCGTCTTTCACTGTCGTCACTCCTCCTTTTATCCTCCCGGAGCTTTACTCCCACCCCGTCCATGGCGGTAAAGTCTGCTCAGCTCAAAGGTACTGTGACTTTCCCCCGGCAGCGAGGGTGCTGTGACAGCACGTTCCTCCTTCCTCTCAAGGCTTTGGCACCAATATATCAATGTTAAAGGCTCAGGGAAGAAGGAGACAAGATTAGCAATCGTGCCACCACAATAAAGTAGAAGTTATGAGAAAAAAATTTGCATTGTGATGTAGAAAGCCACAATTGTTTCCACAAAAGATCTTAGTTGGTACCTCCTGCTCAGTGTTATCAAAGCTCCTCGCTGTTTAATGCAGATATTAACATACCTTTGATCACACCACCGCCACCTCCTCTTGAACATAGGTGCTTTTTTCCAATTTCCTAGCCCTAGTCAGCAGTTAACAATGTTCATTTAAAAATTACTTTAGATGGAATTAGAATTACGAGCGTCTTTGATATGCTAATGCAGCGTACACAGGCCCTTTGCTCTTGATTCTCTTGATGAATGAATGAGGATTGTAGCGCTGACAGAGGGGTGGAACTCAATGCAGAAGTAAGCAGCGTTCAGTCACAGCAAACAGATATCTGCATCCCTGAAGGCCATGAAAAAGTTCCTCCATCTCTTCCTTGTGCCTGCCCTCCTCTGCCCCTGGAGGTGTCGAGATTGTCTTGTCATATTTCTTTAATTTCTTCCTCTTCTCATCCAGCAGCTCTCCGGGTATGTATAGTAATTATTTACCATTCATTAATTTCAAAGGAAATTATGTCTGCCATTGTCTTGATGTTGTCACTGTAGGCGAGGCGGTTGTAGCAGGCCGGAGCGGAGATGCTGTGATTATGGATCCTCCCTGCGGTAGTGCAGAAGACGAAGACTGATGGAGGATAGTTACTCACAGCGCTGCTGGGGAACCTGGATCAAATCCGGTGAGAAATGGACTTCAAATACCTGTGTGAGGGGTTTGATATCAAGTGTGTGAATGGTGTAAAATACAGAAAGCAGAGCTGCAGAATTGAGAATCACAATATTTTTGTTTAAAACAGAAACCACAATTCTCCCATGTTAGCTTAGTGACAGAAATGAAACGTCCAATACCGTCCAATATTAGTTTATAATATTGATAATACAGTCAATTTATTTCGTTTGACAGTAAATTGCTGAGATGAGAAGACTTACCTCAGTACTGGGTTTTCTTTTGATCTTTGATCTTTCTCTTTTCCCGTCCCCGTGCACGCGAGGGTTTAGACCGCTTCATTTTTTATGAATGCGCCAGTGATGAGCACACACCTGAACTAATAATCACCTTACAATAATCAATAATCACCATCAATTCAATCTAATAATCAGGTTGACAAGTAATTAAACGTATGGCTGAGGGGGCACCCTAGTATGATCATGTTTGATAAACATTATGTTTTATTTCGTTTGTTCTAATTCTATGAATAATGGGAAGTAGGCCTAAGGGCGACACTAAAGTGCGCCCGCGCCCCCAACACAATTGTCGCCCTAGGCAACCGCCTAGTTTGCCTATATCAAACGCCGGCCCTGAGTGGATGCAAGGGGGTAATCCATAACCCGGAAAGCGTACCTTCCATAGGGGCTGCCATTGCTAACCAAGCCATCACCTGCTGTTAGCATTACATTTTGGCATCACTTTGACAGTGAATAACTTTACATCTGAGGCGTTTAAAGACTCCATTTAACCATTGTTTATTTCTAAAGAAACACGGAAATGTATAAAAGGCTCCATCACCTTGTATCTAAAACTATCGCCCCGTAGAAGCTGTTTTTGTAAAAATAGGCTAACGGTTGTATCAAAACCACGGACTCTCTGTCGCGGAGTGAAATATTATCGTGTAGAAAGGAGGAGATGATCGCAGGCAATCTTTTACTGTCTATGAGGGAGTCGGGGGGACGTGGAGGCATAAAGTCCGATAAACACAAGGGAGAAGCACGGGGAGAAGCCCATAGAGAGCCAAAAGAAACAGGACAAAACATTTAAACAACGTGATTCAGATTTCACTTTCCACAACTACTAGAGGGCTTACAACTGTCAGACAGGTTGCGTACGTCACATCTACGTCGTCAAGCTCAGTCTGAAGCTGTGCAGTACGCTCAGCAATCAGGAGTGAGTGCTTCTAATTGACTTCGGTTTTCATTTTTTATCGTTGAAGTCTATGGGGTTGCTTTGTCCATTTCTTTTACTGTCTATGAGTGGATGCAGTTTGTGTTTCGGTTGCAGCAACGGAGTTCTGCAAGTGTGTCTGCAGGCGATGAGTGAAACTGCATCAAATGTCTGTGTTTAGTTGTCAATCTTTGCATACAATGTACATAAAAAGTGCATACAATGTAAGCAACACAAATGTATTGTGAATCGAAAGTTATCCAGGGATAATGAAGAATGCAGTACTACTTTATCGGTACTCAAGAAACTGGCAGAAACTGTGAGTGTTATGTACCCTTTAATGACAAATACATTTCCCTAACAGTCACATGTCGCCACCTACTGGTGTAGCTATGTAATTGATACAAACTTTATTTGAAGCTTCAAGGAACTTTCAAAAGGTGATTTACTCTATTTTGATCATTGTAGACATCAGTGATTGTTTCCGAACTATAAAATGTTATCCTAGTACTTCTGTAATCATTTCAATTATTGTAACAATGAAATAATGACACTGTGTGGATGAAAAGACTGTTTGTGAAGCTGTTCCATATTTATACATGACAACTGCTCTCTCTGGATCAGCAGCAACACCAACGCAGATTTAAATATGCACTGTGATCGTTCTTCGTCAAAGATAATAGAAAGGTGAAACATTGACATTTAGGTATAAGATCGCGTGGGTGTTTGAATCGACATCACTATTTTTTTTTCTTAACGTTTTAATCTCTGTATGCCGTATAGATCAGGTGAGTAACCTTTGTAATATTCCATTGCACAACAAGCAGGATTCTTTTTTTCCTTGAGTTTTAATTACTGTATGTTCATTAATTAGGCTCGTTTGGCACCTCAATTATGCTTTTTAATGCACTGACCTAAATCTGAGGCTAAACACATTTTGCTGTCACTGCAAACAATAGCCTTGCTGGTCTTTGAGTAATTATAAGTACAATGCTAATTAATCTCTCACAGTCAGTCGATCCTATAATGACTGAGAGACCTATATCCTCTTGACAAGTCATTTATTATAATTCATATACAGGGTAAAACTCATTTATGGAGCATTTAGTGAAATAGTATGTGTATCCTCATTAAAAAGGATAAATGCCTCCTAACAAGAGCAACATATCTGGATCAAGGATTACCACAAGGATTCTCCACCGTAGGTCAGTATGCTTTCACATAACTTCATTTTTTACGATTACACATTAAGTTTATTTACGCAATAATTTGAAGGCAATGAGTTTCCTCACTTGTTTTAAGTTAAGTCAACTGATCACTTTTTACAGTGCTCAGCCTCACAATCATTTATGATTTTAGTTTTTCATTTTGACAGTAGCCGTTGAATAATTTGCCACTATGCATACAACGTTAGCTTGAAACCTTCACCCTAAACATTGCACAAAACCTTTTTTTTTCTGTTGAACTTTTACCAGTCATACCATGGAGAATGGATAGTTATGCAACAAACAGACACAATGCTTCATACGTATGATTTTGAGAGGCATTTGTGCTCTGGATTGAAGGGTTAAAAATACAAGAAATAAACGAAAACAAAAAAACTGATGCAATTTGTTGGCCCCTTGGACCTCTGTCGAGGTTTATTATGTTCCGTCACTTTGTCTATTGATAAAGACATTGCTCAGAAAAGCCATTAACAAGAAATTGATCTGAGTTATATGATAGTATATTAAGCTAAAACTTTGCAATTGTATCAGCTGTGTTGTAAAATGAACTCAGCCATAGATTTTCAATTACTGAATTCCAGAGGGGACATTAGTTTGGTCTGAAAGCAGACAGTTAGGAATGGATTGAATGCTCACCAACACCATTGTGCGAATGCATTTGTCCTCAAAAAAACATAACATGGATGAGAAATTATATTACTACATAAAAAAAGAATAGGTGGTAAGTCTTTACCAGAGTAGAAATAAATAAATTTCTCGGTAATACCAGTGTTGTTGCTCATTACAATGAATATGCTTGGATACAATATGAATACAATTACAATCGAGATAAATATTTTTTTTACTTTATTTTGATGGTCCCTTTTGAACATTCTGTTGACTATAAGTAACGTTGCACCTACAAGTCAACTAATTCTCATTAGAGTATTAGTAGACTGTTTGCTGAACATCTGCTAACACTTTATTTTAATGGTCTTTCAACAGACATTCTACTGACTATTAGTAACTTTGCTACTACATGTCAACTTATTCTTACCTTAACCCTACCAGTCTACTGAAACTCTACTAACACTCTAATGATATTTAGTGACATGTAAGTGCAACGCTACTTATAGTCAACAGAATATGTTAAAGGGACCATCAAAATAAAGTAAAACCATTTTCCATGAAATCATAATCCTAAACAGAGCTGTAAGCTAATATTTAACCTGTGGCCGGTTATATAAACTGCTTAGACTAGTCTTAAAAGGTAGTCTGTTTTTTTTCTTCAAGACTGGTCCTAACTTTTTAAAGTTGGTTACATAAAATGGTAGTTTGGTCTAATTTTAATTGGAAAATTAAGACTAGCCAAACTAGTTTTTTTAACAGTTTTATAGTGGATTAGTTTATGCAACTGGCCACTGAATCATTCTTTGTTTAAATTCAAAGTTACTGATAGTTTTAACGCAAAAGAATGTAATTAAATTAATAAACTATACATCATTAAAAAGTTCTAAGACTCAAGCTTCATTTCTTGACTGTTTTACTGTAAAAATCTTGTGGTGACATTGATTTCTTAGTTTGTATCAAGAGTTATGAAAATGAAAAACGATACCTTTAGTATGAAATATGAGCCTCGGCCGCATCCACTGAGAAAAAAGAGCTTGAATAAAAAACAGCATTTCCTGTTCCTGTTGTGCTTCCATAGTTCAATCCTTTGCTGTATGAGACACATTAGAGGACGAGCCTGTGCGGACATCAGCAGTTCATCGACGCAGAAGTCAGACGCTCAGCACGGCTTCAGTCAATATTGAATTAGTGGCTTGTTTGATTCCCCTGATGTTAAGCACAATGAGTCCAGTAATTGAAGCGCTTTCCTTCTCTGTTAATTAACGCTTAGAGAGAGAGAAGATCTAATTTCACTGCGGCCTTTGCATCAAGCTGAGGTGTAGATTTCTATCTATAAACGAGAACTGTTCATAATGATGAATGCAGTAATGAATGCAGTTTTGGACAGACATAGAATAATGTGTTATCCTTTAATTGACAAGAAGTGCCAGTTACAATCTCTTATGCTCACCAAGACTTTAATAGCCGTTAATCAAGTCTTCAGTGTCACATGATCCTTCAGAAATATGCCACTTTAATAAATCCTTGCTAAATAGAAGTATTTATTTATTTACAAAAAAATCTGCAAAACCGTTGAACGAAATTTAACATCACATTCTAAGAAATAGTTTGACATTTGTGCTAAAGCAATTATTGTTCTATCACTAAATAATATATGCTTATGATGCTGATACATTTCAGAGAACAATAGCAGACAGAATTATTTCTGTAAAGCATTCGTACAGCTCAAATAATAGAACACAGCACTAGCAATGCCAAGGTCATGGGTTCGATTCTCAGAGAACCCAAGACTGCATACAAGTGAATGCAAAGTAAGTTCATAATAAACTCTCAGAAAATATGTCTGATATAATGAAGTGCATTTACTGAAGAATATTTAAATGCATGGAGTTTTTAGCTTCTGAAACATATCTTGTTGGAATAAATATTTCTGAAGATCTTATGAAAGCAGTGAATATTACTGTGTGTGATGTTAATTATAGCTGAGGGTGGATTGGAAAGCATTATGGGTTTAATCCAATCACTCAGACCACACTCTTTTTCCTCTGGCTTCTATAATGCTTGTCACTGTTCAATGGTTACTTTATTCAGTACACCTGTACACTTGCACATTAATTCTAATCATGCGTCAACAACATTGCATGCATGCAGTCAGAAACGACATTATTTTCCAGTAAAATTTAGTACCAGAATTAGTGGTGTCAACAATAATCGATTCAGCGATGCATTGGGGCATGCACAATTCAGCATCGATGCGGTAAAGTGCCATAATCGATTATGTCACCGTTTATTTTCAGATTTGAAAATGCCATTTCCAATAACCTGTACCATTCAATTTTATTTTATTTAATGACATTTATGTCAAAGATACAGGAGAGTAATAATACTCACATAGCAAACAATAAAATCTGTTGTTCAATATCTGACTGCTTGTGTTGCCTCATGACTGATTAAAAATGTGCCTTGTTGTGTGCAGTAGAATTTTGATGCATCGCAATACATCATAGAATGGAATTGAAACGAATCATTTCCTGGTGAATCATAATCGAATCGAATTGTGAGGCCAGTGCCGATGCACCCCCCTAACCAGAATACATTTACATGACAACGATGTACTAAAACGGAAATGTTTTGCATACAGAAAACAAACACCATTCACATGGATCCATGAAAAAGACTAAAAATGTTTTATAATTCATGTCAGGCAAGTGGCGATGGCACTTTGTAAAGAAAACTATGCGTCTATAAGCAGAGTTTCCACCGCAGGAACTTTCCCCAGGAACTAGGGACTTTGGGGTGGTACTTGTGTTTTGACCGCAGGAACCGGGGTCTAAATGAAGTTCCGCATAAAAATTACCCCCTCAAAATGTCCCTGCTTGCAAAGTAGTACTTTTTCAAAGTTCAGGAACTTTCAGGGGTGGGACTTGAGCGCTGAACATGCTGATTGGTTGAGTTTACACAGCATTTTATTTCAACCAAAAAGTCTGTTGTTGTGTGTGCAGAGTTGTTTGCTATTCGAATCAACAATGGAGTTTAAAAAATAAGACCGATGGAGACGACCAAGGCTCAGGCTTTATTATGTTTCTATGTGGAGGATGAGATCCAGTGGGAACTAATCTTCACGGTACTTTAGACAGCTTTTGCCCCCTAAGTCTGATTTCAAACATTAATGACTTGTATAAATATATAGTCCTACAATTAATATAATTTAATTTATTGTCAGGATTCACTGAAATGAAGGACCCAAATTAGTTAGAAGCTCAGACAAAAGCTTTAGTTAGTGAAAATGGTAGTAGATGGCTGCCAAATTCCAGATCAGCGAAATCCAAGGGCACAATGGAAAGAGAGTTCAAAGTCCAGGCAGTGGTCAGCTACCAGGTGAGTGGCTGCACATCAAAGAGAGATACCAATAGTCAGGGTCAGGCCGGGGTCATTAAAGATGATTAGCCCAGGTAATCAAACAGGGTTGGAAGGAGCCATGGATGAGTAGAAACCACATCTAAAGTCTGAAAAAATAGAAAATAATAGAAAAAAAGAAAAACAGAAAGATACACAGCAAGACAACTGATGGACCAAAACAAGAGATGCGTGTACTAAACACTGGAAAAGAAAAAAGTTGAAAACAGGAAGTTTCAAAAGGAGAGAATAGATGAAAAAAACTAAACAAAAAACAGCTGCGAGTGCATGCACGACTGCATGCTCAGTACTAGGACCGTTGCTTTTCACTCTGTACATGCTACTCTTGGAAGTTATCATTAGGAAGCATGACATTAGTTTTCAATGTTACGCTTATGATACTCAGCTTTATATTTCTTTGCACCCTGACGAAACAGCCGATATAACACATTGGATGACTACTTATTATTATTAGTAATTTCCTACTGAATTCTGAAAAAATCTAAACTAGAACATATGTTCTACTCTACTGGGTGGTTTCCCTGCACGCTTAATAAACAAACTCCAGCTGGTCCAAAACGCAGCAGCTCGAGTTCTTACTAGAACCAGGAAGTATGATCATATTAGCCCGGTTCTGTCAACTGCACTGGCTATCTGTTAAACATCATATACATTTTAAAATCTTGCTAATTACTTAGAAATCACTAAATGGTTTAGCTCCCCAGTACTTGAACGAGCTCTCAACGCATTATAGTCCTTCACGTCTATTGCAATCTCAAAATTCTGGCCAGTTGATAATACCTAGAAAATCAAAATCAACAGCAGGCGGTCAATCCTTTTCCTATTTAGCACTATAACTTTGGTACAGACTTCTGAGTATTATCCGAGAAGCAGACACACTCTGTCAGTTTAAATCTAGATTAAAAACACATCTCTTTAACCTGGCATACACGTGAAACATCAATTTCAATATAAATTTGTATTATATATATGCATATACTAGTTTAGTGGAACCCGGAACCCTTAATATAACACCTGATGTACTTCAATCAACTAAACTATCCCTTGTGAAGGCCTCATCGACACGACAGCCCTCAACACAGATCCTCAACAAGCCCGTCTCCTTACATGATGAATCCGATCTTTAA
The DNA here is from genome assembly GCA_023029165.1 of Gobiocypris rarus. Classification (NCBI taxonomy): domain Eukaryota; kingdom Metazoa; phylum Chordata; class Actinopteri; order Cypriniformes; family Gobionidae; genus Gobiocypris; species Gobiocypris rarus. Next base: position 7,761,583 of record CM040919.1, read on the forward strand.
CCAGATGGAACTGGATTCAATATTTTGAATGTTCCGATCCAATCTGAGTTCTGACTTTGTTTCCTGTTTTGTCATGTGATTACATTGTGCCCTCATGTGATCATGTCATGTGCTTCCCTAGTCTCTTGTGTCATACTAGGTGTGTTCGACATCAGCTGTGGCTGGATGCATCCGATCGGCGAGAGTAACCACATGCAGGCGGGGAGGAGCTGGAAATGGAGACATGAAGTCGGACAGCTTCTGCTTCCCGTTTGCATACTTTAACACAGATTAAGTGAAATAAATGCAATATTTTTTTCAAATACACAGATGTGTCAGAAGACATTTTCATTCAATACTTTATGTAAGGCTTAATACAGCGTCTGTTTGTACAATAATAAAGTTCAACATATAAGCCTACACTATCAATGAAGTGGGGTCTACATTTATTTATCAGTTTTAGTTTGATAAACATGATAATATAACATCGCGGCTACATGAAAAGAGGTTTTACCGTTATAAAAAAACTGATTTGTGAGCATTAGTGGAACTAAAGGGTTTAGAATAAACACGAAACACAAGGATCACTGTCATGCGGTGAATCCGGCCTTTTGTGGGACAGCTGTGTCGTCATCAGAGCTCATGCAGCTGCTCTTGAGAAGCTGCACCGGCTGTATAAGCCGGCTGTTCTCGAATCGCTCTCGTGGTACTTTGTTGACATACGTCACAGTCACGTGCCGTCAGCGCTGCCTCAAGTCAGACAAAATTTCTAACCGGCATTCACTGCTTCGCTGCATCAAAAGCCTTACTTTGCTTGTGTCATGTTGTCATTGGTTCATTGTCTTGATTGTTCACAGGTGTATCTTGTTTAGTCATTAGTCCCTTTGTATTTAAGCCCTCATGTTTGCCATGCATCTTTGTCTTTTATTGTCTGTGTGACCTCTTTTGGTGAGGTTTGTTTCTGGGCAAGTTTAGTTCATGTAGTATCAAGTCAAGCTTTGTCAAGTCTTTGTTTATTTGTTCATGCGCTCAATAAAACAGCACTCAGCTACGCTCGTCTTCAGTGTAATCCTTTACAGAATACTAGACCTTCTACAAAATGGACCCAGCAGTTTCTCAGCTCTTGAATATTCGTCAAGCGGGAAGAGCTATTGAGGATTATGTGAAGGATTTTTTGTTTTATGGATTATTTGCCCAGGGACAAGATTCAACTTAAGGTGTTTTTGTTTTGGAATGGACCATGATTTTGCTGAACTCATGCCCTCGGTAGAACACCCTTGTACACTGTCAGTATATTGACTTTATTTTGTTTCTATGTGGTTCAAGTTTCATGGTGGGGGAGGCAAAGGACTATTATTTGTCTGAGCATGTCCACGTCTGGAGTCCAGCGGCCCAGGTCTGCCCATGCCCCACGGCCCACCAATACCTTGCCATGGTCCATGTCCTGTCCCCCTGCACGGGCCTGGCCCACCATCCCTCCTCTGCTCCACCACCCTCCTGGACTGTGCCAACCCTAACTTCAGTACACATTTTAGAAAGATATTGTTAATTCCCATTTGCAAAAATGTAAATGATTTGCAATCACTGTCACATGCTGTCTTTGCTTTTCCACAGTTATCTTTTTCTAACTCGGGCCCATTAATTCAGTCACTGTGTATGCTTTAAGATCAACACATCCTCGCTCTCTCCATGAGAGCCAATCAAGCAAAAAGGAGAATATAAAGTGGCTTTTAATAAATTCCTCACCCCATAAATATTCATCCCTCTCCTGATCTGGGAAAATCTATTATTTCTTAAGTGACAACAATCTATGATTTGGAAGCCTCATAGGCTGTCATTTATATGCTACCTTTATCACCACCCGGGAGGAATTAAGGCCTAATTACTTTCACAAGGAGTATTGGGGAAAGCAGCTATGCACTTAGTGTGATTTGTTGATTATGTGACGTGTGAATATATGTGTGCACTTGCTTCCATCAAAGTAAATATTTAACCAGGGGAAAATGAAAAATCATTCTTGTATGGCAGAGCGAATAATTTACAAAAAAAAAAATTTCCCCGCAGTCACCGGCCGCATCAACTGTTTCTGAAGCCAGATTGAGTCTTAGGAAAATATGACCCTCTTGGAGAGTCTAAAGGTGATGCCATCAGTATAATGTGAGTGGTTCAGTGGAAAGATGCACCTCATCATAATGTAATATTTGCCAAGTGGTCTCCAGAGCATTATAAAGAGAAATATGCATAATTTACAGCCATGACAAATAAACAGCTAACAAATTTTGAAAGAGATGGGCATGTTGTGCTTGATGCTTCTGGGGAACTGCAAATTGCTTTCATTATTTTCCCTGAGCTTCAATGAATGTGGGTGGTGGGCATGGAATGTCCAGTAATGGATTTTAATATTCACTGGTGAGTCCGTTCGTCATCATAATCCTGTCTAAACGGGTGGTGCACACTCGTCTTACAATATTTAATAGTCTATATACAATTTACTGTATAGATGACTTCGTATGGAATTATTGCGACAGGCCGTTGAATTATAAGAATCTCTACTAATACGTGTCTCTGTTAATAAGTGTGTGTGTGTGTGTGTGTGTGCGTTTGAGCGATTCAGTGTCGTTGTGGGTTTTGGTTATTTTGCTGTTGTAGGCTGTAAGGAGTTTTGAAATGACTGAAATCGAGATGATATGGTTTCCCTGAAAATAACTGCACACTTTAGAATGTTTGTACACCAATCAGATTCAAGCATTCAACAGCCCCGTAGTATAAGTTTTGTTAATCTTATGTTACTGTAAACCTTGTTAAACATATAAAGCTCTTTACCAATTGTGTGTTTTATGCTGTGGGGCTTTTGGGTTATTTTGTCGTTAAGTTACTCGTCTGTGGCGCCTTTTTACACCGCAAGCTTCAGAGACGCATGAGCAATGGCTTTTTTGGCTCACGTGACTCATAAGGACTTGTTTTGTTTCAGAATGAATCTGTTCTTGAAATACACTGTTGAGGTAACGATTCAATGACTCACTATAACTTCCTGAATCAGTCAAAGAGGGTTATTTGTCGCCATCTACCGGCATAATGATGTAGCTTAACCTACAGAATAGGATATTTGGATATTGTATTGTAATTCGCAATTTCAATGGAAACTTAGGGAGTCAATTTAGCAAAAACTCCCATATATTGCAAAAAATATTGCATTAACACACCTATGTCTCCTTCGATTAAAAATAATGGCTAGTGCAGTTACTGCGACATACTTAAACCTACCAACATCCATAAGCATGATTTCTAGAATGACTTCTCATCAGAGGAAAAAAGTTGCTTAAGTTGCATAACATTGGATAATGGAAATGCCTTCATTTCACAATCGTTTTTTATTGACATTAAAAAAATAGTAAAAGTTTTGTGCAAATATGTTGTAAGGAGTTTTTAAATAACTGAAATCATTTAGTGATGTTATACGGTTACCTTAGAACGTTCGTAAACCAATCAGATTCAAGCATTCAACAGCCACGTAGTATAGGTTTTGTTAATCTTCATAAGTTTTGAATGAATCTGTGTTCTTGAAAAACACTGTTGAGGTCATGATTCAATGACGCACTATAACTTCCTGAATTAATCATTCAAAGATGGTAATTTGTTGTCACCTACTCTCCTAATGATGCCTAACCTGTATATTTTTACTGTATATCACTAGCTGCATTTCCATTACCCTTCAAATTACGCAAATTGAAATTGAAAATGAATTGAAAATTTCCCCAATGGGAACACATACATTTCACAAAAACTCCCATATATAGCAAAAAAGTATTTACACTCACATTAAGTGGTATTTCAGGTATTTCGAAAAAGGAATATTTCACAAAACTGCAACGGAAACAATTTTTTCACATTTTCAGTTTACCTGGCATTGATAATTCTTTAAAGATGCCGTGGCATGTTTAGACAGAAGACGAGACCTTTATTCAATATTTATTTGTAAACCTACCAACATCCGTCACAATGATTTCTGGATGACAAAAAACACTTTTTACTCGTATAACATTGATTGCTGGAAACGGCAATTTGACAAATTTGCTGTGGTCTCATGATTATAGAAAGATCTTCCTAAAGCCAGGCTAACGTAACAATTAATATAGGCCTAATTATTATTCATAGAATTAACTGAAGTAATTCCATTAGAGAAAGCAATAAGCAATTTTTTTTTAACCAACACTGATTTGGACACAAACTGTTCTCTTTCTTTTAACTCGTTTTCCAAATATTCCATTCAAAAGTAAAGTTTGTAATTGAGTGAGGGATTAAAATATTCATTATGCTGTATTGTTTGACTCTTGAAGCTGTGCGTGCTGGAAGGTATAAAAGAAAGAAAGCTAACTAGAATATTATAATAAATTGAATGCATATGTCTAACGGAGCTTAGTGTGAATAGAATAATCATAGTGTGTGAATACTCCTCATTACAAAGCCTACCAACTCATTATCAGCATGGCCTTCACAACCTCAAAGGTGGAAATTAAATAATACGCATTCTACAGTTTAAACTGCAAACTTCTGAATCTCTTGCTATTGTCACGTTTGTTTTGCTAACAATTTAGAGAGAAGCTTCTGCTGAATTTGGAATACTTCATATTTTTGGCATTTCTATGGCAGAGTTTGCTAGTACGAGGATCTGAATAGCATTCATCTTGTATCAGTTGCAGGACTGGACATGACTTGATGTGTAGCCCTTGGGTGGCGGGTGCTCATTTGGGGTCTTGACAAGATGGCAGCTTACTGTTGAGAGCTGTCGGGATTTTGTTCTAGAATACACCGTTTTGGAGAGTTCGGTCTGATAGAGGGTCCCAGTGGACACAACTGTTATCAATCTAAGTGCCCGAGGAGAGGAAGTTTGGGTACAAGAGAAAGATGGGAAACTGGGACAGATGTGTGTTGAATGCTATACTAGTAGTACTAGATTCAAGTTATGTATTTCAAGATATAAAATATTTATAAACATATAAAATTAAGCAAAAAGCCAGTTAAAAAATACTCTTTAAGGAAAAATTATAATTCTGCCATTATTTACTGCTATTGTTGTTCCAATTTTTGTATATGCTGTTATTTTTGTGGTGTTTGCCTTTTTGCATTCAACATACAACATATAGTAAAAAATACCGATCAGGCATATAACATTATGATAACATCCTAATATTGCGTTGGTTCCACTTCTGCTGCCAAAACAACCCTGACCCATCGAGGCATGGGCTCCACTAGACCCCTGAAGGTGTGCTGTGGTATCTGGCACCAAGATTTTAGCAGCAGACCCTTTAAGTCCTGTAAGTTGTGAGGTGGGGCCTTTATGGATTGGACTTGTTTGTTCAGCACATCCCACAGATGCTCGATTGGATTGAGATCTGGGGAATTTGAAGGCCAAGTCAACACCTCAAACTCGTTGTACACCTCAAACCATTCCTGAACCATGTTTGTTTTGTGGCTGATTGTTTGCATTATCCTGCTGAAAGAGCCACAGCCACCAGGAAATACCATTTCCATGAAAGTGTGTACATGGTCTGCAACAATGCTTAGGTAGGTGGTACATGTCAAAGTAACATCCACATGGATGGTAGGACCCAAGGTTTTCCAGCAGAACATTGCCCAAAGCATCACACTGCCTCCGCTGGCTTGCCTTCATCCCATAGTGCATCCTGGTGCCATGTGTTTCCCAGGTAAGCGATGCACCCGGCCATCCACGTGATGTAAAAGAATATGTGATTCTTTAGACTAGGCCACCTTCTTCTTTTGCTCCATGGTCCAGTTATGATGCTCATGTGTCCACTGTTGGCGCTTTCAGCGGTGGGCAGGGGTCAGCATGGACACCCTGACTGGTCTGCTGTTATGCACTGTTATTCGCAACTGTGATGCACTGAATTCTGACACCTTTCTATCAGAACCAGCATTAACTTCTTGAGCAATTTGACTTCTCCGGAAAAAAAAAGGCAAAATATGTTTGGTTGGCAAAATATGTTATTTTGGCATGGTTTCCTTCTAAAATTCGCATTCCTGGGTCTATATATCACATACTTGGGGTCGCTTCAACCCGCGGACATGCAGAACAACCCACAGGAAAAACACGGACTTGGCAACACAGTGTAGTTGAGTTCTGTTGACATTTGACAACTAACAGCCGAATCAAAATCTGTTTAATTATTTTCCTGTTTAACACTGTGAAGCTGCTTTGAAACAATCGGCATTGTAAAAAGCGCTATATAGATAAATGTGACTTAAATAGATTCTCACCATTACAAAAAGATTTTTTTACACATTTAACACTATAGGCCTATTTGTGTTATATTACCTTGGCTGTTCATTACAAAAAATAATTAAAGCCGTTGCGAGGGTGTTTCTAATACATGAGGGAGTGACTGATCATTCTATCTTCTGACTGCTGTAATCAGTCTCTCAATATTTTTTTCCCTTTTTCAGAGTCGTGGAAATGCAATAAATGTATTCATTTTTTTGCTACTGGAGCATATGGGAATAAAAAATATATATATATATATTTATTTATTTGAGTCATCTCCTGTTCAGCAGACTTCTACTTATGGGAACCATGGAAATGTGAAAAGGGTCCACTGAGTGTGATTTATGTTAGGACTTATTCTTTTAAAATATTGTAGTTCACTTATTTCATGTATGATCTTAAAGAGTATATATGTTTTTGCAGTTATGTATAGGCCTTCATGCTTGCTTTCTTGTGTCTGTTTAATATCCTCCTCCTGTGTGCTCATCCATCATCCGTCACCTCTACTCTCCCGCAGCGCTGGGTCACATGACTCCTGCACTTTTATTGACATATCATTAAAAAATTAATTCCACTGAGAACACCGTGTACTTTTCAATTTGAGACGTGTTAAGTCTGACACGGCTGTAATTGGACAGCAATTAATGAATTGCATAAATGAACAGTGTCATCACCTTCATCAAGGCTATAAAATATGGTATCATTCCCTGGGAAGAGAGCAGGTCTGTATTCATATGATTTTAGGCTGAAATAAAAAGAGTTATTTTATTATCAGTAGTAGTTTCTATAAACTAGGGGCCTGTTTTAGATGCCAAGGACCCTCGGATATTATCATCCTTGTGTGAGGGGTCTCATTTTTCTCATTCTTATTTTGAATTTTTTACATTGTTTATCTCTAAACATTTCAATTCGGCCCCCTTGGGGTCCCCGGACCCAGTTTCAAAACCCCTGCTCTGATCTGAGCACTTCAGTCCAGAGTATGCAAGGTATATACAGAATAGCAGGCAAGGCTCTCATTAGACCAGCCATATTAAGTTTAACACAGATGGCACGCAGTATGTTGGTGTTTCCCACTGTGGGTCAATAAAGGAGGCGAGGTGGTGTTGCAAACAGCAGTGGTTTGACATATATAACTGACACATTGAAAGGGGAGGATGTGTGCGCACACGGGAGGTTGTCCATCAGAGCTAATGAGAGTTAAACTTGCATTTTATGCACGTTCTTTATGCATGGGTGATGAAGCTTCTGCTCAAACAGGGTGGCTGAGGCAGAAACATGCCACCCTGTCGCAATGAAACCCAGAGGAGATTGGCAAGGACAGGTAGGCGATACAATACTCTCAGATTGACAGTCACATGACAGGACGCCATGATCTCCGGGCTTGTTTTATTGGATGCTCAGGTAAGGTGCACTAATGAAACCTGTAAGAGGCATTAAAAGAGATTAATAACCCTTGCTAGAATTCTATTGTAGATGAAATTTAATTTTAAAAGGGGAGAAAAAAAATCTATGAATACCTCTATTTAATACCTCTATTTAATATTCCATTAAAACAGTCTTTTCATGGAATAATTCTGGAATGTTTGAACCTTGGCAGCCTTGGTGAGCATAAGAGACTAATTTCAAAACATTAAAACAATCTTACTGACCCCAAACTTTTGAGCAGTATATGCATTTTCCCAATTTCATGTTTCACTGAATCATATAATATTCTGTTTAGCCATGTAAACAAACTATGTTTATATTTACTACTGTTTAGTAATGAGAATCTTTATCAATAAATTAGAGATTCATAAGTGGTGATTAAACATTTACTATTTGACTTATGCATTATGGTGTTCTTCATGTTGTCATGTTATGTGCTCCAGGGATTGACATTACTCACCAACATTATTGCCAACTCACCAAATGCGGGTGGATTTCAGCATTGGCGTATAACACACTTACACTTACAGTCACTTACTGTAAAAAAAAAAACTATTTTCATGATTCACAATTTTTTATCTTTTGTCAAATTTTAGATAATTAAAGTGGTTCAGATAACATATTTTGAGTTTATATTTATTAAACCAATCTTCTTCATTTTATTAACTCAAAACTTGAAAGCAACCAACTTACTTTTTATCAGTTAAACCAACAATACATGTGTATACATTTACAGTGTATACCCATGAATGGATGAATTTGATATATAATATAGCCTATACATTTTTCAATTGTAGCCTTTTGATTTTTCGATACACTTCCAATACTTATTTTCTGCAGAATAGTATACCAGCTGCGCTCCGTCGCTCTCTCATCTCTCCGACAGCGAGTGACACACAAACCCGCCTCCTCTCACGCACTCGTTTCATTAGCTCCATATGAATATTGTTGTTGATACAGGGCTTGAATTTTGTTATTGCTATTATTTTCGTTTTGCACATAATTGTATTAATTCCTGCAGATTTTGTGCTCACAACCAAAGTGTGTGCACATAAAGCTGCCTCTCATTACTAAATTTAGTTATTTTCACTGCGTATAAACAATCAAATACACACAAAAATAATGTCACAAATGTACGTAATTCACGGAAACACAAACAGTCGAAAAATGCCTGTGTAACAGTATAATGGGTCTGTGCGTCATCTAAAAAAGTGATAGCAGATTAACATACCTGCTGCCAAATGAGATCTTTTAAAAAATATCTATAGTGCAGTTTTCCCCCATGGTATCAATGTCAAAATTGTGGCCAGTGAACATGCTGAGTGGTTAGTAACTTATTACAGTGACTAGTGAGCAAAAAATTTAATGTCAAGCTCTGTGCTTCTATAAAGTGCAAAAAGTTTTTGGTACTTTCTCTATGCCAAAGTAATTGGCAAACATGCATATCATGCTATTGCTTGAAATTTAAAATTATAACCAAACACAAATAAATGCATGAATTGGTTCAAAACAAACTTACAGTGGGATCATCTTAGATATCCTGTATTTTGTATCATATTCAGGCAGTCAAACACAGAAGCATAATGCTGTATAACACAAACTGACACAACACCCTTTTAGAGAGAAAAATCCTGTTCAGTGTATTTTTTTCTGTCCACCATAATCTTAGATGTAATTACTGTTTTTCAATATTGGCAATGCTGGCAATGTATCATGAAAACAATATGACAAATAGATAGACAATAAATATTGATAGCGCTATCTAGAATTCTGCCTGCGACAGTCTCCATTAAAAGGGTGCAGTGATAAATAAGTGAATATAAAACACTAAGGGTGGCACTATATTGAATATGCACAATCCGATATGCAATACTTCATGCTACCCTAATGCAATAACGTAAAGAGACAGCCAACGTTCCACTTGCATGATAAAAATAATAAAATGAAACTGTAAGGAACCTGGCCTGTTTATTACTCCATTGCCATTTGTCTTCATTTATTTAACATTACTGTTCCAAACATGTGGATACACTGTAAAAAGCGGACAGTAATTTATATACTTAAATTATGACATTTTATCAACTTAATTTCACTAGTAATTTAACTTATATTAGAGTTTGTTCAACCCTAATATTTATTTTACCGCAGTCTAACTTAAAGGGATAGCTCACCCAAAAAGTAAAATTCTGTCATCATTTATCGCTGTCATCGATGTTCCAAACCTGTATGAGTTTCTTTGTTCTGCTGAACACAAAAGAAGATATTTTGATGAATGTTTGTAACAAAGCAGATAGAACAAGCATTGACTACTATAGTATTTTTCCCTTATGGTAGTCAATGGTTGCTCTATCTGCTATACAGGTTTGGAACAACTTGAGGGATGATGAAATCCCTTTAAATGTGTTAATTTTTCCCAAATAATTTTTTGGAAATACTTTTTTTAAGCTTAAAAAATCTCTCTAATAATAGTTGCTTATTAGCATGCATATTACAAGGCTATTGACTGTTTATTAAGCTCATATTAATGCCTTATTCTGCATGACCTTATTCTACAGCCCTTAATCCTACCCATACCTAAACTTAAATGCTACAAAAACTACCTTACTAACTATTAATAAGCAGTAAATAGGAGTGTATTGTGACAAAAGACACAGTTAAAAGTGAATATGTGTTCCCCATAGTTTGTTAATTACCTGTGCATGGTGTTATTTAATAAAATGATTAAGTGGGTGCACACAATAATTCAAAAAGAGTTTTATCTCACAGTAAAAGCACAAAACAACAGAATTACGAATGAAAATGTCACCGGTACCCCAGACACAAAGGAGATATATGGGTTTATTTGTAAAAAGGGCGATTCTGATTAAAATGTCAGTCACTTAACAGCCCCAGTGCTTTTAGTTCTTCTGAACTCATGCTTACAATGGCCAGCATACACATAAATATTTAATAAATACCAGTGGCTTGAAGATATTGTGTTGTACCATCTCTCATAATCCATAGTGGGGCATTCAAGTTTAGTGGTTAGTTGGTGCTGTGTAATAATTCATTCCGTTTACAGTTTACAAGAACTGTAGCTTTAAGTTTCTTCCTTTGACTTTCAAGCCTGACCCACTTGCATATTTGAAGAGTTATAAAATTGCACAATAAATCAAACTATATTGTAAAAGCTACAATGTCATCTGTCAAAAAGTGCATTCTGCCTGAAGTCACGCTCTTTTTATGAAAGCCGATCAGAGAGAGAGGTCATGAAAAAACCCGTCAGCGTTGCTGTATTGGCCAGGGACAGTTTGATTACACAAGCAGCCACATATCAAGTCTGAAACCTGCTGTTCTTCAGTATTGTTGCCCACAGAGCAGGGCTGAACTGGGCCTGAGGCACAGGGACACACAGAGGCACAGCAGAACCCACAGAGCTATAAGACAAGACCCTGGGGAGACTTTAGACAGGAGATGGAGAGAGGAGGGTAGGAGAAAGACGATTCTGTGCACTCCTGCTTTTTGTTTGAATCTGCTTACCCACCCTGATCATAATAAATTGATTCGTAAATATTTGCATGTAACAGTTGTGTATCTAAATGTATTTATTTATACTTGAAACATAATAGTGATATTTGTATAGTTACATTTACTATTATTTAACTCTAAATATTGTTCAGTTTTTTCTTTGCTGATTTCAAATAGTTTATTAGGCCACAGATATGACTGTATAATCTTCATCTCATGTGAGTATACATGATTTTTAACACTTTTCATAATGTCTGGTAACACTTTATTTAACAGGGTCGCTTTAATTACTTACAACTAACCCTCAAGAAACCCTAATCCTACTATAAGCCTACACTAAGTATATATAATTACTCAAATATATAAATACACTGTAACAGTGTAAACTTTTCTACAGTGTCCTTGTTACACGTTACATACAATACATACAGTTAATTAAACTAACCCTTAACCAAACCCTAACCCTATAGCAAATACATGTTGTTAATTAATATTGCTCAGTATAAATATTTAATTACACTGTAACAAGGACACATTAAAATAAAGTGTAAACAAATGTCCTTACTTAACAATTAAAAATGAATGTGTGGATTCATCCCTTTAAGGAGATCATTCTTTTCATAATGCCCTTATTTAAGAAAGCTATTATTTAGTATCCTTCTGTCAAGTTCTTATCTTTTTATTATAGTAGAGCTCAAGGAGAGATGAGAGCGGAGCAGGAGGGTATCTGACAGGCCAAAAGAAAGCAATAAGAGCACAAGCCTTCAGGCAGGAACCACAGAAATCCAGTAAAAGAATAGTGTACTTTCATCTTCATTTGAGCCCTTTAAACGTTCCTTTCAGATGCAAATAGGAGAGATTCGGTTGGAGGTCAAAACGTTCAGTGTATGTTTTGCAAGTTTCATCCCATGAATAAAGATCTGTTTTAAATTAATAAATGGAAATGGTTAATTTGAAAGCTCCCTAGTAATTCTTTTCACGTAAAGCTGACAAGGTGATTTTCTAACAGGCACAACAACACAGATCACACAAATATTGGGTAAAATAATCTTCTTTAACTAGATAGATAGATAGATTATTTTAATTTCTGAATGAAATGTAAATATATACAATTTAAATATTTATTTTGCTTAGTTTTATTTTTGCCATCACTGTAGGTCAACCAAGCGGCAACCACCCGCGGTTTCTCTTGAAGCCAATATGGAAGTGACTTAAACTGCAGTTCATCGACTGGCCACTAGAGACAGGCTCCAGAAGGGAAAAGAATCTCATTGAGCTCCATGTTAAAATGTCCAACTTTACAGCTGAAAAAACAAAACAGAACATTTTTACAGCCTGATACAAATTCTAGTTTTGGTCTAAATGGCTGATTTTGCTCTTCATGACAACTGTGAGGGGGTGAATTTTTTCATAACTCATTCGTTTACATTATATAAAGCCTTAAAATGTTCTGCATAATTAAGGGCGTGGCCACTTTGAGTGGCAGGTGGGTAGCCATTTATCAGCTGTCTGTTAGTCATCACCTCAGTTCCACCCACATCCCGCCTCTTTGCCCATTTTCTGTTATCCGGGAGTGATGCACGATGATGCGCGGACAAGATGGCAACAGCCTGCTCGTCCCTACTTTATGATTCAAAACTGCTCTTCAGAATCCTATGAGTGACGTCATGGACACTACGTCCATATTTTTTTTGCAGTCTATGAGCTAAAGTGCCCCTATTATGCTATTTTAAAGGCTCCTATTTTTTTGAGTCTCCTACAATATGTGTACATGCATTTAAGGTTAAAAACCCCCAAAACAAACAAACAAACAAACACATTTTTTTGCATGTTCTCATTACATACATTGCAGCATCACCTCTTTTCTCACTGTCTGAAAAGATTTGAAAAAGGATTCTGTCTCTTTAAATCTCTCCTTTCAGAGAGCCTACTCTGCTCTGATTGGTCAGATGGTCAAGTTTGTTGTGATTGGTCTATTACTTAACAATTGCACTTGAAATACAGTTATACAAATAGTAACAATGGCATTGGTTTTACCATATCAATTTGAGCCAGAGTCCTCAAGTTTTCTTGACACTTCACCAACACAAACCAAACTCTTCCAGACCTCAGCAGTGTTTGATGGCGGGTCAAAGTAGATGCAAATGTGTTACAAAAGCTGTGTAGGTTTGAAACAGGAAGTGAGACTTGCTAATGCTATGTTTCAGCAGTTCAGAATCAATTCTTTCTTTATTTGTCATGCACTTGATCTTCAAAACAACACAAACAGCTGTATTACACACTGCATGAAAGCTAATATTAGAAAAAGTAATAATAATAGGGGCATTTTAAATACTAAGAACTATAGTGTAAGGAATCAGACTTAATAAAGACTCTGGCCGCACATTTCTTTGTCAAACTTGTCTTTTCTGGTGACTAAATTGCTAGGCATCCCAATATCAACAACTCGACTGTAGTCGCGAATGTTGCACTTACCAACTGTTCTTGCTAAAATCTCACCCTCATCTGTCCAAAGTCTGTCACGGAAGAGCATTCACAGACTGAACGATGAAATTTCTCTCAGTTTCCCTGTCACATATTGCAATGCCCCATGTTGACATAAATAACTGCGATAGACTTAATTAGAATTCAATTCAAAGAGTCATTTAACATGTGAATGTGTGTGATGTGTATTTGTTCATTATTGAGTAATGCGCAGTTTCAGTGTAAAAAAGTTTAACTTTTTAGCCTGTTAGCCATCAGCTCTCTTATTTTATTAACTGTTTAAGGGAAGGAGAGCCCCATAAACTCCTGATTGGCCAATCTCTGAATTCCACAAGCATCCAGATCACTAACTGAGCAATAATATCAAACATGGAGGATGTTGAGATTCAGCTGGGCTGTTAATGCCCCCCTGCTGAGCGGCTTCTGACTTCCTCTGATTCTCAAACAACTGTAACTGCAGTTTAAAACGGCTAGCGGGACTCTGGCCTATTATACATGATATCTGATTATACATGAAAAGTGCTATTCATACAGCTGCCTTGTTCATTCAGCTATTATTAATCTTAGATATTACATTCACAATATCTGAAGCAACATTTAAATCCTTAGTACAATTACCTTGTTAAACAGGAAAGCTGAAAATATGCTTTTTGTGCAAAATCCAACTTTTTTCTCTCTCTGAAGCTTAATGTATAATGTGCATTAATGGAGGAAAGCTAATACATCCTTTCATCTCTTATCCTTTAGGGCTAAGTGAGGATAAGGGGTGATATTCTTCATCACTACACTGGTCTGTGCATGCAGTTCGAAGAACTCTTTAAAGTCTATATTTAGCCTTTTGAAACTATTATTACCTTATATAACTTCATCACATTTACTGGAAATACTGAACTATAGGGGAACAGACGTGCTCACCTGGCACCCATGAAAATAAACCTGTCACTCAGATGAGATTGACCAATAGCAAACCACAACCGTCCAGTCAATTCCCCATGGACAAAAATCAAGTCTCGTCCTACATTTTTTCTTGTTTGAGTTTCATTTGGATAAATGTTACAATAGGAAAAAAAAGACAATTGTGTTACAAATTATGTTTCTCGGTTTACAGTTTGTTTAGAAACATAGTTAACCCAATGAAGGTGTTTGGGTGAAGTAAAATAGATTAGAAATTATCCATCAGGTGTAACTTCAGCTATAACTGGCTTTTGTGAAAATATTTTTTTTGCTGAAAGCTAAAGTGCTTCTAATGTCACCCACACATACACTATATTGTCAAAAGTATAGGGACACCCCTCTAAATAACTGAATTCAGGTGTTCCAATCACTTCCATGGCCACAGGTGTATAAAATCAAGCACCATGCAGACTCTTCTACAAACATTTGTGAAAGAATGGATCGCTCTCAGGCGCTCAGTGAATTCAAGCGTGGTACCTTGATAGGTTGCCACCTGTGCAATAAGTCCATTCGTGAAATTTCAACTGGTAACTTTTAGTGGTATTATAACAAAGTGGAAGCAATTGGGAACAACAGCAACTCCTACCATGAAGTGGTAGGCCACGTTAAATCACAGAGCGGGGACAGTGCATGCTTAGGCGCACAGTGCACAGAAGTCACCAACTTTCTGTAGAGTCAATAGCTTCAGACCTCCAAACTTTGTGTGGCCTTCAGATTAGCTCAAGAACAGTGCGTAGAGAGCTTCATGGAATGGGTTTCCATGGCCGAGCAGCTCATCCAAGCCTTACATCACCAAGTGTAATGCAAAGCATCGAATGCAGTGGTGTAAAGCTCGCCGCCACTGGACTCTAGAGCAGTAGAGACGTGTTCTCTGGAGTGACGAATCACGCTTCTCTGTCTGGCAATCCGATGGGTGAGTCTGGGTTTGGCGGTTGCCAGGAGAACGGTACTTGCGTGACTGCATTGTGCCAAGTGTAAAGTTTGGTGGAGGAGATTATGGTGTGGGGTTGTTTTTCAGGGGTTGAGAATGGCCCCTTAGTTCCAGTGAAAGGAACTCTTAATGCTTCAGCATACCAAGACATCTGGGACAATTTCATGCCCCCTACTTTGTGGTAACAGTTTGGGGATGGCCGCTTCTTGTTCCAACATTACTGTGCACCAGTGCACAAAGCAAGGTCCATAAAGACATGAATGAGCGAGTTTGGTGTGGAGGAACTTGACCGGCTTGTACAGAGTCCTGACCTCAACCCAATAGAACACCTTTGGGATGAATTAGAGCAGAGACGAGGAGGCCAGGCCGTTTGAAGCCGTTGCTGCAAAGGGTGGGCCAACTCCATATTACCATATTAATGGATTAAGAATGGGATGTCATTAAAGTTCATGTGCTTGTACAGGCGGACGTCCTAAAACTTTTGGCAATATAGTGTATTATCTAGAGGATTGAGTAAAATCTGCTTACATTTTAAACTCTTTTTTTAAAAGGTGACTTTAATTCAGATAGCCTGCATTCGGAATAAATCATATCAAAGCTTTGACTCACTAATTCGCATAAATTTGAGTTTAGCAGGCTTCCGGACAGAGCTGCAGCAGTATTCTTAATATTTATTTATATTCTATTAATTCCTTAACAGTAGTTTAAGAGAAAACCTTTATTCCTAATGGTCAGTGCAGTTATATTAACTAATGGAGTCAGATTTTATGGAGTCAGATTAATGAACATACTTAAAAATGTAATATTTTATTATAGGCTACTGTTCAAAACAGTAGTATTTGCTGCAATACAATCCATAGGTTGCCACGAGCAAACAGGGGTCTGTGAAACAAGGCTTTTTAATGTTTTCCAAAAACCTCTATTTTTGTCTGTTTTATTATGGCCCTTCCTTTGTTTGTCAAAGATCCCAGAGATCAACCAATGCAAATATTAAGCTTCCTAGTGCTGTAGACTGAGAAAACCATTACAGAGTGACATGTTTGCTTTACTCCTGTCCTGTTAACACCCCCATCTGTCCTGATGAATTCCTGTGATATCTCAAGGAGTGAAGTATATTATATATATATTAGTGTTTTTTTCAGAATCCAGCCTGATATATGTATGTGAAGTTTATATTTTTGTCAGTAGTTCGTTCTCAAATCTGATTGGTCGAGCAGCATTCTAACAGTCCATCAGCACTGGCACTTTTTTTCCTGTTTTGTTTTTTGGACTGTTTGTATCGCTCTGCACATCTGTGTTTGCTCGTTCCAGATAGGCAGTCAATCTGTGCATTAGTGGTGGATTTTTCAGTGAATCTTTATGCAACATGTACCGTGAGTGCAAACTTCAAATCTACTTTACTTTTCCCCACCATTGAAAACATTTTCAGGCTCTCCATGTTTTCACTGTTATACTGCAGGGGGCGCTATCATGCGTCTTCTGAAAGTATACAGAATCAAAACACAGATGAAGTAGAAGCAGAATCAAGCAATAGAAGATTGTTCACGCAAATGTAAAATAACGCATGTAAACAGCATAAGGTCAGAACTGCCTACTGTTACTAAAATGTTGAACCCCTGGAGGGGAAACGACTGTGAAGCTAAAAACTCATCAGCTCATTAGTAGAGACAGCAAGACTTGAATTTGGTGTGTCTGATGAGGGAGACACAGACACACCCAATTATATATAAAACATGATATATAGAAAAATTATATATAAAAATAAAACTATATATGTGTGATGATAACACTTATAGTATAACACTAACTTCAAACTTCAAAGTGTACTTTCATAAACTAAAAAATGTGCTACAAGTACAGTATATGACTAGTAAACTATCAGTATAAGTTCACCAAGTATAGTTAAGTATTAGTATACAAGTACTAGTACTAGATATTAGTATACTTACATAAAGTATACTTAAAAATATACTTGAGCTTTTTACTTAAGTATACTTCAAATGACCTTGAAGTATACTTATTTTTTCGGATGGGAAGTTGAATCATTGATTTGTTCAAAAACACTGATTCATTCAGCCATTCTGTTGCTAAAAATACATGCAGCAGTTCTGCATTGTCTTTGCATGTAAATATTTTTGTTGCTGTGAAAACAGGCAATAATATCAATATCGTAATATTTCCAGATATGTTTCTGAATATCAGCACTCTGGCTCATATTAAGTGCTTTTGAATATGTGCACAGATGTATTCGACGTGAGCATCTAAAACTTATTACTAAAAATATAAATGTATGCTCAACCTTAGAAAGGTAAAAATCTTTATGAATCTATTATAATATATTTGTATAGCTACATTTTACTAGCCTGACAAGCCAGACCCACATCAAGATGTTGGGTCCACATCAAGATGTTGGGTCTGGAAACTCACCATTGACAGGCCTCAATCCGAGGTGCGGGATAAACGGTTGTCTTTCAAACTCCCTCTGCATGCATTTGGATAGCGTCATGAGCGCCACAACCAACCAGAGCGAAGAAGAATGTGAAGCCGAGCTAACATAAGTTGACAGACTTTCGTCGTATCCGGTCGGCAAAACTCCGAACACATCTTCTTTTCTTAAGAATGACTTCAGTGCTGTTTCTTGTTCTTTTCTCAAAGAAAAGCTTATCTTCCAGTCTTCCAGAGTCGTGGCCAAAGCCGATTCAAAAGACCGCTGTTCGTCAGCTTCTTTGTTTACGAGTAGCACGCAGAACCTCCGCAACTCTGCCGTGACGTACCGTCATTATGTTAAGCCCGCCCACCGACTCTACACACGCTGTGATTGGCCTGTCCAGAGTTTGGTTTTTCCAGCTCTCGGGTCTACAGAGAGTTGCTAGACTACACTCGGGGCAAAATAAATTCTGTTGCTAGGGTGCGTCTAGATATCTAGGCTAACATCTTACTATATTTGTTATTTACTATATTTTATATTTTTGAAATCCTAACTCTGCCTACACCCCTAAATCTAACTACTACTTGATAATAAAAAAATGTTTTTTGAATTGCTTTTATATTTATATCAGTTTTTACAGTTTTGTGCCTCTTTAATCATTTTTTAATCTTGTTTATTATTATTAGTTTTAATAATTTCCACACTCTTTATGCACAGATAATCAAAATATATTTTCCCAAAGTATATATATATATATATATATATATATATATATATATATATATATATATATATATATATATATATATATATATATATATATATATATATATATATATATATATATATATATATATATATATATATATATATATATATATATATATATATATATATATATATATATATATACTTTGGGAAAATATATTTTGATTATCTGTATATATATTTATTTTTTAATTATAAGTTAAACACATGTACAATATGTGAATATAAAAATGATTCTCACAAGAAATTGCTTACCCTTCATTAATTGCCACTGGTGTAAAGGAATGTTTATATGCATATCTAAGATATTATGGGACCTTATATCTTCTTCCAGATGGAGGTATTACAAAGATAATAAGATAGGATAAGAAGCATCTATCAACTATCAAGTGTTCTGTGCTGCAAACAAGTTATTATTTTGAGCAGGTTGTGAATGTTATTCTCTGTTGTCAGTGCTGGGAGTACATAAGGACAAAGCACTGTTTCAATCTGGCGCCCTATTGGAATTATTAGCATAATTTACATATTTGTCAGCATGCAGCATGTGCCCAAGGGCCTCAAAGCGCCATTGAAAATAGATGCTGTTGACTGGTTATCAGGGGATTGTCTGTGCATCTGAGCGTGAAGTCCAACCTTTTCTACGAGGACCGTACAAGGAAGACAAGGCTTTTGAGTTTACCGATAAGTGCTCTGTAATTGTTCCATTATGTCTTAATATTCAAAGTGTCTCTTATAGATGAAGCGGAATGGGCTATTTTTTGTCGTATGCACTTGGTGTAAAAAGAGAAATACACTGATGACACTTACTGCAGGGCTTTTCTAACACATTTGATATGGGCTCTTACAAACAACACTCCTGTCCTCTGCGATTACACTCACGGCACGTTTGTCATGGTAAAAGCAGCTCTCTGGCCTGCTCCTCTCTACATTAGCAGACTTTAATCTAGAGGTTATCAAGACCCATCCCGTCTTTCTAAATGACATACATGCTTCAGACAATCTGAAATAGCTTTGCATGGCCATGCTGTCAGCACTGGTTTGGGCTGGAAGGTGGGGAATTTTTGTGGTTGCAGCTAAGGAGTCGTGTCTTCATTGCAGCATTGAGAAATCATTCTTTTCTGTGTATTTCCGACCAGGAAGTGTGATCTTTTTGCTTTCTTCCATTTTCTTTATGAATCTGCTCACAATCATTCAAAAGATCAATTAAAAGATAAACTGCGTTTGCTATAAATGACTGCTTTCCTCAAACTTATTCTTCAGAGCTGTCCGGAGCAGGATGGGTTTCCCCCCAGAGCCTCCTGTAAAGCTGCCTTATGAAAATGTCCATTTTTTATAGCACTATTAATGTGCAAATGAATTGCTGAGCTGAGTTATAACCGTTATAGATTTTAAACAACACACACTTTGCTGTCCAAAAGTCTTTCAGACTGACATTAAAGCAGAAGTTTGTAATTTAGACACACTAGAGAGACAAATGGGCTGTTTACACAGGACCGTTTTCAACTAAAACTGGAAAACTTTTTTATACGTTTTGTCTGTTCAATCACAGCACAACAGTGTTTTGGGGGCCTGAAAACGTCTCTATGTAAACTACAAAAACGCAAATTTGTGAAAATGGTGACGTCATGCGAATTACATGCTCAGTCTACAGGCGTGCACTGTTTCTTTACAAAGTGTCATCGCCATCTATTGGCCTGGCATGAATAACAGCGTTATTAGTTGTTTTCGCTGATCCTTGTGAACGGAGATCGTTTTAATAACATTGTCATCTGTACTCGAAAAAAGTAAAGGAACAATTTTTAGTACATTATTAGCCAAGTTTCCATCCAGTTTTTACAAACACTTTCATCCAACAAATTTAATATGCGTTAAAAAAAACTTATTCTAGTCAAGACCAAAATCAAGACAAAATTGCATAATATAGTATATTTTTAACATGTTTCCTTTTAAATTTAGCCTATATAATTCTACTTCTACTTTCTCTCTCAGTCTTTAAAACTCAGCAGCATAACCTGAAGGACATCTGATGACAGAAGATAAAGTGTGTGTTTGTGGTCATTCGCCTGCTTGTTTTTAAGTATGTGTTGACCATGAATATTTCAGGATGATATACACACACTATGCTCGTCATTCTCATTGCTTTTTTCACTGTCCTCTTCGTGACTTGATGCTTCTTACCTGACGGGCACTCTTCTGACATACATAAATTATAACTGAAGAAACTCTTCAGCAAAGCACAAGTGAAATCACATAACTGCAGTGTACAGTGCTGCATAAAACTTGAATATAAGCAAACACAAAAACTTGGTTTAGTGTAGGAAAGCCGGGGTATTTAAGAGATGTCATTGTCATTCTTTTCATCAGAAACATTCTATGCAAATTAGGCTCAATATGCATTGTGCCTTATTTACAAAACTGGTGCAATTAATGTAAAGCCATTACAGCCTGCTTTTCATGAATTTCATGTAAAAGAGATGTTTGTGTACACTTTCTATTAATCATGTTATATGTTATATAATTACCACAATTCTGGGATTTCAACTTGGCCACATCTTGGAAGGTCGTTGTTAAATGGGATGGTCTAGCCTAGATGGTCTTATTCAACACTGGAACGATTAAATTCTAATTTTTTTGTATCATTAGATATTTGAGTAAGCTGAAAAAAGTGTAATTCGGCAAGTTCTCTCAAAACAATCCTGTCGTCACCGGTAGACCATTACATTTTTAGGGTAGGCAAGGCCGCGAAGGATCCATCTGTTGTATCCTTCATTGCATAGGAAACGAAGGACACATTTGAAGGAGCCTTCGAATTGGGACAGCCTTCGTCAAGCCGCTCGGATGCAATTGCGGCCTTCAAAGGATGCAGTCTCTGAATTTGGATGCAGTTTGGCTGCAGAGGAAATTGCATCCTTCCCTACTATATATTAGGTGAAAAACAGTATGTGGAAAATTAAGTATGTCCGAATTCACAGTCTCATAACAGAGCAGGCAAAAAAAATATATGACCTTACTTTTTCTGGCGAAATCCTGAAATGTGCATACAATGAACACTCCACTATCATATGAGGCCATGGGAGAGGATTTGAGAATGACAGTGAAGGAACCCAACTGACGCAGGGCAACGTGGCGAATGTAGTAAGTCCAGATTACATTCACATTCATAGAACATGCTTTTTTAGGGGCGTGAAGTAATTTCTTATTCAAAATAAGTAGGCCTACCTACTCAAGTATGGAGGACCAAATTACTCAAAATGAAATAATTAAATAAATAATGAATTCAATAAAACAACAATTAAATGTACCAGTTTATTATGAAATAATTAAATAATTACTTAAATAATTAATTTAATAGTTTAATAATTAATTTAATTAAATATTAATTAAATAATTAAATAAATAAATGTATCTATTTATTTTGTAAAATTACATGAAATTATTTAATATATTTCACAATCACCTCTTCCACACACACTATTGTTATGTTTAAACATAATTTTTTCATTATTAAATGTGCTTTTTCAAAAAGCCATTTTCATAATAATATGCTGCATTTACGAATGGGGCCTATTTTGACGAATCATGCATTTCCAAAGCACGATTTTCCCAAAGATTTTTTTCATAATAATAGAGGACATTTCACAAATGCCAATCAACAGGCAGTGGGCGGGGCTTGGCGCTGATTGGTTTGAAGTTAAAGAGTCGACAGACATGACAGATCGATCTGTGTGTGCTGTGGTGACATCACGGAACACCAAGGGTGCTTCTCATTTCTTATTTGTGACTGAAAATGTATTTTGACTCTATTGAGTTTTCTAAAAACCTGTAAATGATGAGAAATGTGGCTGTGTTTAAGTAAGTGTGTTTTTATCTTGTTCAATTCCTACCGCCATATTAATTTACAATCAATTCCCCTATTTCCCCTTGCAACTTGCCAGACCCAGACAGGAAAAAGTAATCAATCTGAAAGGATTATCCAATCAGCGCCAAGACCCGCCAACTGCCTGTTGATTGGCATTTGTGAAATGTCCTCCATTATTATGAAAAAAAATCTTTGGAAAAATGTTGCTTTGGAAATGCATGATTCCTCAAAATAGGCATCATTCGTAAATGCAGCATATTATTATGAAAAACATCTTTTTTGAAAAAGCACATTAAATAATAAAAAAATAGATTTGTATCTATTTGGAAGAGTGTGGTAATTGTGAAATATATTAAATCATTTCATGTAATTTTACAAAATAAATAGATACATTTATTTATTTAATTATTTAATTAATATTTAATCAAATAAATTATTTAATTATTAAATTAATAAATAAATTATTTAATTAATTATTTAATTATTTCAGAATAAACTGGTACATTTAATTGTTGTTTAATTGAATTCATTATTTATTTAATTATTTAATTTTGAGTAATTTGGTCCTCCATACTCAAGTACCTACTGTTTTATGGCAGTTGGCATCCAAAATGTTGCATTACAGCCACCTCCTGTCTTTTGTTTAACTCAGCACTTAACTTGTTAATTAGATTCATCCTTCCAGTCCAGTCCTCCGTGGGAAATTAAACAAATATTTCTTTCCTTGATTATTATTTCACATTCTAATATACTTTTCACATTTAATTTCCTACATCACATAAAGAGGTGCTTAACTGTCTCTTCTTCCTGACATTCATTGCATAGACCTGTAGGATGTTTTCCCAGAGTTCTGTTTAGCTTGCAATGCTCAATCCTCAGTCTACTTATTATAACTCACACTTTTCTTTTATATCCCTCTCTCTTACAGTACAATACCTACTTTATTTTGAATCATGTACAGATGTTTCCCTTTACTTTCATGATCCCATTGATATTGACATATTTTCATTGTCTTTTACTACACTAAACTCTTCCCCTATGACTATGACAATTACATTTTTTTAAAGTCTACATGTTCTTTCTTTGTTGCATCTTTTGCCAATCTATCAACTTTCTAATTTCCCTGGATGCCCACATGCACTTGAATGTGATACTTCTCTTTTGTTTGCCTTGTGATTTTTAACCAAATTTCCTTCAGTAGTTCTTGATGGCTTGTAGCTATACCAGACTTAATACTTAGAAAAGCAGATAACAGAGTCGCTGCATATTAAAATATTTGTATCCCTGGGCTGCTTAATCCATTCTAATGCAATAGCATAAAATTCAACACAGTATCCCATAAACCTGACATTTAAGCTGTCAGATGTTATTTTGCTAACTCCTATTTCATATCTAGCAATGTATACCGCAGATCCTGCATCTGTTTGTGAATCCTTTGATCCATAACATTTTATGATCCATAAAAATTCTTGTGCAACAAGTTGATTTTTAAATTCTATTGATTTAAAAAAAAAGTATTTCTCTTTATTTTCTCTGTATTCCTGACTGTCCCAGCATATTTAGTTTTTTACTTTGCTTTTACTCTAATCAAAATAAACTTTCAGCTCATTTTTTTTAAGTCAGTCTAATGTAATTTAAGTTGAAATGACTTAAACATCAGTTGATTGTACTTAAAAATGTAAAATTAAGGAAAAAATACTGTGAGGATATACATAATCCAGTTTGATGTTTCCCTATTGTGAACAATGAATAATTTAAACCAGAATGTTCTATTCGGAGTTGAGTAATAATGATATCTTCTTTTTTATATACTTGTTTTTGGATATTGTGGTGTCTGCCCTTTATTTCCCCATCCAATCTCCCACATTTCTTGACACGGTTTTGTTCTTTAATTCGCCCATTTATCTCTACTCAGTGGAATTTTTATGTATGTTTCATATGGTTTTTTTTTTGGGGGGGGGTTCAATACCTTGTACCCCACACATGTACAGGTACCCATAGGAACCCATTTTCTAAGCAGATTTATAAGTATCTCATATTTTAAATGTTGTCTGCCCACTTAATAATGAGGTCATGAACTGCATTGTTTTATTGTTTGCTATTGTTTCCTGGGGTGCACTTATAATTTTAGTATGATTTTTACATCAACAATTGTCATAATTTTTCCTATCCTGTTTTGCCCTCTAATTTGAACGCTGAGTTTGAAGGGGCTATATTCTTGTAGTATGATGACCTCTTATAAGTAAAGACTTTTGATATTATCATTCCCATACTCCCAGAACTCTTCGTTAACTGGATGTGTCTTTGAATGTCAATTTTGCCAGCATCTAGATTGTGCGGGTGGATAATGGAAAACTGTTTGTGTGTGTACATGAACTTCAGCCCTCATTTAAAAATAAAAGTCACGGTTTATTTGTGACAGGGCCTTTTGAGAAAGCTGAAGATTTATTAAAATACTGCTGCTGTAATTAGGGTAACAAATAATTCTCCTGGAGTATTTATTTAAAACGACATTCAGATGCTCATCTGTGCTAATAGCTGTCACAGGGCCTGTTTTCATTCTTTCTTTCTGTCTTCCTTTCTTTCTCTTCAGGGTGTGTAAGAGTTTACTGGTAGGCCGGAGAGCTTGCGGCGAGCCTGTCAAGTGACTAATGACTCCCGAACAGGAAAAGAGGAGCAAAAACAGCTATTCTCACAATTAATGAAAGGCAGAGAAGCATAAGCATTTATTTCTAACAGCTATTTTGACCCCAGTGCCCAACCACAACCTGAACGTAATTTGTTCAATTATCTCAAATGTCTGGAAAACATGGCACAACTAACCCAGAGGTCCTTTCATATTTACAGGCAGATGATATAAAGTGGCACGGTGTCTGTTTTAGTTGTGTTTGTGTTTATGTGTGTGTGCGCTGCGCACACTGTGTTCTGAAAAAATCTGCAGTGCCATGCAAGAAAACATTTGCTTTTAGCTGAATAATTTATTAAACGTGTACATAGCGCTAAAAAAAGGGTACACACACACACACACACACACACACACACACACACACACATGTTGTGTTTCCATGTTTTATGGGGACATTCCATAGGCGTAATGCATTTTATACTGTACAAACCGTATTTTCTATCCTCCTACACTGCCCCTGCCCCTAAACCTACCCATCACAGGAGACATGCAGCATTTTTACATTTTCAAAAAATATCCCTTAGTGTGATTTATGACCTGTTTTCCTCATGGGGACCAAAAAATGTCCCCACAAGGACAAGGATTTTGGATATTGCCATCTTTGTGGGGACATTTTGGTCCCCATACCGTAGGGATTACCAGTCCACACACACACACACACACACACACACACACACACACACACACACACACACACACACACACACACACACACACACACAAACACACACACACACACACAAAGACACAAACACACAACACACACACACACACACACACACACACACACACACACACACACACACACACACACACACACACACACACACACACACACACACACACACACACACACACACACACACACACCACAACACAATATGGAAAGCTTACTGTTTAAAAGTCGGATCAACAAAAACGGATCCTGAAAATGAAAATTCTGTCGTGATTAACTAACGCTCACATAATTTTAAACCTGTATGACTCTTGTGAGAACACAAGAAGAATGTGATTAAATATCAAACCATGAAAGTCAGTTCCAAAATAACATTTTATTATGCATTTGTGGAGACAGAAAAGCCTATGCAAATATGGATATTGATCCAGCTGTTGTTTCATAACTTTAGAACAAAAGTCTAAAAAGCGAAAGCAAACACTTCTTTGCAAACCAAACACACATTATTGCTTGAAAAGTAATAAAATGCGGAGACAAGAAACATTTTTATTTCATTATTTTCTTGTGTTTGCAGAGCATCAGAAGAACTCATGTTTTATTCAGTGGAGCTGGGAGGCTGTGCACAAAACCCTGACATAAAAAACGCTGGACACGAGCAGGCCTGCTGGGCCATAGCCGGACGTCCAGACAGCGCGGTGGAGCAGAGAAACTGTTTGCCCAGCTCAAGGACCAAACAATGAACAATTATAGTGAATTTTTCAAGCAACAGAAATCTAGAAATTATCTATCGAGGCAAGATTTCTTGTCAACAAAGTCAGTATGCTCTGAATACTGGTCTGTCCATTGTGGTCTGAGAGTATCTATTGAGAGGAACTGCTATATAAATGTCCCAAAAAATGAAATCCTGAGATTATGAGTGCTTTATGGTGGGTTTTTTTGTCTTTACTGGAGCCGTACTTTCATGGTCATGGAAGAGTAAAGATTCCTTGAAATTTTCACTTCAAAGAACAAACACATAAATAGTAGGCATATGAAACAATCAAGTAAATAATATTTATTTTTATTTTTTAGGTGATCTATTTCTGTAAGGTATAATAATAATAATATTAATAATATTAATAATAATAATAATAATAAATTGTAAGTACTAAACTGAAATAAAATTAATTAGAAGAATTAATGTAATAATAAATAATTTATAATAATCCAATTATGTCCAAAATTTAACAATAAAGTTTAATAGAAATAATAATAAAAAACATGAAATGAAAGCGACAAATGCACATAAAAAAATTACTACAACCTGAATTAAAATTACAACTAAAATGTAAAATATAAAGAGCTGTGAGGATCACCACGGAATCCTGACAAAGAGCCCTATCATATTATAGTAAGTGTTTTTGCTAGTTTCATCCTGACGCAGTTATTATTTTCATGTGGTGTTATGTATATAAACGCACTCGCTCCCATCTGTTCGCCCATGAGCGTGCTGGGCTGAAAACCAGGTTTGTTCGGCGCATTGTGGGTGTGTTGCTATTTTGAGGAACTGAAAACGACTGCGCCATAGACCAACAAAAACCTGGTCTAAAGTCAATAATACACATAGTAGGTTATAGTATTTTTTGTGTTATTAAAGGCGCTTTAGTAATATGCGCCATTGAGCCTATAGGGGGTCACATAACACGCATATACTCTGCTTATTACACACACAGGCACACACACATTTTTAAATATTAAAAATGAAAGGATTCCTCTCTGGAGAAGCATTCAGCCTTTCCGCTTGCAAAATAGTGAATCCGCTATGGTGCAAGCGCAACTGGTTTTTAAAGGGAATGGGAGATGAGACTTTGATAGGTTTGTTGTACGTTATGCCCAAAACACACCCATGACTCGTGACCATGATATTTTAAGTCATTAAACTAGCAAAAGTGGATTCGGACACGCCCTAAGTGCACCTGCGCCATATGCTCAGATTGTTAAAGTATGGCCCAAAATATTAGTATTTTAAACATTAATAAATATTTTAATAGTATATAAATAATACTAAAATAACTAGTAAAAACATTTAATCTTACTCAGCATAGTTAAAGTTTATTAAAGTGTGACTACACCCTCATCACCGGTGGAAATCCAGCTTGTTTCATAGCATATGCTTCTAACTCTCATGATCTTTTAGAAGGACTGTGTTTCAGCTGGGTATGGCCCTCATTGTTTGTCGAGCAGAGATGCCCTTTCTATTCATTGTCCTCTCCTCCTTCTCTGTTCTTCTGCCCTACAGCATCCTCCCATCATCAACAAGTGCCAAACAATTATGCAGATCACCCCCACTACCTGCAGGCCGTGAGCAGCTCGGTGAATCAGACCTGAGAGTACATGCAGAGGTATCTCATTTCTCCTGCAATACACTTGCTTAGTGAGACATGGAAACAGAGCTCAAGACTGACTCATCTGGACTGAGACAGAGGCCATTCTGCCAACCAGAAATGGACAACAAACCAACATTTTTTGTGCCTTTCTGTGCCATCGAAATCTATGTATTTATTGACATACCACATAGAAATGCTTGCTGACAACAGATGTGTTTTGCAAATTTTGTGTTTTTAAATGATTTAGTAGTAATTTTATATAATTTAGTAGGTATGATTCACTGCTGATATGAATGAAATATAACTATTGCAGAAGTGAATCACTATTGATGATTTATTATGCTAAATGACATTCTCTCCATTATTCTATAAAAGTAATCTGGAATCAAATGCTTCCCTATGAAAAAAACAAACAAACAGTATGCCAAAATATTTGCATGTAGTATTTGAATACCAGTTGGCGAATCAGTTCGCTGAGATTGTGATTAGTGCATTTTACAGACACTTTACTATCCCATGAGACCACAGGAGACGATTTGTGAATGGCAGTGAAGCGATGTAAATGACTCTGGTAGGTAAATTAATGATACGATAATGACACTGAAAATGCAGTACATCTGAATCTAATTCATACTACCCACATTCATATCATTATCCAGGTTAAGTTTAGTACTGCCAGCTCATCTGTGCTTTAGGGGCTGTTTACAAGACCCCTTTTGCGACCAACCTGATTTTGCAGCAATTCGTGACAAATTGGTTCATTACAGCCACGTGACAACTATATCATATGTCCTTTTTAAAAAGGTTGCAAAGTTAATTCAAATTCAAATGTAGTACCTGCTCAGACAGTATGGGCTTTCAGTCGCAGCTTGTGTGTTTGTGTGTGTTCTCATTCACTTTCTTGACAAGTGTGGCCTGATGCATTGCAAGCGGAGAGAATGTATAACTCCTTTCTGTTCGCCTTCAGTAGAAATGGACTCCCGCGTTCTTTAGCAGTACATTGGCAGCAGATAGCTGATGCTTTGAAAACAAAACTAAAGGTTCAAACACCAACATATAAAAGTGAGGTGAGCAATGATATGAATTATGCCATCCTCTCCTGCGTCGCAGTTACCAAGCAACTGGCGTAAACAGCTGGTTCGGACCCAAATTATATAACATGAACACAAACGGACGAGGCCAGGGAGCAACTTGAATTCGGACCAGGCAAATGAAACCTAAAGTGATAGCATGCTAAAAACAACTTTAGACAGCATCATGGGGTAATAGTGTAAACAGCTTATTGTTTAATTTACTTTTAGTCAAGCAGATAGAGAGAAGAGAAAAATATGCCATTATGGTGATTAGTGTTCCTTTGCTTTGGAGCCTGAACCTTACTTTTAATTAGTTTTCACTTAGTTCATTTAGAGCATTTGATTCAGATCTCGTGTTTTCTTCCCAGGTTTGGTGCCCTAGAATGCAAACAAGAAATACTGGTCTCTTTCAGTGAGATACGTTGATAAGTGATAGACATGTTGATATCCATAAGCCAACCTTAAAGGATTGGTTCACTTTTAAATAAACTTTTGCTGATAATTTACTCACCCCCATGTCATCCAAGATGACCATGTCTTTCTTTCTCCAGTTGAAAAGAAATTAAGGTTTTTGATGAAAACATTCCAGGGTTTTTCTTCATATTATGGACTTGAATGGACCCCAAACGGTTCAAGGTCCAAATGACAGTTTCAGTGCAGCTTCAAAAGGCTTTAAACGATACCAGATGATGAATAAGGGTCTTAACTAACGAAACGACCTTTGGAGATCAAATCTGAGAGTCAGCATGTTACCATAATTCATAATCAAAACACACTCTTCTTCTGAAAACAAGCCTTTTAAATGAGTCTTCTGTGGAACAGGTGCATGACAATATTGTTTTCTAGATGCAGCCTTGATTCCCCCACCAAATGATAAACAGAAATAATTATAATTAAAGAAAGCCATGATAAGGCCAAAGAGCTGTTGTCTGTCTAAATAATGTTTAAAAGTTTGGGGTCGGTATAATATTTGTATTTATTTATTTTTTTTTCTGAAAGAAATGCTCAGCAAGACTCCATTTATTTGATCAAAAATACAGTGCAAACATTTATTTATTGATTTATTCCCATGATGGCCAAGCTGAATTTTCAGCATCATTATGGTCTTCAGTGTCACATGATTTCTTCATCATACTACTTTTTCCCTCCATCATCATTATTATATTTTTTTCATACTTTTATGAATAGTTTTGAAATTACATTTTTAGCATTATAAATGTCTTTATTGTCACTTTTGAACTATTTGTAGCATCTATGCTAAATAAAAGTATACATTTTTTTTTTACCCGATAAATAATTGAATAAATAAATAGATAGAAATTAGACTAAAATTTTGAACCGTGATACAATTTTGAAATTCGAAAAACTGTCGAAAGGGGACAATTTGCTCACAATTTTAAAAATCACATTGTGAGATAAAGTCATGTTGTGCTATGACAAAAAAAGTTTGCAGTTACTTTTAAAAATTTGATTGTATTATTATTTGTGGCAAGCACGATGATTCTGAGTGACCATGAGACAGGGCGAGGCTGGTGGTGAGTGGTAATGAGAGCCACCTGCGCGCCACACCGGTCTCATGTCTCACGGAGGAGCTTGACCTCACAAAAGGAGAAGCGACGACAGTGAAGGACGAGAGAGGATGTGTGTGCGCTGCAGCTGTCTGTGAGGGGCTGTCTGTGGTTTACTTTCTGTTTATTTGATTAAAGTCTTGTTAAACGTTCACCGGTTCCTGCCTCCTTCTTCCTCATTCTACGAACTTTGTTACATTGGTGCCGAAAACCCAGGAGGAAGGAGGGACATGTCGAAGATTGCGGTGCTGAGGAGGTCAAGCAGCGCAGAAGAGAGAAGGCCGCGAGTGGCTGCCCGTGGCGATGGTGCTGGAGCTAGTGAAGATCGCTGGGAGGAGAGCTTGCAGCCGTGTTCCTGTGTTGAGGTGGGGTGGCTGCCATCCGAGAGGGAGCGGAGGAGTCACCGGAGTTTGCCGTGGGCTGGAGCCTGCTGTCATTTTTTCTTTCTCCTCTCTCGTCTCTGTCGGTGACCACAGTGCATGCTGGCAATCATATAGAGAATAAAAAATATTTTTCAGCTTTTTCATGCTTGTGTCTGGCACACTTCTGTTAGCAGTAATACCTTATGGTTGCTCAGGTTGGTAGGAGAGCATTAGCTTTCAACTCTAGCACAAGATTCAATGAACTGTACTATTATAAGCTTCTTATGTGTTTGAAAATGACTAAAAGCAGTAATGGAACAAAAATGTACTGTATCACGTCTATCCACCCATCATTTTCCATGTCCCATTTCTCTGTCCCTCTCTACCACAGTGAATCTAATCTTTTTTTTTTTTTTTAATCCAAAGCTGCAATATTGCATTTGCATCACCACCAATTTCATTCACACTCGTTGCACACAATGAAATCCGTATACTTTTGGTAGATGCTTAAGGTGTATGCAATGCATCCGTTTTTATCAATACACATGTTCACATGGGATGAAACTCATGATCTTGATCTTGCTATAGATTCAGAAATATACGTTATAATGGACTCTATGACAAGGACACACTTTTCCGAATACGAAAGTAGTATAAATCACTGCGGCTTTACATCGACTGAGCCCTTTCATTGTTCTGTAAGCACACTTCTCTTGTATTTCAGGCGCTGCAATTACATCTGCTTGCATTAGAGGTATCCCCGTTGATTCTGACAGCTTGTCAGAGATGGTGGAAGGAGTTGGAAGCTGGGCTGACATGGAGAGAATGTCATCTAGCATTCAGGCGTATGCGACACCATTCTGTCACACAGCTACTGCATCTGGTCTGCTTGTTTTTCTTCAGAATTACTCTCTCGCAAACACATAAACAAAAACAGTCGTAGGGGCCGTTCACACTGAATGGGTTTCTGTATTCCACTGCGCTGCTCTTTTATTGATTTTCTATTTAAACATAAGGACATGTTTGATTGTTGTACTCATGTCTTCCAGTCTCGCACATGACATAGCATCCAAAAAACGAGAACGTTCTTAGAAGTTCTTAAAATTAAGAAGTATTAGGACCATATTGTAACAATCTGAGCACATGGTCTGGGTGCACTTAGTGTGTGTCTAAATCCACTTTTGCTTGTCAGTATGCATAGAAAAATGGTCGGTAGGCTACGCCAGGCGCATTGGTCTAAAAAGGTTGTCCCTAGTTTCTTAATGAGTTATGGGTGTGTTTTGGGCGTAACATGCAATAAACCAATCAGAGTCTCATCTCCCATTTACCTTTAAAAGCCACTTGCGCTCGTGCTATGGCACATTCGCTGTTTACAGGGTGTAATATGCGAGCGGAAAAACTGAATGCTTCTAATGGATCGAATGACGACTGCTTGCTCGTCATTACTGCAAACAGGCTAATGCTGATACATGCAATGACTATCCATTACGACATGTAGGCAATTTTTATATTTATGTACACAATAATCAATTTGAATAATTTAATTTAATCTCTTGTATTCGTTGTAATTCCACTGCCCTGCGTCTCTACTTTTTAAACCTAAAAACCCGTTCTGTGTGAACAGCTCCACCTCCCCTCACGCAATTCTGATGAATTATCAGTCATGCATGCTTTATGTTTTGTGGTTGTAGCAAATTATATATTGCTTTTATTCACCTTATTTTTAATGTAAGATAATTTCAGACATTTGTAACTGAATGTTTGAGTTTTTAGCTGTACAAAACAGGTTGTTTTGCTGCTTGACATTGCAAACTGGTGTTTAATGTAGTGTTGTAATTATAAACTCAAATGGTTGCACAAATTGTTTACCAATTAATGCACTGTTATTTTTCTAGTTATTTACCTATAATGGCTATTGAAATGGAAGTCTCACTCATTCACAGACTGCAAAACAAGCAGTCCAGTAAACAAGTTAATATATTCTAGGCTGGGATAGTTACATTTGTCATTTTTTTTGCATCACCAGCACTGCAGATAAAAAAAAGTTGCCATCCTCATGTAGCTGGTTCAGAAATTATATAATGAACTTCATCAAAACTTATTTTCTTGAGCTTTTATATTTGTTTATATATTTTCTGGGTCATAATGGTTCAATGTACATAATTAACTCTAGTGGGAACCATTCATGCAGAAATTTTGGATGGGGCACATATTGGTGACGCACGGTACCCTTTGCGATGTGCGAGCAGCGCCATCTTTAACGCACATTTGCTGATCAAATGTGCTCTCTTTCGCTCTTCTAACGAGCGTGCTGGTAAGGACATTTTTGAAGTGTATTAAATGTCATCGATTAATTTCGTGAGATAAAGAGTGGTTAAATGTAATGTAAGGCTGTGATGTCATGAAATTGAATTCAGCGAGTTGCATTTTAAATGTTTTACCGAGAAATGTATTTGCTTACTAGCTTTTCCGTGCTGTACGAGCAGAGTGAGGAGAGACGTGTATTCCAAAAATTAACTGTGCTCTGTATATTTCTGCAGGTATGTTTGATTGTTTGTATTACATTTTGAGAAATGTTTGAAATGGGTTTAATATCAAGTTTGAGTTTGATGCATACAAAAAAGAGAGTGAGGTTTTCAAAAGTGATGTCATTGTATATCAAATGTTCATTCAATTTATTTGTTTAAAATATGTAAATTGACATTTTCCCCATCTAATTAATTCACTGATATGAACAAGTGGTTAGAAATACAAGTGCTGCTGACTTGATCAAATGTGCTCTCTCTCGCTCGTGCTGCTTTTCCGTGCTGTACGAGCAGAGTGAGGAGAGACGTGTATTCCAAAAATTAACTGTGCTCTGTATATTTCTGCAGATTAAACCATCCTGAGACCTCTTCAATACGTATTGTTTTCATTAAGAATAACCACATTAAACACAACCAGAGTAAAACTGCTACACTCACATTTTTAAAGGGGTCATGAACTGCGTTGTTTTTTGATGTTTCCTATGGTGCATAATATTAGAATGCATTTTACATCAAAAATTGTCATAATTTATAAATAAAAGGCATTTTTCATAACTGTCGAGCCCAGGCAGTGCACAATATTTTGAAATCCTCAACAGCATGTTTATGCTTGGTAGCTCTGGTGTGGCGGCGGCCATCTTGGCCGGAGACGAGGGCTTGGACGTGGCGTCAGCCATCTTGGCTGGAGACGAGGGCTTGGGTGAGGTGGTGGCCATCTTGGCCAAAGACGATGGCTCGGGCATGGCAGTGGGTGTGAGCGCTGGATCTAACTCTGGGGTGGTGATGGATGTTAAGTTTCCAGCAGGAGTTTCCTCTTGGGATCACCATCCGGCTCTCCTCGCTGACCCAGAACCCCTCCATGAGCGTGATGTCGCTGCAGGTGGCACGATGGTTGATGCCCAGAAACTCCTCCACATGCTCCTCCATGTCTCTGCCACTTTGAAAAATAAAAATTGTAACCCCTGAGGTCCAGAGAAGATTCCACATAGGAGCTACATTTATTGAGGCAATCTCCATTCTTTCGAGGTTCTGTCTTCTGAATTTGTGTTCAGGAAATTTGGTCTGGACTTGATCCGTTGTGGAGCAACTATGCCCGAACAGAAGCTGTTCAGACCAATGCAATTGTCAGGGCGGGCTTTATACGATGATTGACGGATGATCAACAGTAATGTAATCATCCACATCACCAAAGAGCGCTTGGGTTGAATTTGTTCTAATCCTAAACGGAGAACTTGTTTGTATATGCATTCACCTTTATTTCTCTCAAAATTATGATCTTGTTGGTAAGTACTCTATGTATCCTTAAATTATTTTACATCACCGGCAAAGATCGTTTACACTCATCTTCCTCTTCTACTTCTTCCAGCATGCATGCAGTTGAGTTCTGTTGACAACTATGTATTGCTCCATTGCTCTGATTGGTTGTGGGTCTATCCAACTGAGCACTTTCCTGGTTTGGTTGAAACACGCCCCATAATCACAGCCCAGTGGAGCAGTATCAGACTCAAATTCTGACTAGAATTGAGTATGATGATGTCAGGCTATCTATACCCTTAAATAGGGCTCTATTTAGGGGATTGCCAATTGTAATGGTGTCCGAAACTGTAGTGGATGTTATCGAGTGCACTCATTCAATCCAACGTTTAACCGCAATAACGAGTGTAGAACCGATGTACGTTCAACATATAGATAATAGCCGTAATGCACTGTAAGAGACGCACCAAATGAATTCCAGAAGATGAAGCTGTGGAAACTATGCAAAAGTGGCAGCCCTTCCGGTGCACTCAGTGTCTGAATTTACTCACTCGTTTTCACTCACCCTAGTGGACTAATGTGGGGAATAGTGAATGGGGGTGATTTTGATCGCAAACACAGACAAGCGCAGTGAAAAGTGGACTGTTTAGTTTGGAGCTTAGCCAATCAAATTCAGGGTAGATCTAAATGTATAATGTTATAGCATTGCGTAGCATTTTAAGAGACCATGGAGTCTTGCATCGGTCTTATTTCCCAGAACTGGATGATAGAATTTTTTGAACTCTTGCTCTTTTTGCATTACCTTTCCAAAAGAGTCAACTTAATTTGACCTGAAAAGCTTTTAGTTAATAAGTCTGTGTGAATGAATTCCTCTGAGGCAGAGGAGCAGGTGTATGCACGGGGAGTATCACATCACCCTTCTTTGCTTAATACATTTCTACAAACGGGTGTAAAACCTGGCAGCTTCCTACATAATGACGCCTTCC
Organism: Gobiocypris rarus; assembly: GCA_023029165.1. Taxonomy (NCBI): domain Eukaryota; kingdom Metazoa; phylum Chordata; class Actinopteri; order Cypriniformes; family Gobionidae; genus Gobiocypris; species Gobiocypris rarus. Next base: position 7,797,694 of record CM040919.1, read on the forward strand.
AGTCATATCTCTGTGTTCGGCATGTGGTGGCAATCTGTGGCAGAGGAGAGAGAGAGAGAGAGAGAGTAATCTCAATTAACCTGTGTTACGTCCTTTATATTACACCAGAGGCTTGAGGAACCCATCTAAAAGAAAAGAAAAACACCAGGAACAGGATAATAGACTTCCCCAGTTTCAGTTGCCCATAGTCAGGGGCGTAGATTGCATTTGAACATTTTGGGCATCTAACTTAGTCTATCAAAAAATGTAGCCTATAGGTATAAAACAGGTATGTTTAAGCCAACACTTTTCACATTTTCATCTGAAGTCTTCAAGCGGAGCTTTAATAAGCAGATGCATGAACTGAATTAACGAGCGCCACATTTTGCAGCTTATTTTTTAAATTTCTAGTTTGTCTGTGCATGTGCGTGTTGTAGTGAAAATGTCTTTCAAAAGTCAATTAAAAAAGTTTTGTTTTATTTTGTTCTATTGCTAACATCTTAGAACTCAGAATTTCAAATATAATAAAATGACGTGTATTTAAGAGTTTAATTATAATTTTATAATTTTGGCCAGGCTGTCATACAAAGAAAATGAACACATGCAAAACAAGAGAGAGCCAATTAAATAATAATAACGGATTATATTGAATGCTTGCTTTGTTCCTGAGAGCTTATTGTTTTTATGCTTTTTTTGCATAATAAAATAAAACCTGTAGCTGTAGTTGGCCTTTATTTGCCTTTTTTTTTCTTTCAGAAAAATACCTTAAAGGATTAGTTCACTCCAGAATTAATATTTCCTGGTAATTGAATTACCCCCATGCCATATGTTACTCTTCTTGCTGTCAGTGATTCTATGGCCCTGTATACCAGTTTAAGAAACATTTTGGTTGATTGGCTCACAAGAGGATGACGCAAGAGGATGACGTATTCTGTTAAATAGATTAAATGACATTGCCCTTTCTGTTTCCTCACTTGACTGAGAGTTTTGGTATTGAAACAGAAGATATATATGCATGTGATCAAAGATCACGATGACATGTGATTTCTCTCCATCTGTCTCTCACCTGCTGTCTAAATAATCCTAGTCAGGCTGCATCTTTCTCCGCTTTGATTGCTGATGTGTTTGGCCTGGTTCTTGCCAACTGCTCATGATGCAACAGTGCAAGTATGTTACAAATGTCGTTGAGAAAGACAAAGCCAAACAAACAGATAAACTAATGATCTTAAATCTTTGTTTAGTTTGTACTTTGTTTTTATTTTATTTAAGTAAATATACAAATTCTATGAATTATTACGCATTATCTATCAATATTAAATACATAGGGACAGGTGCAATAAATACCAACTGCATTTACTCCCTTTCAGACCAAATGTCAGAAACTGATTCCATTGAAAAACTGTTTGCACAGGCTATTCATTCTGCCTAATGATGATTAATGAGCCACAATTATATACCTGTGTAAAACTCGGCAGCAAAAAAACAAACAAAAAAACTCAAGCTGTGTTTTTTTGTGGGTCCTGTTAAACATTACGGTTATGCGTCAAAAATACGAAGGGACACAATTACCTGTTATTTGCTTACTTTCGCAGTCTGTTCTTCACAAATGGGTATGGCTTTGTTCGCATCAGAGCAAGTTTACCGAATGACAGAAAACCCCAGATTGATTCGTTTTTAAAGGCTTTAATTTACATCTGAATAATTTATAAAACAACCACCAATAACTTATGCATGGCAAATAATGATTTCACGTGCTTTGACTGCTTAATAACAGTGAGTCAATTTAAAGTGAATATCTAAGTTTGCACACTTGTGAAAAACATCTTAGAATAGATTTGCGGTTGCGCTGATAATGAGAAAATATTAGATTCCGATCAGAGAAAAATGCACCTCTAAGACGAAACAAGTTAACAAAGCCTCCATAATCACTGTCAGGATGTCCTGACCTTTCCAAGCAAGTTCTTTAATTAACCTTTTGGACCATTTGGACTGTTTAATTACCTATCGGCATCCGTTCATAATATGACAGATAAAGCATTGATTGTCCTTGTAATTAGTCGCAGTTAAATGAATGTATTCATTAGGATGTTTGCTCTGAGAATCGCGTGTTGCTTTCTCTCTCCCTGTCTATCTTTTTGGACTGACTGTCTGGCATCATCAGAAATGACCTGCACCCCTCATAATGGAGTTTCTCACATCCATCAAGCTATATGGGGTGATTTTCATTTCCCTCTTTTCAAGAGCAGCTGTGGCTGTGCAAAGTAAATCAAGTCTCCGCCTAACCTCTGCATCGTCCACGGCCTTCCTCTCCCACCCGTGCATAACTCCACAACCAGTTAGATCAGCTCTACCCTGCCAGCGCTCTCTATTTTTAGACATTAATCAGATACTATAATCATTATTCACTGTATTTTTCCTCAATCTCTCACCACTGTCCTTTGTGAAGCCTCGGCTATGCGGGAACTCTTCTCTGCACCAGAATGCAGAGGTCGTGGGGGACTGGGCAAAGTTGGTTTGATGTGAATGATATGAAAATGTATGTGCTAGTAGAGTATGCATGCCCCAGTGGATCATGCAGCAACCATGATGAATTTTAATAAATGGTTCTAAAAAATACTCCAGTTTAAAATTGTCAGCAGTGAAGAAGCGACTGCTCCTTCAAATGCAATGTGGGATAAATAAAGCAAAAACAAATCAATGTCTTGAGCATCCTAAAGCGGGATTCTATCTATCGTTCTATCTATCAATCGACTGTCGTTTCAGACATAGACAATATGGCTTGACAATCCAACGCTATCTCACAACCAATTCATACATATTTTACGAGGTGGCTATTTCGTACGAATTTGTACGACCTCACTCGTAAGAATTCATATGTTTTGCCTAAACCCCAGTGATGGGTAGGTTTAGGGGCGGGGTTGAGGTAGGTCATTCGTACAAATTCATACGAATTTGCCAACTCGTCAAATATGTACGATTTAGTAAAAATCGTATGAATTCGTACGAGTGAGGTCGTACAAATTCGTACGAATTAGCCACCTCGTAAAATATGTACGAATTGCCGTGAGATCGGGTTGGACAATCTGTCTCCCTCTCTTACATTCCCTGCCTCTTTCTCATACTTTTTTGACACACATGCTCTCTTTCTCTCCATTATTCCTCACACTCGTATTTTGTGTGTAATTTGAAATGTTTACCTGGTCTCATTCATCTCCATTTTACATTTGCAGAGGCAAAAGACAGAATTGAGACACATCTCTCTCTCCTCCCTCACAGTCATTGATCTCCATCACCACCCAATCTCAACAAACAAATCAAACCACCAGAACAAATAAACAAAATGTTTAATTTAATATGTGCCACATGACTAAAACTCATTTTTATGTAAGTTGATTTAAGCAGGAGCACTTTGTCTTGCAACATTCAAATAATTGTGTATTTTTTCTTAAAGACTAGAGAAAGTCACTACTAAAAATACATTTCATACCAAACTTTCTTGTGCGATCATCAGTGCTGTTTGTTTATATATATATACACACCGATCAGGGATAACATTATGACCTAATATTGTGTTGGTCCCCTTTGTGCTGCCAAAACAGCCCTGACCGGCATGGACTCCACTAGACCCCTGGAGGTGTGCTGCGGTATCTGGCACCAAGATGTTAGCAGCAGATTCTTTAAGTCCTGTAAGGTGCGAGGTGGGGCCTCCATGGATCGGATTGTTTGTTTAGCAGATCCCACAGATGCTTGATTGGATTGAGATCTGGGGAATTTGGAGGCTAAGTCACACCACAAACTTGTTGTTGTGCTCCTCAGACCATTCCTAAACCATTTTTACTTTGTGGCAGGGCTTATTATCCCGCCGACTTGCCTCCTTCCATAATGCATCCTGGTGCCATGTGTTCCCCTGACTGGTCTGCGGCTCTGCAGCCTCATACGCAACAAACTGTAATGCGCTGTGTGTTCTGACACCTTTCTATCAGAACCAGCATTAACTTTTTGAGCAATTTGAGCTAAAGTAGCTCGTCTGTTTGATCAGATAAGTTAACGTCAGTTAACCTTTATTTTTTTTCAAGTTACAAAAATACTTTTTATGGTTTCAGTTTTAGCTAATAAATTTGAGAGTAAAAAAATCTAATTTGAGAATAGAGTCAAAGTGATTGTGAAAAACTGAAAAACTGTAAAAAAAACTAAATCAAAAAACAAACATTGATTTAAGGAAATTGAAGTACATATTTAAAAAAAAACTTTCAGTCAAGCTTATAGACTCTTCAAGGTAGCCACCCTTTTATTTTATAAATGAATTATGAATAAAATGTTTATTAAATATGTATGCACAATTTGTATTTGTCAACAAAATTATTTTTAGTCTACAAAATCCATGCCTTTATTTAAGCATTTAGGTGTATAGATCAAAAGGGTTTTAACTTTAAGGTCATGCCGAAAATAAATTCAGTCAAGTATGTCCAACCTTTTGCCTCATATTCTATGTATTTATTTCATTTTTGAGTCTGGTTGCCTACTGGTATAATTCACTTTAGATGTTTTGGCATCTATATCTGTCTGCTACAAGCATTGATTCAGCGCCTTAGTGACCTCATGTCACCTGATCTGGCTGTGCACAGAAATACATCATTCCGCTCAGCACTTCTGTCTCTTCTCCTTCAATAATGCCATTGCCTTCATCTGTTATCAGTAACAGACCTGTTCAGCCTGTCCTCCACACTCTCGTTCTCTCTTTCATTCCTCTCTTTATCACTCAATCTATCAGTTAATCTATTTTAATGTGTTTTTCCTGGTGTATATATATAGGCTTTAGGATCACTCAACGTCAAATTGCAGTCGTCACCGGGTGACAATTTACTAGAAATAAGGAAGCTCCAAACTATGTATGAAAATAAGAAAAAACAGCTTATTCAACTGTTTAAGCAAATTAAAATGACCTCCCACACATACACATTAACACATATTCAGTATTCAGCATTCTGCTATGCTAATGAATGGCAGTGTGAAGTATGCCAGTAAACAAAGGTAATCACAACATAAAGGTCATTTATAGAATTTTTAAAGGTAGTAATATGTGTGTAAAGGTCAGAGAAATAGTCATTTAAATTGCACAAAAACCTTGACTAGCATTATAAGTAAAAAAATTAAGTGCATAATAGGCCTCTTTTTTACAAGGAGCTACAGGGAGAAATCATCTCAGTTATATTAACAGGATGCCATACATTTTGCATTAGTTTTCTCTCTGAGGGCGAATTAATAGATAGAAAACAGATGGTTTAATGATTTCAGCAAGATGATTATGTTCAGATATTCTTTTATAGTTACCATTTACTTCTGCATCTGTTATATTCTTTTTTAGATTATTTTTCAACCTACTTAAAATATGTATAATTCATGTTCCTTGACTGGATAACTTTATCGCAATAGCCTGCAAATCTGTTAAATGAAGGAGCTCTGTAATCCCTGCATGGAAAAAAAGTTGTCGGTTAACATTTCTATTAGTTTCTGTCAATGCTATCTCAGGTTTCCCCAATTCGTTTAAATATTACAAGGTGGCTAATTTGTTTGAATTTGTACGATTTGTCCAACACGATCACATGAGAATATGTATCAATAGTTCGAGTGTGCTAGGTCGTGGTGCTATTACGCAGTTTTTCGCATGCATATGATAAGTACTTTATGGCGTGTAAATGACACGCTCTTGGGTAGGATGGGGGTGGGGAGTTTGTGCGAATTAAAATACATACGATTTAGCAAAAAATCGTATCAATTCAATACGAATTCATACAAACAAATTGCAGAAGGTATTGTAACACATGTTTTTTTTTTGTATTATCATTTATTCTTGTATAATTTTCCTCTTTGAAGTACACATAAAATGTTCAAAAATAGTTGTAATTTGTCAATTTTAATAATAATAATAATAGATTTTATTTATAAAGCACATTTTCACTCTAAGTGCTACAGGGAAAAAAATAACAATAGAAAAAATAAATAAAGAATATTAAAAACAATCAACACATAAAAGCCTTTCTGAACAGAAAGGTCTTCAGGTTTTCCTTTAAAATGGTCCAGGCTCTGTACTGCTCTCAGCTCACTGGGGAGGTGGTTCCAAGGTGGCAGAAAGCTCGGTCTCCCATGGTACGGAGCCCGGTGGTGGGGACTTGAAGAAGAAGGTGGCCTGATGATCTGAGGGTGCAGGTGGAGGATTTCAGAGTGATGAGTTCTTGTAGATAAGGCGGTGCATGTCCGGTGATGCATTTATGTGTGAGCAGGAGGATTTTGTAGTCGATTTGGGATGAAACAGGGAGCCAGTGCAGTGAGTGTAGGATGGGAGTTATGTGATCATATTTACGGACTCTCATAAGGACTGGATGTACTGAAGCATCTGGATATTTCTGCCAGAAATCCCAATGAAGAGTCCATTGCAGTAGTACAGCCTGGTGGAGACAAAGGCATGGACAAGTTTCTCTGCATCGGCAAAGGTTAGAAGGGAGTTTGGAGATGTTTCGAAGGTGATGGAAGGAAGTTTTGCAGATGTGTTTAATATGGTCATTGAAGGTCAGCTGGGGGTCTAACTGAACCCCTAGGTTTGTGAATTGGAATTTTCCATCTCCGACCCTTAGAAATTAAACAATTTTTATTGTTTTTTATTGGTGGTGTGCTTCAACTGTGTAAACACCTTTTTGTACTTGAAATGAGCTTCAGCACTCATACATGGGATGCTGTTTTGTTTTTTAGTCCAATTTAGTTCATCCTTTTTGCAAAGCCTGCATTACATTTTGACAGGTTCACAAAACAAGCCACCCAGAAATGTGCCGCATGGACTGTTAAGAAGGATGTCTTTCAGAATGATATGTAGCTCTGAGCTTACTGTATGTTTTCATATAATATAGTGAACTCTTTTATCTCAAAAGATCAAGGAAAATCTGATTCCTTATTATATATGACCCCTGTAAGGCCAGAATCAATTTGAATCTTTGCATGGAGACATTTCCTGGAAAAGCACTAAACTGTAACATTGATTTTTGAAAATTCAGCTTATTTAATTATTAATTGTAACTCACACAAGTGGCTTGGCATGATTTATTGAACTTAAAAAAGCACAATGGCACTCTGGTCTCTGGCATTCACAGACTTTTATATTTTGTTGGCTTGTGGGAATTTTTTCTTTGCTGTGCCAGTAAGTAGTGACAAGGGACTGTGTGTTAATGAGACATTAGGGGCCAAATTTACTAACAGCTTGCGCCAGCGCAAAACCCTCTTTTGGCGTTAAAAAGCTACTGTCAGGATTTTCTAAAGACATGCATTGAAAAATTAGCGCTGTGTGGACGGTTATTTTTGCGGCTGACCTTATTGGATATGCATTTGTAGGAGTTTCCCTTTCAGCCGCAAAATGTATGGGAGGAGAGTATTTAAACGAATCATGCAAGGTGATTTACTAAGGTTTGCACTCATCAATATACTGGTATTTTCGCCCTTATTTACTGCCCATGTAAGCACGTCTTAAACCAGACGCTAACGGGTAGATTGCATAGGTCATTATGGAAATGATCCGGCTGCATCTGTGTTCTGTAAATTGCGCGTCGATAGTAGATCAAGCACAGAACTTTACACTCCCATCTGCACTTTTTTGGAAATGCGCTCTCACGCTAATTTGCCCTGTTTAGTAAATCGGGCCCCAAGTATGTTCGTCAGCACAGCACAGGCTGATTGGTGTATGACATCAAATTACAGCGAAACCGATTAAGAGCAGATGGTTCCATATATGCTTTCGCTCTCGTGGTACTTTGATGTCATACACAGATTGATCTGCGCAGCGCCACATCAAGTAAAACACATTAAAATCATTAATTCAACTGATGTGTTCAAAACGCTGAATCTTCAGGGAAGAAGCAAGTGACTGGCTGTTTCTCAATTCCAAGAACACAATGTGGAGGAACAAACTTGGAAAGACTGTGAGGACACAGAACGCATCCTTGTGAGAATTGAGATGTGCTGCAATCCACTATCAACCTATTAAAACATTTCTTCCATATTATTATAGACAATGTTTTCATATAATTGTATATATATATATATTTTTTTTCCCCCTGTGTGTATTTATGAAAATGAGCAGTGTAGTGAACAGCACATTCCAGGGCCCAGTTTATGGCTGTTATGACATAAATTTCATTTTTGGGTGAACTGTCCCTTTAAAAAAAATGCATGGGCATGTTGCACTCTGTTGAAACACTTAACACAAATAATTAATTCACACTTGATTAAACCGCTGATTCATTTGATGTTGGTGATTTGTGACAATTAGAATTAGTTTATTCAGGTCTTAACTTTGCATGTACGTTCAATTCTGCTCGCAGACGCCTCGGAATCGTTTGAAAACACAGTGGTAGCTGATTCAAACACACTTTTAATGCCAAAGCCTGCTTGTATCAAAAACAAACAACAAGAAATAGGCATAAACTCTTTTCTTCAGTCCTTATCGGGGTTTGCATGCTGTCAGATAGAGCTGTCAGAGAAAACACAGGCCTGCAAGCCGTATCTTCATTTGGAGCACTAGGCGTGAACTTTGTCTTTTTCCTGATCTGCCTCTTTATCCCATAATCCCCCGTGGGGGCCGTGATGGAGACACACTCCTCTTAGGTGAAAAATTGGGATGAGCCCATGACAGACAATTGTTTTAAATTGGGGGTAAAGGAAATGAGACACAGAGATAGAAGAAGGGAAGGGCTCTCTCAGATGGCTGATGGACTGTGCAGAGAGACAGAGAGCAGTGTTCAGCCCCGCAGGAGAACAGGCCAGCGAAACACTTTAGGGGAAAGTGCCTTGAAAAAGACATTTAAAGAAACAGACACAAAAGGGATGACATTTTCTGTCCTTAGGGGGGATGTAGAGATAAAAAAGGAAGAGGGAGGAGAGGGGATGAGTGAGTCTTTGTGAGTCTCAGCAAAGAGGTCAAATACACCTCAGTGTGTCTTGGTTTAGTCTATTTTTTTTTTGTTTGCATGTAAATCTGTTTTCAAACATACTGTATAATTTCTGTAAATATCCATGCCTGTTTCAAAAATCGAACAGAGGCGTTGTAATTATGTTGTCTCCCAGTCAATTTTCTAAGGCAGCATTACATGATGGAGCTTGAGTCATCTCTTCCATTTTAAAACAAGTTATAACACAGAATAACCATGAATGAACATCAGAAGTTGAAAGAAACAGCATAACTTATTAAAATGTATCATCTCTCATGTAATCACCCAATTAGTGTTTCAGCCATGGAAAGACATTAATAAAACAGCTTGTGAATATCTTTTAATATTACATTTACCTCAGGTAAGTTATTAATGTCCACAGTTTGTTATTTAGGTATAAATAATAATAATAATAATAAAAACTAGAGAGGAGGTTATTTACAGTTAATTATTTATTTCTTCCTGGAATAACATGCTGAATGAACACCGGTACACTGAAGTGTGTTATTTAGCTCAAAGAAATGCTTCCTATATGAGATTAATCAGATATAAACAAAATCACGTGAATGCACAAGTGAACTTGAACTAAGTTACGTGCTAAGAACGTGTGTTTTTCATTCATGTTGGGGATGTGCTCTTCCTGGACAATGGGATGAAACAGGCACAATAATTCACAACGCTTTATTACAATATTGTTCTCTTTGTAATGTTATGCATATGACAGTGGCAATCATAGTTATTATTAGTTGTGCATTGCTTTTTGAGCTGCTGGAGCTGAAGCTTAAGCTGATCACCGGCACTCTTTCCTACCGTGATAATTCTTATCCAAATGCATCTTATATGAGATAAATCAGACAGGCCTTCACAAAATAAACACAATATTACAACTTGCATTTGCACAAAACAAAAGACTACGAATGCACACACAAATTTATAGTCATGAACTCCAGCTGTAAAATGGTCCCAAACATAACTCCGCCACACTTTTCCTTGTGTCTGTTTCGCAGTTGAGCAGCACACGCGTGTGACCCTGCTTAATCGATGATCGATTCGTTTTATCGATTAAATGTATTATCGACAATTGTTGATTAATCGTTAACATCCCTAGTTTGCAGGTGTGCAACAATATCCGGTCTGTGTAAGATGTGAGCAAAAATCTGATTCTCTTTATTAAGCTCCTGTCACTTTAAGATCTGCCGCTGCAGAACATGACGTGCTGTCATGCGCATCTCATTTTCTCACAACTCTTTAAGTTCATTTAAGACTTTATTTAACTAATTTAAGACTGCTCTTTTGAGAATACTCCACAAAACTGGCATTTTGGCATAATTCTGTTATTGTTTGTTCAAGCGCGAAAGAGAACTTGATTCTGGCGCGCTGTCTGTGCTCATGATATTGGCACGCTTCATATAGAGAGGACATTCACACACAGCGTTATCTTTTGTCTTGTCGTGCTTGAATGATTTAAAAGCTTTTGCATAAATAAGAGCGCATAAACCCAAGCCAAAGGATGAAAGAAAAAACGGATGCATGCAGCATTAATTGAAAAAAATAATAGCATGAGTTAACATTAGCACTAATTTTAACGTAATTTATTCCTGTGATGGCAAAGCTGAATTATCAGCAGCCATTACCTCAACATTTATTATTATCAATGTTGAAACATATAAATACATACACAGGTCCTTCTCAAAACATTAGCATATTGTGATAAAAGATCTTTATTTTCCATAATGTAATGATAACATTAAAATTTCATATATTTTATATTCATTGCACACCAACTGAAATATTTCAGGTCTTTCATTGTTTTAATACTGATGATTTTGGCATACAGCTCATGAAAACCCAAAATTCTCAAATCTCAAAAAATTTGCATATTTCATCCGACCAATAAAAGAAAAGTGTTTTTAATACAAAAAGTAAACCTTCAAATAACTATGTTTAGTTATGCACTCAATACTTAGTGGGAATCCTTTTGCAGAAATGACTGCTTCAATGCGGCGTGGCATGGAGGCAATCAGCCTGTGGCACTGCTGAGGTGTTATGGAGGCCCAGGATGCTTCGATAGCGGCCTTAAGCTCATCCAGAGTGTTGGGTCTTGCGTCTCTCAACTTTCTCTTCACAATATCCCACAGATTCTCTATGGGGTTCAGGTCAGGAGAGTTGGCAGGCCAATTGAGCACAGTAATACCATGGTCAGTAAACCATTTACCAGTGGTTTTGGCACTGTGAGCAGGTGCCAGGTCGTGCTGAAAAACGAAATCTTCATCTCCATAAAGCTTTTCAGCAGATGAAAGCATGAAGTGCTCCAAAATCTCCTGATAGCTAGCTGCATTGACCCTGCCTTGATAAAACACAGTGGACCAACACCAGCAGCTGACATGGCACCCCAGACCATCACTGACTGTGGGTACTTGACACTGGACTTCAGGCATTTTGGCATTTCCTTCTGCCAGTCTTCCTCCAGACTCTGGCACCTTGATTTCGAATGACATGCAAAATTTGAGCGACAGTCCAGTGCTGCTTCTCTGTAGCCCAGGTCAGGCGCTTCTGCCACTGTTTCTGGTTCAAAAGTGGCTTGACCTGGGGAATGCGGCACCTGTAGCCCATTTCCTGCACACGCCTGTGCACGGTGGCTCTGGATGTTTCTACTCCAGACTCAGTCCACTGCTTCCGCAGGTCCCCCAAGGTCTGGAATCAGTCCTTCTTCACAATCTTCCTCAGGGTCCGGTCACCTCTTCTCATGCAGCACCTCTTGATACAGCACTCTGGGAACAGCCTATTCGTTCAGAAATGTCTTTCTGTGTCTTACCCTCTCGCTTGAGGGTGTCAATGATGGCCTTCTGGACAGCAGTCAGGTCGGCAGTCTTACCCATGATTGCGGTTTTGAGTAATGAACCAGGCTGGGAGTTTTTAAAATCCTCAGGAATCTTTTGCAGGTGTTTAGAGTTAATTAGTTGATTCAGATGATTAGGTTAATAGCTCGTTTAGAGAACCTTTTCACGATATGCTAATTTTTTGAGATAGGAATTTTGGGTTTTCATGAGCTGTATGCCAAAATCATCAGTATTAAAACAATAAAAGACCTGAAATATTTCAGTTGGTATGCAATGAATCTAAAATATATGAAAGTTTAATTTTTATCATTATATTATGGAAAATAATGAACTTTTATCACAATATGCTAATTTTTTGAGAAGGACCTGTATATTTAAGGATTCGTCTATAGTTGGTAACATTATATTTGTCTTTACTGTCACTTTTGATCAATTTGATGCATCCTTGCTGAATAAAAAAGAAAAATAATTTATATTAATCTTTAAAAAAAAATCCTCTGATGTCAAATCTGACATTTTGACAGTGATTTTAAATGCCTAATTTGCTTATGCACACACATGATCTGGCATGAGTCGCTGACAGGCAGCAAGCATAAATGTCATGACAGGTGTCATTGAGACGATGCTCTGATCTTTCCTTTTTATTGCTTTATTGTTGCACTAAAGGGCTGGTTGGCATGCCTTACTACACAGGGACAAAAAGGTTTTTTTACCCATTTTTTACCCAATCAATATTGGTGTCATATTCTGATGAAATAGATTTTATGCATAATATATTGTAGATATATACACCTATATATATTCCTGTCACGTACTGTACGTGCACCAAGACGACACGTGCGAGTTGCATCATCTGCAATCAGTGTGTAAAGCAATGCATTTCTTCTTATGAAAGTAAACAGACACAGAACAGAAAAAAAGAGCAAGGGATGTTCTTTATGCTCAGCAGTTTAAACGCAGCTCTGCACGCTGACAGGCGCTATGGCATGAGATGAAACAGAATGTTAACCTTTCAGTATGTTCAGGATTCATTTCAAGGAGAGTTGTTGAGAAATATTCACTGTTTAAAGATAAAATGTTTAGAGATGAGAGAGATCATAATTCGAAATCTGAAGGAGAAAATAAGCTTCATTAGGAATCAGTAACTAGTATGTGAAACTCCATTGGCAATGCATGAAAGAATGAAACGGCACATGAGAAAAATGGTCACACAGCAATGTTACAAAGAGGATATTTGGGACTCTAACAGAATGTTCCCACATGGTCCTCTGTTGGTCATTTAATAATGTTCCTAATATGACTTTAGGGGGACATTTCGTTTTGGTTATTCTATGATCACACAGCAACAAAGAGGACATTTAGGACGTTAACAGAACGTTCCCACGTGAGCCTCTGTTGGTCATTAATAATGTTCTTTATATGACTTTAGTGGGATGTTCTCTTTTGGTTATTCTATGGTTACACAGCAACATTACAAAGAGGTAATTTAGGATGTTAACAGAACGTTCCCATGTGAGCCTCTGTTGGTAATTTAATAACGCTCCTGATATACTTATAGACTTTAGGGGGACGTTCCATTTTGGTTATTCTATGGATGTTCTTGACACCAGTGGGGACGTTAAGAATGTTCTCAGAACATCAAATTTCAGAATAAAATATGATCCCCTAAACGCTCCGAGAATGTCCTGAACGTTCTGTGAACATCCGCCAAATAACGTCCCCCAAACCTTTAAAGAACTCCACTCAATGATCGTCTCTGAATGTTCTGGGACTAGGCAAAGTCCTTGACACCAGCTTAAAATTTCTAGCGAGGTAATGGTAATTATATAAATCAGTTATTGAATGGATTGTGATTTATGTATTAGTGAAGCCAGGTGGTTTGAGGGGGTGTATGAACTATATGAAACATGTGTTTGTATCTGTCTTTGTTCACCTGTCTGTGATTTTAGAGCTGTTTTGAACTCATTACATTGCCAGTCTCTATGACAACAGTGTTGAGGCCCGTTGCGGGCCTCATTCCTGGTCGGATCGTCTCCAGTTGTGTCTTTGACCTTTCCTGGTAATTTCCTGGTGCTTTCTTAGACTTTAGTCTCAACCTTTTGTATGTAGTGTACAGGCCACAGAGACATCCAGCAAGAAAAAGAAAGTTTCATTCAATCTCCCCAGAGCTTTTAAGGTTCCTTCAGTCCATCTTTGCCAGTCTTAAACCAAGCGGGATGCTAGAGTGCTGAGTGAGTTGGCTTTTGATGGGGGTCACAAGTAAATAACAAACCAAGAGTTTGGGCACAAATACACACATGGCAACTCAGAGTCAAAGCATCTCATCTGCTGACAGCTGAAATATTTTCGTAGCGGTTCGGCACAACAGCGACACAAACACGCGCAGCCATTTCAGAACTGCCAAAAGGACAGCTCTGCTATTATGGGTTTGCACAGATCATCAACCATTGCATGTCTGGCTGCTCAGTGCAATACAGAGAAATAATGTTTTCTATATACAGAATTCTTTTCATCCCTGCTGAAAGTATAGCAGGTGTCCCACTAATGCTTGTCTGTTGTCTCACTGGTCTCTAATGAACCAAATCATTTAATAAGCATTTGTTGATTGAGGCAGTTAAGTTCTTGTTGTTATGAATAGATAGTTAATATGGTATAGGCTAATTTCTGCTATAGTAAGATGAGTTTATTTCTCTATCATTTAATACTTAAAATATCTCTGCAAACAACAGACTTAATTACATTTATGAAAGAAAATTCTTTGGATGTATAGTCTATTCAGTGGGCTATATTGTTTGAACCATCATATTAAGTTAGTTAAATATTAAAGGTGTCTTTCTGAAAATATTTCAGTGAATAAAAAAACTTCAGGGGAACAAAGGTTATCAAAACTACATTTGATGTAGAACCTTACATGTACACTAAATTATTATTCCTTTTTGGTTACATTTATTCAAAGTAATTTGTTTAATCTGACAGTTGTTTGCCGTGTACTGTAAAAAATGGTGTATTGGTGAAAGGTTCAACTTTAAATTTTAAATTCTCTTAACTGACAATTTTAATATTTGAGTTGTCTCAAGTTAAATCCAGAAAGTTCTTCTAATGTTAAATTTTAAGTTGTGATAACTAATTGTAACATCATTTTAATCAAATCAGTTTCTTATATGTTACTGTAAAAGCATATTATGGTCTTGTTAAATGCAATATATAATCTGTCTGTACATTTTAAAATAACTTTTAAGATTTTAAGGTTTTAAAATGTGTAATTGTTTTATAAAAATAATAATAATTTGAAGGAAAATGTAAATGTATTTTTTTTAAGTTGGGTTTGAGTCCACATCAGTCGAATACCAATCCAGTCAGAGTCAAGTGTGAGTCCAACTGAACAATACTGTATTTTATTAAGTCTAGGGCCTATGAAATCCATTGAAATCCCCAACCAACTCGAGTCCGCTTAAAAAGGGTGGTCTGGGGTTCGGTTCATGTGAACTCCGCTACGGTTCGCTGACTCACAGAGGGGGAGGGGGAGCAATCAAACTCGGGTTCGGTCCAGGCAATCAAACCAAGTGTGAAAGCACCCTTAAAATGTCCCATAGACACCAGAGTTTGTAATTTCAATTTAATTTGGAGTAGATTCCAGTCAAACAGAGCTGTATACACTGAAGCCATTTTTCCCAGTTCAGTTCTAACAATTGGAACAGAAAGAGCATAACAATTTTGAGACCGAAGGGAATATTTCCCAACACTTTTCTGTTGAATAAGACAACCTAGATATGAAGGCAACAACCCCAGAATAGTTTTATAAATAATTAGATATCAGTGCATTTTCCTTCTATTGGACAGTGCTCTTAGAGCACTATAGCCCCGCCCACTGAAATTACCCGGAACAATTTGTACCAGGAACTTTTTTACAGGAACATTTAAAGCAAATTAGTCTAACGTAGGACTGCATGCGACTGCTCCTCCCAGTTAGTGACGGACAGTATCCCCCTCCGATAAATCAATAAAAAGGGAAGCGCAATAATCACCTCTATCCACTGATTCCACAATATCATTTAAAACTTTCAGAGCAGCTGTTGTGGTCCTATGTTTTTCCGAAACCCTGATTGATTATTAGATAGAACTTTGTTTGCATTCAAATTACCTGACAACTGTTCACTAATAAGACTTTCAAAATTTGAGATAAGACACAAAGCTTTGAGATTGTCCTGTAATTACCTAATATAGTGGGATCTCCCCCTTTTAATAAGGGAACAACAAAAGCAGATTTACAAATTTCCGGAATAACACCAGTATCAGTGAACGATTAAAAAGATAAGTTAAAGGGGTCGAAACAATACCAGCTGCTAATTTCAAATACACAGTCAGGGCCTGCAGGCGACTTACTTATATCAAGCGATTTAAGTGCTTTATGGACATCGGAACTATTTTCTGCACTAACAAAATCACAATTTGAGCACATGAGATTTTGTGACTCAAATAATAACCCAGAGGCAAAACAATGTTTGTTAAAATAAATGAGCATTTGCTCTCTATCAGGTATTTTGCTGGAATCTGCATTTATACATGAAAATTTGAGGAATTTTTGTTACCTGTTTTAAACTTTATTTTCTGCCAAAATTTCCTGGGATTGTTTAAATTCATTGTAGTTTTTGCAATAAAATAATCAGCTTTAGCTTTCCTAATAGCGACTTGTACATTTATTTCAAAGCTGTTTAAAAGGAATCCAGTCAGAACCTAAATCAGATCGCCTTGCTTTTGCCCACGCAGCATCCCGCTCATGTATAAAAACAGACAATAGAGCGGAAAACTGAGGGTTATCCCTGCTTTTAACTCATCATAAAAATATTGCCAGGCAAACTTGACATTAGGGATAAGAAAAATCCTTTCCCAATCATAGAGCAAGGTCATGGAGAAAACATAGCTTATTAAAATATTTTGTACACCTTTTTGCAATAAAGCGCGTTTTCTGCTTAGATAGTTTAGTATCTCTAACTGTGGCAATGACACAATGATCACTAATATCATTTGCATATACAGAAGTTAAACTTCAGTTTATACTTTAAATTATGTTTTATTAACAAAGTTCGAGAGGAACACGTTCGAGCGATCTATCCAATCATCGTGTCATTCCATCCAGCTGCCAGCAATCAGTAATTAACATACCCAATCAGCACAAGTGGAGGATTATATAAATTCCCAATCAATCACCAATGTTCCTCGACAGTTTTTCAGTACTTACTCGACCTGGCCAGTGACAATTCGGTCACCTGTCCTGAGCGGAAAACCTAGACTCTTGAGTACCAAACGCTCGAGTCCGAGTCAAGTCAAAGTAAAAATGCATTTAAGTCCACGAAAAGTTGCGGTCGAGTCAGAGTTTGAGTGCCCTAATTCTTTTAAATAGTTCTTTTTTTAATGTCATTAATATGGCATCCACCTTGACTAAATCCATTTTCTTTGGATTTCCTTTTGTTGTTCTCCAAATCAATGTACTAAATCAGCACCGTCACAATTTTAAAACAAATTCTGGGAACAAATCAATATTGAAAACGAACAGGAAAATGATTTTGCAGATTTTGATGTATGAGCACCGAAACAGAGTTTGGAACAGAACTGGCTGGCAGAGGCTCTTTATTATTTTTGTTTTGATGCGGCAGCGTTCGCAGTAAATTGATTTAGTATTTCTGGCAGCCTGTGGAAGAACAGAGTTATCAATTGGCTTTACAGCACCGAGCATCCATCTCAAACAGATACAATGTAATTCAATCTATTTCCAAGAATAAACAAAGGATGCCATTTATTAAATGGGAGACTGACAAATGCTCTGTGACTGCTTCCAACACTGCTGTACCGATCTCTCATTTTCAACTTGCTTTGATGAATTCAGGTGGTGTAACAAGGCCTGATGGATTATGGGGCTTGTCAGAGATGCCGTAGTTGCCAATCTGTCTGATCCTGGATCAGGCGGAGGCGTCTCCATATCTTTGCACGGCCTGCTAAGACTGATTTGGAGATGGATTACAGAAGCTGGATCTTGAAAGATTCATTTGTCACCTCTGGGTTGCGTCTCCATTTGATAGCAAAGGGTGTTGGTAGATTTGTGTATTGCTAAATGCTTGACGTGTGATGCCATTGCCAGGAAGCACCAGGGTGAATGTGTAGTGTTTAAGTCAGGGTCAGCAAAGGACACTGAAAGGTGGAGTCCATTATTGCCCCGTCCCTTCCACATCACTCCCACTTTTTGTCTGTGAGACTTTATTGTGAGGTTTTTCTACTCTCTATCTCTCTCTTTTGCACTACTTTTCCCTCCCTCTTGCTCTTTTAACTTCCCCTTTTCTCTCTCTCTCTTCCATCAGACCAAGCAGAGGTACAAATTTAGCAATCGCCTTCAAAGTGCACTGGTTGCTTTGGGCAACTGTATATTGCTATGTGCCTCATTTTTATTTCTGTGCTCCCAGAAGCTGACTCTTTGTCCCATGATCAAAGGGAGGCACATGGGGGCTGGAGGACATTTAAGATTACAAGCACTCTGGGAGATGATCTGAGCTTCATCCTGCAGTCAATGTGAAGGATTAATAGTCTGCCATGGCAGCAGCCATGTTGTGCTGTCTTACATTAGCTCATTCTCCACAGTTGTATTTAAAGTTTGCAACCCACAACATGGCACGGTTTACTGCTTTGCTCACTTAATCTTGTATTGAAGTGGAGTGTGCATGGGACTTACGTGCCCTGAAATATTTGAAGGGGCGTGGCTATATAAGGTCTATATAACAATTGAGAATTTTATGCAGTATTAATCTTGTTTTCAGAGAATATATACAGTATAGTGTTCATTTTTTCCTACCTACTGGCAAATGGTTTTGTTTCTTTATTATGCAATCATACAATAGTGTACATATGAATTATAATTGAAAGAATAATATGTTTTATATGTTTTAATTAATTATAAAAAGTTAACTTTATGCTTAAAACAAGAAAACGCAATTTAAAATTTAAGTTTGTGAAGCTGAGAGGTAGAGTATAACATTTATTAAATAAGAAAAAAAGTCAAGTAAAAGTACTTCAAAATTAAATTAAGTAAGAGTATTGGAGTGATGCAGACAATTTAATCCAAAGGTGACTTTTGCCGTGCTCTCATAAGAATTTTTGTTTGTTGGTGTGCCATTTTATTGGTTTCTGCTAACAGTTTTGCATTTTCCAAGCCCGTAGTACTAGTAATACAAATTAATTTATGTCCTAACTATCCACCTGTTTTAGCTGTAGACTCATTTCAGTTTGTCATTGAAAACTGGTAGCATGAGGTATTAAACATTGGATACTTTGTTATAAAGGAGGGATAATTGCACAGTGGATGTTTGCAAAAATATTTAAAAAATCATCCACAGAAAACTGTAAAGGAGTTGTAAAGTTTTAATTGTGGTCAAACGGCCCATCACTTGCAAATTTCTCTGGATTTAAACTTTGTTGGATATATTTGGGATAATCTAAGTACAAAAGTCAACAAAATATATAACATTGTTCTAGTGTTTTTTGGATCTTTTAATGCAAAAAACAAAATTTGTATTTTTTATTTCTAATTATTTTTATTTCAGTTTTAGTAATTCAAGTACCTAAACCTGCTTAGTTCTATTAGAATATGCCAAGACAGTTTAAGTTTTTTATCTAAATATATTTCATTTCAGCTTTATTTCAAGTCAAAAACTCTCTCTCTCTCTCTCTCTCTCTCTCTCTCTCTCTCTCTCTCTCTCTCTCTCTCTCTACACTGAAGTACTTCACTTGGCTCATTCTATATTTCTTTATAACTGTAAATACTCAGTATATCCAAGCATATCCAATGACTGGCTTTGCAGAACATCATCCTTTCATTAAAGTACTCAGGAAGTGCTTTCTGTCAGTCCCTCCCTCTGCTTTAGTCAAAATCACTTTCCTCGCTAAAAACAATTTCACACCATCAACATTTCCATCACACCCACACATCTGCATTTCAGACCTCAAAGCAGGTGTAATTTCTCCAAAGGCACAATAAAGAAAAAGTAAGATTGAGCGTTGGCCTGTGAACATTAAAGCGAGAGACAGAATAAGCAGGGACTGATTGATAAAAAAGAAGGGAAAAGAGACTAAAAAGGAAGGGGTTGGTGAATGTGCCCTGGCGCTGATAGAAGTGACACACATGCTTTAATTAAACCTTTCACCTCCACTCAAAGCATTTGAGATGTGTGTGGAGTGCTTCTCGTAATGGCTGCTGAGCTGACTGATTAGAGTAAACAGAGCGATAAACCTCAAGAGCGGCTTTAGCTGCTACATGCAGATGATCCCGGAGGTCTAACGCTGCAGGCTCAGAGAGCTTGTTTGAGAGTGCAAGTGGGAGAGTGCCCAAAGAGGCCCAACTTAAAGGCCCTCGTCTCCCCTTCTTATCAGGCCCGTCAGCTCTTATGCTCGCAAATGCAAACAGCATCTGAAAATGAGCCTGGCTGCATGCGCTGAAGAGAGCGAGCGAGAGAGAGAATGTCAGCAGGGAAGAAGAACAGCCCAGAGGAAAGAAAGATGGCAAAAGCGGAGAGGGCTTAGCTGAGGAGACACATAAGAGGACAGGGGACGAAGAGGGAAGGTGCACCGAAAACAACATGCTGCATTTTGAACAGGGGGAGAGGCAAGTACAGCTACTGCTGTTATGATGATGTCTGCTGAAAAAACATGGAGGTTATGGGTCTTCTTTCAATTCAGTTCAATTCACATTTATTTGTATAACACTTTTCACAATACAAATTGTCAGGGGCGCCTAACTCAATCTGTTATTTGGCATAATTTGGGCTTTAACTAGTGCTCTAGTTACTTTGCATAATTTGGGCAAATGATCCGTACAATAAAAAAAAAAAAAACATGATTTACTGCTATAAGAGGATGTCAAAAGTTTATGTAGGCCTTTATTTGTTGTTTGCATAAACCTTGCACCACAAAAATTTACTTATTATAATTATTTTTATAGTGGCTTACACGATTTATGCAGTACAATGGGTTAAATGATAAGATACAACATTATTTCCTGATAAATTGTTTGATTTATCCCATTCTTTTTGTGTTCATTCATTATTTGCCTCTGTCCACTTACCTAAATGCATAGTTATGGTCTCCACATTTTGCTGTGTTTACTAAGTGCAAAAGCCTTCTTGCCATTATTGTCAGACTAGCTATTCCCCTTAAAAAAAATCTAACCTGCCACATCTGGGAAAGTCAACAGGCACAGGATACTTAGGCTACATTGTTTGGTTTTGGAAAAAACGAGGTGATTGTTTTTTGTCTCTTCATTGCATTGGCGTTGGAAGCAAATAAAATGTGGGTGGGTCCTCTCTCTGAATGTTTTTTATTGGAGTAACGTTAGATTCCATTTACATTAAATACAAAAATACCGCCATTTAGCTACTAAACGATTGATTGGGCCAGACAAAATAATAGAAATCACAGCATCATGCTGCAATAGTGTAGGGGCAAGAGGCATGGTATCAAGTTTTGACACAAATCGATCGGAGGTTCGAATCCAGCTTTTGCAGAACTCGCTCTGCTCCTTTTTCCCATCACATATCAGATAGAAAAGGCACTTATTTTCAATAAAATATTAGAAAAGTGGAAATAAAGCATCTAATATGTGTTTAATAATAAGTGTTTATCGGTTATTGGTAGGTAAACAGACGTGCTGAATTAGAGACGATAAAAGTGAGTGGGTCCAATATCATTGGTCGTAAAAAGTGGGTGGGTCTTGCCCCACCCACACACAATGGTTCCGACGGCCATGAGAGAGAGAGAGAGAGAGAGAGAGAGAGAGAGAGCATATGTGTGTTTATTGACAACAGAACAGCGTATAGTGAGAATGTGGGTACAAAGTCTGCCCCGTTCGTAGGGATTGTGAGGGCGGGGGACGGATCGGGCCACTATGAATCTGGGGGGGTCATGTCCCCACCGTCCCTAGTGCCATCTGCGCGCCTGCAAATTGTTTCAAAGCAGCTTCACAGAAAATGAATGTGTCTACATTACAATTTTAATTGATTTGTCCATGTTATGTATATCAGAAATGTACATATACAAAGCACACAGGTTAGCTAACAATGTATTATTAATCAATATAATAATTAATGTAAGGCACATAAATAAGTGAAATAAGAATACATGTTGTCCTTTGACTGTTAGGCTGCGTTTACACTGTACCTTTACACTGCATTGCTCAGTTTTAATGGGGTCATGAACTGCATTGTTTTATAATGTTTTGTGTGGTGCACATAATGTTAGTATGAGTTTTACACCAAAAATGGTCATAATTTAGAAATAAAAGGTATTTTTCTCATCCTGATTTGAACGCTCTATTTGAAGGGGCGTGTCTTCTGTGAGACTTCAGTGTAAAGCCCAATGCTGTGATTGGCTAACATCTTTGCATATGAAATAGCTAAGTATTACACGTGGAACTTTCGAAAACTTTTAGCATGATGCATAGTGCACGAACAGTGCAAACATGACATAAGAGATTTGTTGACTTTTGGTGAGTTTTGGTGAGAGTCCAGAACTCAGTCACTGATAAACTTGCGTTGTTTGATTGACAGCTCCAGCAAATAGAGCTTTCTTTGATCGCTTTCTATATATAATCATAGTTAAAATAAGAGAAACAATGTGAAGTTGACCATTTAGTCACTGGTTTGATTTACTAACACAGACAAAGAACATCTGACTGTACATGAAGCATTACCAGAAATCACTGGTCACAGATCAAGCATTAGAATACTTGCATGTTGTCACATTACTGTCTAGCCTATATCATAAAAGTCTGTTTGCAAAGCCTGTGCGGAAATTGCATCAGATTTACAGAATTTGAATGTCCCGAATACAGAAAAGTAATGTTCAACTGAGACTATCACGTTGTTGAAAATAAATAACCATATTCCAAGAATTAGGATCCTTTGGAAGGTAATGTTATTTTTAGTCTTGTATCCTGATCCTCTTCTCTCCTCGTCATCTCACTAACACACCAGTAGGTGGGGCCGAAGTTGCAATGATGAAGTAGGATATGTTTTTGACTACACACTGAAAGTGGGGTGCAACGTTGCTTTTGGACCCCAGCGACTTTTATTGTATGAGCAAAATCACTACACAAACCTATAGCAGCTTACATAATAGGCCTACGTAACAATTTACATCTAAATGATTAATGATGATATTATGGATTACTGACTTTTTATGTATTATCTACAATTTTTAGATGTTCACATAGTCCATCTAAAATCATGCTTCTCGTCTTTCTCCAATGCAAACATACACTACCATTGGAAAGTTTGGGGTTGGTGAGAGTCTCTCTTCTGCTCTCCAAGGCTGCATTTATTTGATCAAAACAGTACAGTAAAAATTATAATATTGTGAAATATTTGTCTATGTTTTCTATGTGAATATATTTTAAAATGTAATTTATTCCTGTAATGCAAACCTGAATTTTCAGCATCATTACTTCAGTCACGTATCACTTGATATTTAAACACAGAATTGTACATTTAATACATAACTTCATATTTTCTGATATCAGTACATATATGTATATTTCACTAAATTAAACTGAATTAAAAACCATCGATGAAGAGATTTAATCACATTTGCAATTACTCCAGCCTGACAAATATTGAATTGTGGTGATTTAGTGAATTTTCATGTCTATGGTATTTAAATGTTTTGCCTCTCATTTGCTTTTTATGAATATCTTTGTACACTAAACATATATTGTGTGTGCTCCTCGTAGCTTGACTGTTCAAATCTGTATGGAAATGAAAACGAAACGGTATGGTATGAATATGATTTTTTGTCCATTACGCAGTAGTGCTGTTTTATACATTTGTACACATTTATATAAGATTATTCAGAAGGGCACTGTGACATACGTGCATCTCTGAATACTGCGACACATCACGCTAAATAAATATCTCACTTCCCCTCTCTCTTTTTATGTCCCCATTCTGCTAATGTTTGTCAACAATAACACTAGAAAATGTTTCAGTTACCGTAGGCTGATGGATTTTGAATCCTCTATATTGCTGGATGTACAGCTTTAATATTTCATGAGGTGACATGATTCATTCAGTCTCGCAGTAGGAAACGCTGGGCCTTCATGCCTCTGAGCAGAGTGTGCGTGCGGCAGAAGACATGATATGTGTTACTCTATGAATCCCTCACTCTTTCAGACAGATTCGCTCTGTGTTACATCTGACACATACTGCCACTCAAATCAGGGGTTTTTGGCAGAGCAGCATTGAATGATTTCATTATATCCATACCACCATAAGCCCCTGAAGATACTCCTCTAAAGCCGGACCCATGTGTGAACTGTTGGAATCTGCCATCTCTCTAAGTTGTGATGGGATTACACGATAGATCGGCCAATTATAGGGGCTGGAGAGACAAAAGACAGACCCACAAGAATTGAAATGCTGTCTGCAGGGGGGTGTTAGGATTGCAACATAAAAGACAGAGGAGGTTGTCATTTATTGTCACTGTGCAAGACTTCCTTCTCATTTGATATTAATTGATTAATAGATGGCAATCCAAATTCAGCTCACATTGAAATCAGTCGCTACTTGGTGGAAGAAACAACAATGTACAAGCAACTTTGCACATTGAAACTTTCAGAATTATTGTTACTATAATAATCTACACTCACCTAAAGGATTATTAGGGACACCTGTTCAATTTCTCATTAATGCAATTATCTAATCAACCAATCACATGGCAGTTGCTTCAATGCATTTAGGGGTGTGGTCCTGGTCAAGACAATCTCCTGAAATCCAAACTGAATGTCAGAATGGGAAAGAAAGGTGATTTAAGCAATTCTGAGTGTGGCATGGTTGTTGGTGCCGGACGGGCCGGTCTGAGTATTTCACAATCTGCTCAGTTACTGGGATTTTCACGCACAACCATTTCTAGGGTTTACAAAAAATGGTGTGAAAAGGGAAAAACATCCCGTATGCGGCAGTCCTGTGGGCGAAAATGCCTTGTTGATGCTAGAGATCAGAGGAGAATGGGCCGACTGATTCAAGCTGATAGAAGAGCAACTTTGACTGAAATAACCACTCGTTACAACCGAGGTATGCAGCAAAGCATTTGTGAAGCTACAACACGCACAACCTTGAGGCGGATGGGCTACAACAGCAGAAGACCCCACCGGGTACCACTCATCTCCACTACAAATAGGAAAAAGAGGCTACAATTCGCACAAGCTCACCAAAATTGGACAGTTTAAGACTGGAAAAATGTTGCCTGGTCTGATGAGTCTCAATTTCTGTTGAGACATTCAGATGGTAGAGTCAGTATTTGGCATAAACAGAATGAGAACATGGATCCATCATGCCTTGTTACCACTGTGCAGGCTGGTGGTGGTGGTGGTATGGTGTGGGGGATGTTTTCTTGGCACACTTTAGGCCTCTTAGTGCCAATTGGGCATCATTTAAATGCCACAGCCTACCTGAGCATTCTTTCTGACCATGTCCATCTCTTTATGACCACAATGTACACATCCTCTGATGGCTGCTCCCTGCAGGATAATGCACCATGTCACAAAGCTCGAATAATTTCAAATTGGTTTCTTGAACATGACAATGAGTTCACTGTACTAAAATGGCCCCCACAGTCACCAGATCTCAACCCAATAGAGCATATTTGGGATGTGGTGGAGCAGAGCTTCCGTGCCCTGGATGTGCATCCCACAAATCTCCATCAACTGCAAAATGCTATCCTATCAATATGGGCCAACATTTCTAAAGAATTCATATTATATCATATTATATTATATTATATTATATTATATTATATTATATTATATTATATTATATTATATTATATTATATTATATTATATTATATTATATTATATTATATTATATTCCCTAACAAAGAATTTAACTGTTCTGCATGAAATTTCTTTTTATAATAGATTTTTGGTAAAAGTGGAGTGTGTTGTAATTATGAGGATCTATTGATATAATGCAATCTAATATACATAACTATGTTTGCAGTGGTGAACCTTACATAATGTACCATTCTGTTTTTATTACATTAGAATGAGCCATTTCTATCTACATACGCGGGTCCGCTTACAGTGAAGTCACCATTTTGCGCCGTCATGTTTCTACAGTAGCCCTAAACGGACAAACTGCTCTACCAACCCAATCTCACTGCGATTGGTACGTATTTTACGAGGTGGCTAATTCACGATTTTGTACGACCTCATTCGTGCGATTTTTGCTAATTAGTATGTATTTGTCGAATTGGTCATTTTGTATAAGTTGATGTACGAATGACCTAACCTCCTAGCCCCTTAAACCTACCCATCACTGCAGTATAGACAATTCAAATGAGTGAGGTTGCACAAATTCATATGAATTAGGCACCTCGTACAAATATGTACAAATTGGTCCTGAGATAGCATTGGCTCTACTGAGCACTAGCTACTCTCTGCTGTCTCAGACAACAACATCTTTTTCCTGTGTCAGCCACCGTAGCTTCTCTATGTGCTTTGAAAGGGAGGGGTGAGCGGTGGGAGATCTCGCTGCTAGATGTCGCTAAAATGTACACAGTGCACCGTTAATTGTGTAATAGTGCTTCATTAAGTAACTTCTGAATTAACTTAAACTTTTACCGCTTTACTTTCCATACCTTTGGCTAATCTTCCTTATTTTTTTCCTGTTTGTTTTCTTTTTGTTTTGTCTTACTTGTTTTTCTTTCCCTCCTTTTTGAATGTTCTTGTTTTCGGTTTATTTTCTCTTCCTCCCCTTTTCCCCCTTTCTTTTACACACCCTTTGCACTGTTTTGCCCTCTTTTCTCATTTCCATTTCTTTGTCTTTTTGTTTTCCCCTCCCCCTTTTCTTTTCCTTTCTGTTTCCCCTTCCTTCCTTTTTTGTTAAACTTTCCTTTCCTTCACACAGTTTTTTTTCTCCATCTGTTTTTTTCTTGCACCAGCCTACAACCACAGATACATATTTGCAGAGGCAAGTCCTGCCACATTCTCTTAAATCGCACCTTCATTCCCGTCTGACCGGCCCAATTCTTTTTCCAGCCGGGAGTTGCGGAGGACTGGAAAATGTGCTCCCTGTAGCTTGCACCCCTGGGGTCTTAATAAGCAGAAGACAGCCCTGTATGCATAAATAACCTTCATCAGATCATCCAAGTTGGGAGCGAGAGAGGCTGGAAGGGGTGGTCATGTGACTACAGACTGCTAGCAGATCAGGATAAGGCTCCTAAATCACTGCTCCCTGAGAACCAACGCTGTTTGATCCTGTTAATCCAACCATTCAGGCCCGATCAATGGTCCTCCTCAAGGCATTAGTGTCTGATTGCATAGGGCAGGTGTGTTCTGAAGGGCTCCGGTCCAGTAAAGTTTTTTTTTTTTCTTCCTCTCCTTCTGAAAGCTCTGCGGTGTTGAAATTGATTCCGCAAAGCTAGACTGGATGCCTAATCACCCAGGTGTAGAGCGTAACCAGGCTGTCAGCGCATGCTTATGCGGCAAGAATTGGGCTCTCCTCCAAAGTGGAGGACAACACGGATGGCCCTGTTTTTTTGGGCCTCCTACCGAGAGGTGCCGAATGATTAATTCCTGGGAAAAATCAACACTTCACACTCCTTGATCCAAACATTGTTTGCTTTTGCTGCTCTGCGGAGCTTAACTTGTCCATAGCAGATTGTTTATCCAAGTCTCAAAGTCTTTCAACTAATCATTAAGATCCACATGTTGCAAAAGTGCTGGCTTCATAACATGCCATAAAGGGGTTAAGTCTTTTCATTTTAAATGGCAGAGCTTGGTCCTTCTGGTGTTTGTGTGTGGTCATAAACCCCAAACTGTTCATTTTATTGCTATACTGTTTCTTCTTCTAGCACTTTCATGTTCAAGGGGATGATTTTTATTAAAACTAAGAAATGTAATTTCCCCCCGGAATTGTTTTGTGATTGTTTACATTCTTACAGAATTAAACAAATGACTTAAATATTTAAAGGTTTTAACTGTATTAATCTCACACTGCAAAATAATTAAATCAATCACAATCATTTGTTACAATTATTTAATGAACAAAGCACACAAAAATATATCAAAGTCCTAAAACTGAAAATAATCGTGATGATCCCAATTATTTATTAGACAGTTAATCGTCAGCTAAATTTCATAATTGTGACAGCTCAAGTTAGTTCATGTTAGTTAATTACCAATTATTAAAAAAAATCCTTTTTGTAAACTGTTACCCAGAATGTTAAATTAAAAATGTTACAATTCCCCTATTATAAGCACACACATGCACACATTTGAACGACTTTAGGTGCTAGATGTTTTGAAAGCACAAAGATTGACATGCAAATAATTGACTGTATATTCACGTCTATATTTATGAAATTGTGTTAATGTTACAGTGAGTTGCTGGTTATTGTAATATTTGAAGTAGAAAAAAAATATGTAAAAAGACAGGAATAGACAGTAATAGTCATTAAAAGTAACTTTCCTTAATTGCACTCTTATGTAAACCTTCAAAGACCATACACATATAGAACCAGAATGAGTGTTCAATTTGTATTATACATGATGTGTGCATGTGTGCATGTACGGAGGGGGAGGAAAAGTAAATGTTTCCTTCAATACCTGCATGTGTGTTAGCTACACGGCTCCAGCTGTTCGCATCCCTCCTCTTGGACAGAAATGGAAAGGGGGATTTACCAGTCAGTCTCATCCGCCACACAAAAGCAGAGGGCTAATCAGCTTCTGCTCTCATCCGAGCTGAATCAGGACTCCATTGGAATCCCACGCTAGCTCTCCAAAAGCAGCCCTCATCCCTCCATCTTCCATCTATCTACCACTCCACACTGCTTGTTGTCCTTCTGTAAAGCTGCTTCAGTCTCTGTCAGACTCTAGATTTTCAAGGTCTTTCTCCGTTCTTCTACATTTGCTTTGCATTTAAATGTGGTGAAGGTTGCAATGAGAAACATGGTTTTGATATATTATAGATTATATTAGATTGTGATATTTGGGGATGATATTTAAGGATTACCTTCTGAGATTTAAAGGGGAATGGTATAATCTCTGAAACAAAACAGTTTGGCATACTGTAAAAATTAAAGGATTCTTGAAGCACCATGATCCCTCTCGAGAACATCTAGGCACACTTTAGAAGGAATATAAAGGAATTGCAATAGATTTTTCAAGTACCTCAAAGTCTTTTCCTTATTGGAGGAATTGTTGACATTTTAATACTTTTGTTCAACTTTTTAGAGTTGTGTTTTATGAAAAGGCAGAGTGGCAACCTGAGGAACACTTTAAAGAGCATCATTACTCCAGTCGTCAGTGTCACATGATTCTTTAGAAATCATTCTAATTAGAGCTCGACCGATATGGGTTTTTCTATAACCAATGCCGATGTTTAGATGTCAGGGTCAGCCAATGGCCGATATGTGCTGCCGATTTTTAGGGCTGATATCTTGCACAACATTTCTAAACTTAACATAATTTATTGAACACTGACTTAAACCATCTCCCCAATCTATGCAATGCATCTATAAACTATATCTAATTTGCATAGTAATGTGTTTTTGGGACAATATGTAATGCAAAAAGACATGTTATAATGTGAGTAATAAAAATGAATATTTTCATAAGAATATCATATTTCATAAGATTATATCAAGACTTAAAACTGTTTATGTTGTCAGAGAAATTCACTAAAATATAATGTCCTCTACAGAGGCAAATTCTGTATTCTGGGTCTCAGGAGAATAATTCTGTCTTGTGCAGAGTGAATCCAGCATTTATATTTAGATGTCACTTGCAAAATGCAGTTTGCAGCATGCAGTTGTCCGTCAGTCCTTTGAGAAGCATGACAATCAATAGTTTTATTCAATGGATTTTATAGACTGTATAGCATCGAGTTTTGTGAGCCTGCATTAACTCAGCACTGAATAAAAACTCTGTGAGATTTTGATTGCATTCAAGAGATCAACAGCTCTATCTGTGATTGACTACATCACTCACCTCTCCAAAAATACAATGTAAGTAGATTCATTTGGCGCTCTGCAAATCTGCCCAATCTGTTTCACCAGTGTATTATTACAGTATCAACTGAGGGTGCTTTTGCTTGCATTTGAGGGTGCTTAGCCTTTTATACACTGTTCTGGGCTGCTCCAGGACAGCTCTGTGTCTCCAAGCACGGTGCTGTCTGAGAGCGGGGCTGAGTATCATGGCCCTCAATCATGCTGCAGTGTTTGTGAGAGCCGCCTTCTCCACCCCACGCACAGAGTGACATTCTCTGACTCCGATACAGGAAAAATAAAACAGAACATAACATTGGGGCTAATATGTTAGCAAGCAAGCTGCCGCTAGTTTTCGACTACATTCCTTAAAGCTAAATGCAAGTAAGCAAACCTTCACCCAGATGTAGCATTATGCCAGTTCCTGACGGTTCTATGCTATTCGTTTTTTCTTTCACTAAGTGAAGCAACGCTTTATAGTTAACTAGTAATATATAGTAAATATTTGGCCATAGGACTTTGAAATATCAGAATTTAAGCATCCAGGACTGCTGTTGAATATTCCAAAAGTTTTGGCTTGGGGTCCTTCACTTCACATGCGGCAGCAGCACATTCCACCGCGCCAATAACATGGGGGCTGCCCATGGATGTGCCTGACTTTAAATCGGCACTACTTAACATGGATATCGGTCGATGCAGATATATTACAAAATTACAAATATCGGCCTGATATATCAGTCAACATTTAATTCTAATAACATGATTTTTATGGAGTCCTTGATTATAAAGTTATTTATTCGATTTTTTTGTAAAAAAAAAAAAAATAATTGTCACTTTTGAACAGTTAAATGCATCCTTGCAAAATATAATGAATTGAAAAAAAAAAAAAATCAATACAAAATAAAAACAACTATCGTATATTGACCCCGGATTTTTGAATGGTACTTTGCGCTGTCTCAACTTGTGTTTTAAAGTTTGGAAAATCAAATTTGGACTATGCCTGTAAAAAACTCTACCATAAACCCAAATCAATACATCTCTCTCAAAAGAGGTCCTCTAAGTCCAGTAAAACATTTTTTCCACATCATATCAGAATTTCGTTATTGATTGCCTTGACTTTGAGTGGCAGAATTACCCATCTTAAATTATAAGGAAGAAGGAAGAAAATTAAAGTGTGCCAGCTTTCAATTTATTTACTACTTGAGGTAGCATGAGGGTTGAACAGTGAAGAACTCTAGGGTTGGGTAAATATAATGTTTATGTTAAAGGGATAGTTCACCCAAAATTTTAATTCTGTCATTAATTACCCACCATATCGTTCCAAACCCTTATAATCTTCATTCATAGTCAGATTTTTTTAAAATTTAATCTGAGAGCTTTCTGTCCCCATAGACTGCAATGTTATTACCATTTTCAAGGCCCAGAAAGGTGGTAGACATTGTTAAAATAGTCCATGTGACTACAGTGGTTGTGTCAGACACAGACGAGGTAAGTCAATGTAAATGGTTTATTGCAGAGAAACCGGAAGCTGAGTGGACAGATAAACAGGTGAGAGGACATGCATAAGATAGCTGGTGACTCAGCTGGCTGGTAACAGTGTTCTCAGTGCAGGTGAAGGACTGGTGCAGGATGCTGGTGAAACGGGTGAACAGATGATCCTGGCAGGCACAGATGAACTGAAACAGTGTGTGCGTGAAGTGAGCAGAGAGGATTATGGGAAGTGTAGTGCAGATGCGGTTAATGAGCTGGCGACTGTGACTGGTTTAACCTTAATGTTATGAAGCGACGAGAATGCTTTTTGTGCACAAAAAAAATGAAAACAAAAAGAACAACTTTATTCAACGATATTTTCTCTTCTGTGTCAGTCTCCTACGCTGTTCACATAGTAAACAGTGCAACGATTCAGGGTTCTATGTCAGACTGGCGCCTCATTATTGGCCAACTCTTGCGTCAGCATCACACGCATGCGTCGGCCAATAATGAGGCGCCATTCTGACATAGAACCCTGAAGCGCTGAACTGCTAGTTAGTACACCAAAAAATTATATTTCTGTCATTAATTACTCATCCTCATGTCGTTTAGAACCCGTAAGACCTTCGTTCATCTTCAGAACACAAATAAACATATATTTTTATGAAATCCGAGAGCTTTCTGACCCTCTATAGACAGCAACACAACGACCACTTTCAAGGCCCAGAAAGGTAGTAAAGACATCGTTAAAATAGTCTATGTGACTTCAGCAGTTCAACCTTAAGTTTATGATGTGGCAATAATACTCCTTGTGCTATAAAAAAATATTCATGTTCATGGGCTATTCACACAGCACTTCCGGGTTCTGCGGCAGAACGCTGGCTCACTATTGGCTGAGCACCACATGCATGTGTTGTAGTGCTTACGTGAATCGAAGAGAATGAGAAGAGATTGTTGAATAAAGTCGTTATTTAAAAAAATCCTTGTCGTGTTGAACCACTGCAGTCATATGGACTATTTTATGTCTTTACTACATTTCTGTGCCATGAAAGAGGTTGTTGCTGCTTATGTCTGGTTAAGAAAGCATCCTACGGGTTTGGAACGACAAGTGGATAAGCATTTTTGGGTGAACTAACCCTTTAAGTATTTAAGGGTGTTGTTCACAATTGGCATGTTTGGTTCGATTAAAACAAACTCTGGTGTGACTGCTCTGCCCTTTGAAAAAGTGTGAACGCTGCCATCCTAACCCCGGTGTGCACCAAACAAGCGGACCGAGACCCCTGAAAAGTCAGTCAGATTCCAAAATGAACTCTGGTGCAGTTTGAAAGAAATATGAACGCAACACAGACCAAAGACACCAAAAAAAAAATCAAAACCATGATGTGATGTCACCAGATGTGACCCTAAAAAGGACAGAATGCTGAAGCATACCTGTTTTTTCTTGTCATAGGAGCTATGTAGTGTCAGAAACACGTCTCTTCGCAGCAGATCTTCATTTGTCCTTCGTTTGAGGTAAGCACATACAACAAGTGCATTTCGTACAGAACACACTGTTGTTTTGGATGTTTGTCAAGTTCTTTTTTTTTTTTTGTATCTTTAGGTTCGGTCTTAATGACACTTTGAAAGCTAAGCTAACCAGGACTAAATGTGTTATTTTCTTATGCGGTCCAGACCAAAAGAACCAAGAGAACGAACTACAACTTACCTAAATTAATTTCAAAATGTCTACTAGTCGACTTGAAATTCTTTAGTCAAGGACAACCCTAATATTTTCCAATCTGGGATTTTGTCAGCATGTCTTGGTGGTCATGTCTTCAAAAATCTTTATGGACAAAATGTATGGCCTGCTAATTGACGTTAGCCAACTATCTTTGAACGGCAACTACATGGCCCATGCTAACCGGCCAAACCTTGATAAATCCTAGATATCATTGTTTGTTTGGATGGATTCATGTGTAAAATGAAACATGAATCAGAGTGACTCATCTGTGTGATATTATCAGAACATCAAGCTGGTTTGAACTTATGCCTCCAGCCAAGACACTGCAGAGCTTATATTGCATTCTGTTGTATTACAGTCACTTTCACAATCACAGCCATTATTCAAATCTCACTACAAGAATACGTGGCTTGATGTGCACCACAGGCACTCAATCAAGATTGTGTTGCTTCAACATTCAGCATGCTGGCTATTGAAGAGTCTAATTCGGTTACACAGAATTCTGCAACATGTCAGATCCCTATCAAAATGTTTTGAGAAACTTGTTTTCATGTCATTCCTCTCACCAAAGCTATAATTTGCTCACATTAGAGTGTGAGTTGAATAAGATTCCCTCTCCTCATTCAAAGACATTTGCAAGTTATTGCTTCATGAACGGTGACCAAACAAACCCATAAATAAAAAAAAAGCTCTGCTGAAGAACGCTTCATTTGCTTCAACGCTGTAAGAATGCTTCAAAGAGCTTGATAATGTCCGTCCATCTTGAAGCTGAAGTGGCTGACTGCAGAATATTGAAATACTGAAAGCCCATATAGACATTGATATAAAAATTAATGTGCTGTGATGCAAGATCGTGAATATAAGGCATATGAAACATAATACCATTTGGGAAAAGAACTGAGAGAAAACCAAAGCAGCTTTACAAACTACAGATTCACTTTAACAAGCCGGCTAGCGAATACGATATTATCAAAGCACACATGCATAGAAGAGGCAAATCAACAACGACTCCTAAGCAATAAATGACAGAGAATGAAATGAAATGATGCAAATGAAATGATGCAAGCAATCTTCACTATCTGATCCTCCCTATAGGTCAGCAGACTTGTCTACAGTTGCCAAGCTGCTTGGAGAATTCAATTCTCGAATTCTCGTGCAATACTCACACTTGGATTGCAGTATTATCAAATATAAGGTGTAAAATGCATGCAAACCGACAGTGAAGGTTGTGGATTGTTTTCACATGTGGTTCCAGTGCTTAGTCTGTACCAGAGCTTGATTCCACCTGCTTCCTACTGCCCCTACTGGCCTCTTCAAATTGTACTTTTGGTAATTGTATAATTGCATTAACATTGAGGGCCCTATCATACACTCGGCACAATGTGGTGCGACGCAAGTGCTTTTTGCTAGTTTCAACCTGATGCAGTTATCATTTTCATGTCCAGTGCCACGTTGTTTAAATAGCAAATGCACTCGCGCCCATTTGAGCTCCCATGGGTGTGCTGGTCTGAAAATGAGGTGTGTTCAGGCGCATTGTTGGCACTTTGCTATTTTGTGGCAACTCAAATAGACTGCGCCATTGACCAACAAAAAACCTGGTCTAAAGTCAAAAGTCACTGTCAATAGCGTTAGACATGTGCGCCTAATAGGCAGGTCCACAACACACGTACACTCTGCTAATTACACACACAGGGATGCGCAGCAGCACACAAACATTTTTCTCCATGTCTGCCATTTACATCAATCCACATTGCCGCTGAAAGCTTTAGGCTGCAACCCGTCTGGGAGTTGCCATCATGGCGAGTGATAAAAAGACATTTCAGTGCTGGAAATTAGAAAAGTAATCAAAGCAATTAAATGTAATCAGTTACATTACCTTAATAAAGTAATTGAAATAGTTACACTACTTATTACATTTTAAATAGGGTAATGTAACCTATTACATTTCAAAAGTAACCTTCCCAACACTGCTTATAAAGCACATATTAATCCTTTATTCTGCATAACATCACATGTTGCATTACAGTATATTGGATCTGTGCTCTTAAAGTGACAGCAATCTAATAAACTTGTCCCTGGTGATAAAGCTATGGGAGAGGAGTGCAAGTGTGCCAGTGCCAAAGTCTCGAAACTGATTATCAAAAAATATTTTTTTTTTCACTTACTCAGACAGGTGGAATTGAGGGCTTTATAGTTACTTCAGACATTCTTGGGACACTTATGCACACTATAGAAAGCTCTGATGGAGCATTTGACAGATGGAGAATGTGTAAAATGCTTTTTAGGGCGTGGAGAGAGTTATTTTAAAATCTAGAATACAGAAAGCCAAACTCGTATGTCTTTCATTCTTTGTTGAAACACAAAGGGAGATTCTAAAGCAATCAATCTTTTCTATGCTACAAATGAGGGCCGGTGCTTTCAAGGTTAAGAGACGCACAAGCATTATAGAAGCATCATAAAGCGGTCTATTTGACTCTTCATCCAAGTCAAAATGTAAGTTGTGTCGTTCATGATTGTTTGAGTTGGATCATTTCAATGAATCAATTGATTGCGTTCACAAAACCAGTCTGAATCATTTGTTCATCAATCAAACTGATTTGATTCTCCAGTTCATTTACCTCAATGATCCGGTTGCAGCAATTAACACTTACTGGAGATGATTGTCACTAAACAAATTCAGTTTTAGTCTGTTTCCTTAAACAAAATCATCATATGCTTTTAGAAGTCTTGTGATTCTTTAATGGTCCCATTTTGAATCTTGACAGCCCTAGTTTTCATTCATTTTTATGATATGAAAAAAAGGGGCCAACATATTCATAAAAAGTTAATGTTTTGTGTACCACAGAGAAAAAGTCTTACACCCAAAACATTTTCAATTTTGGGTGAGCTGTCCCTTTAAGAAGACATACAAATTTAACTTTTTTAAATATTTTATATTTACTCTTAAACTAAGCAAAATAATTGTCATGATCCTGGCCTGTTTTCCCCTGTCTTGTGTTGGACTCTTATGTTGAAGTATAATTCTGTTCCTTTTGTGTTCAGTTTTTGTGTTAGGTTTTTTAGTCCTTGATTGGTTCCCCGTTCATTAGTCTAGATTTTTAAATCAATAGGGCATTATTTAAGGGGACAGCCATTTGTAGTGGTGTCCGAAACAATAGTGGACGTTATTGAGTGCACTCATTCAATTCCACAATGCACCACAATATTGTACAGCCGATGAACACTCAACGGCTGTCCGACTTCACGCTCTTTTTCATTCACTCTTTCAAGTGAACTGTATTAGTGGACTAACGTAGGGAATAGTGAATGAGGGTTTAGGGGGCGATTTCAGACTCAGCCCGTGTGTATTTAAACCCCTGTTCCTCATATGTCCGTTGTCAGGTCTTGTCTTTCATGTCAGTATGAGATCCTGGTTCTCTCACGATTCTAAAAATGTAAACGTAATTTACTATAGGTTCCGACAAAATGTTACTTGCTTCAGTCTATTTATCATAGACATTATAAACTTTTATCCCAGTACTTCTGTGATCATTTAAATTATTGTAACACAAAAATAATGATACTTTGTAGTTGAAATGACGGTTTGTGAAGCTGTTTCATACCTATATATGAGAACTGCTCTTTGCGGATCAGCGGCAATGTTCACTGTGATCTTATTTGTCAAAGATTTAATAGTCACAGCCGAAGTTGACATTCAGGAATAAGATTGCATGGGTGTTTAAATTGAAATGGCAATCTTTTTACTATTAATCATGCAGCTCTATTACACAGTTAGTAGTAGATATTTTGTTTTAATTCCTTAGTCCACATGGTGCATTCTTTTTCCTCTTTTAAAAAACGCTGGCCATCTAAAAAGTCATGAAAACTCACAACAGCATGGTAAAACCAGAGACAAGCAGAGGGTGACACGGCACTGCAGCTTTTCTTGAGATCGAGTTTTGAGCACCTGTAAGTCAGCACGTCTGCGCACCTCGGCCCCGATTCACTGCTAATGGCTGCCTCTAAGGAACGCTGGGCCAATCTTACCGCTTGCAACTGCATCCCATTCTGTCTACGACGGCAGAGCCCTGGGGAGCCATTGCCGAGGGAAGAGGAAGGAGAGTAGGAGAAATTGAACGAAAGAGCAGAGCCAGGTGAGAAGGGTCCATCACACTTTTCCTCCCCAAGCTCTGACAGGCATTGTCAGGCTTTTTCGCCAAGGTGAAGACAAGGAGAGAGCTCTGGGGCAGAGCAGTATGTGTCAGTTACAGCATGGCTGACATGTAGCCTGGAGAACGAGAGCTAAGAGTGGCACATCATAGTTTAACACTTTTCCCGCCAGCGTTTTTTTTGAAAGTTGCCAATAAGAGCCAGCATTTTAGCGTCACAGTTAACCAAATGTTCACATACGACATAACTAATAATGTTTGCGTGAATACTCGCCAAGACAGATATTTTGAAATACTGTAATTCTATCAGGATCACGCGCTGTCTGAGGCATCTTTGTGCACGCTTCAGATCTGTCAGAATGAGTATAATCGTTTTTATGGACAAAGGAAAGGTACTCCTCTACGAAAATGTACAAATAAAGATACTTTTATTTGTTTAATTGCTATTTGGAGCATTGGGATCACTAGACGAGGGCCTAATGAACAACATTTTGGGAAAACCTCAAAATTAACGTAAATCAATATTTTACACTTGTTTTGCCTCTAGCTCGAAATTATCCCGTCTGCACTCTGACTCATTTTGCCAGCACGGGTCACGTTATCGCTTGTTTTTGCAGTTTCCTCACCTGTGTTTTGATCAGGGAATTCTGTACTCTTTTAGAAGATGCGTAATAGCGCCCCCTTGACAGCTGGTTATGAAAAGATAAAGGACTTATTATTTTTAACCTTTGCTTGTTTGTTTTTGCTTAACTAATTCTGTTTAATTTGGCTGTGTTTCACAGTGTTTTGTTCTGGCAGATATTTATGCTGCCTTCACATGCTCTCGGAATTATTGTAAATACGAGTTTCCTATAGGTAAAAAACTGCACATGAACGCCCTCTCATTTCACAATTTGAATGCAATGAGCTCTTAATCACGACTTCAGAAGAGGGAATTATCAAATTTCAAGGTTTAAAGCCTCAGGGAAGAAGGAGGCGGGAACTGGCGGACGTTTAACATAAAACTTTAAAGCTGCACTGTGTAATATTTAGGAGGACCTATTGACAGAAATGCAATATAATATACATAACTATGTTTTCAGTGGTGTATAAAGACCTCACATAATGAACCGTTATGTTTTTATTACCTTAGAATGAGCCATTTCTATCTACATACATCACAGGTTCAGTGAAGTTGGCATTTTGTGCCGTCATGTTTCTATAATAGCCCTAAACGGACAAACTGCTCTATAGAGTGCTAGCTACTCTCTGCTGTCTCAGACGACATCTTGGTCCTGTGTCTGCCACTGTAGTTTCTTTATGTGCTTCGAAAGGGAGGGTTGGGCGGTTGCAATTCAAAACCATTCTAGAAGATGCGTAATAGCCCCCCCTACCATATAACAGTGAAAACAGACAAACAATTCAGTCAATGGCGGGGAAATTAATTAGTTTCTCCATTTGATGAAGACAGTTTGTATGAGGATTTCTAGTTCTTGCTGTACATGCCCTTCGAAGTATCAGATGCGCACTTGATGGTTTTGTTTTGCTGATTGTCAAAGCAGTTTTTCCTTTCACATGACCTAAATAAAATAGTGGAACAGAAATTTCTAGTTCTTCCCGACTCAGAAGAGATAAAATGATGTCTTGATTGAACCAACTGAGATTATTCCCTTTTTTGAACACTAAAAATCTGCCAGAACAAAACACTCTGAAACACAGCCAAATTAAACAGAATTAGTAAAGGAAAAACAAACAAGCGAAGGTTAAAAATAATAAGTCCTTTATCTTTTCATAACTTACCAGCTGTCAACATGAATAATTACAAACTAATGAATGATTTGTGTTTTTGTGAAATTTATTTTTTTGTCTGTAAATTGTGCTAGATATACAGGTCCTTCTCAAAAAATTAGCATATTGTGATAAAAGTTCATTATTTTCCATAATGTAATGATAAAAATTAAACTTTCATATATTTTAGATTCATTGCACACCAACTGAAATATTTTAGGTCTTTTATTGTTTTAATACTGATGATTTTGGCATACAGCTCATGACAACCCAAAATTCCTATCTCAAAAAATTAGCATATTTCATCCGACCAATAAAAGAAAACTGTTTTTAATACACAAAAAGTCAACCTTCAAATAATTATGTTTAGTTATGCACTCAAAACTTGGTCGGGAATCCTTTTGCAGAAATGACTGCTTCAATGCGGCGTGGCATGGAGGCAATCAGCCTGTGGCACTGCTGAGGTGTTATGGAGGCCCAGGATGCTTCGATAGCGGCCTTAAGCTCATCCAGAGTGTTGGGTCTTGCATCTCTCAAATTCCTCTTTACAATATCCCACAGATTCTCTATGGGCTTCAGGTCAGGAGAGTTTGCAGGCCAATTGAGCACAGTAATACCATGGTCAGTAAACCATTTACCAGTGGTTTTGGCACTGTGAGCAGGTGCCAGGTCGTGCTGAAAAACAAAATCTTCATCTCCATAAAGCTTTTCAGCAGATGGAAGCATGAAGTGCTCCAAAATCTCCTGATAGCTAGCTGCATTGACCCTGCCCTTGATAAAACACAGTGGACCAACACCAGCAGCTGACATTGCACCCCAGACCATCACTGACTGTGGGTACTTGACACTGGACTTCAGGCATTTTGGCATTTCCTTCTCCCCAGTCTTCCTCCAGACTCTGGTACCTTGATTTCGAATGACATGCAAAATTTGAGCGACAGTCCAGTGCTGCTTCTCTGTAGCCCAGGTCAGGCGCTTCTGCCGCTGTTTCTGGTTCAAAAGTGGCTTGACCTGGGAATGCGGCACCTGTAGCCCATTTCCTGCACACGCCTGTGCGGTGGCTCTGGATGTTTCTACCCAGACTCAGTTCACTGCTTCTGCAGGTCCCCAAGGTCTGGAATCGGTCCTTCACAATCTTCCTCAGGGTCCGGTCACCTCTTCTCGTTGTGCAGCGTTTTTGCCACACTTTTCCTTCCCACAGACTTCCCACTGAAGTGCCTTGATACAGCACTCTAGGAACAGCCTATTCGTTCAGAAATGTCTTTCTGTGTCTTACCCTCTCGCTTGAGGGTGTCAATGATGGCCTTCTGGACAGCAGTCAGGTCGGCAGTCTTACCCATGATTGCAGTTTTGAGTAATGAACCAGGCTGGGAGTTTTTAAAAGCCTCAGGAATCTTTTGCAGGTGTTTAGAGTTAATTAGTTGATTCAGATGATTAGGTTAATAGCTCGTTTAGAGAACCTTTTCATGATATGCTAATTTTTTGAGATAGGATATTTGTGTTTTCATGAGCTGTATGCCAAAATCATCAGTATTAAAACAATAAAAGACCTGAAATATTTCAGTTGGTATGCAATGAATCTAAAATATATAAAAGTTTAATTATTATCATTACATTATGGAAAATAATAACCTTTTATCACAATATGCTAATTTTTTGAGAAGGACCTGTAAAATGGCCACACATTTTTTTTGTCGCTTTTATTATTATTATTATTTAAATATTATAATAATATATAATAAAATATAATAATATTTTTAAATTTATTCTTATTGTAGTAATTACCTCACACAGTTGGTGTTTATTTGTTTGCATGTAACCTACATTTCTTTATCCATCACAATCTTAATCATCATCATCATAATTATAATAATATGGTACAATAGAAATAATCATAATATGAACCTAAAATAAATTAAAACACAATTAAGTTTGTTATAGTAAATATATCACAAATGTTTGTTAGTGTTTATTTGGTAACACTTTCATTTAAGTCCCAATTATCACCATCTACTAGCTGCTAATTAGCATGCATATTACTAGGATATTGGCTATTAGTATTTATAAAGCACATATTAATGCCTAATTCTGTATGACCTTATTCTACATTCATAATTATACCCAATACCTACATTTAATAACTAGCTTACCAACTATCAATAAGCAGTAATTAGGAGTTTATTGAGGCAAAAGTCACAGTTAATAGTTAGGTAATAGTGAAAATTGGACTCTAATCTGAAGTGTGACCGTTTATTTTTGTTCTGGCATGTCATCTAGGTATGTCAGTCTAGAGTTTTCACTCTGTATAGATGCACTTAGTTTGGGCCATTTTCCCATCTCAATTTCAACTTCAGTTTAACAATTTTCAGAAACCATACAGACACACTGATTCCCGAAGTCTTCTCTTTCTGCTCATGGATCAGAATACACTGTCAGCATCTTGTGGACAGTTGCGAAGCTGGAATCCCACCTGCTAATGATGTGTGCATGGTATGAGTGTCTGCTGTGTCACAATCCAGTGCCCTCCTCATATGGAGAATGTTGAATATTTCAGATGTTGTTTACCTGTCTCTTTCTTTGAGCAGCTGCAGATAGACATTCACTCTAGTGAGGCTCTGTCAATAAGACAGCCCCCTATCTTAACCCCAGCAGGACTGCAGCGTAAGGGACTCAATTATTAATGAATATTTCATTTGTGAGCCTCCTACTTTGGTCTAGGAACAGACTTTGCCTGTTTTGTGTGCTTGTATGTCTGTGATTTTAAAGAAGATAATTGGGTACAAAAGAAAGACCCATTCTGAGAAAAACGCCCACTTTATTTATAGTCCATTGTGAGCTCAAAAACAAAAATCTGTCACCATTCTTCCACCCTCAGCTCAACTTTTTATTGGTTGATGATTTTCAGGTATTCAATCTATAAAAAGGATGCAAAAAGGATGAATTGTGCACTGATATGGTAACTGTGAGAAATAAGAATCAGATGAAAATGCAAGTCATTACTTACTGAATATCTTTCTGTCAAGAAACCGATCAGTTTAATTCATGAACGAATCAATCCAACTGGTTTTGTTAACTGGGTAAATGGATTCATTGCAGAAAATATGATGACTATACTCTGTGCTGTCTCAGACGACATCTTGGTCCTGTGTCAGCCACCGTAGTTTCTTTATGTGCTTCGAAAGGGAGGGGTGAGCGGTGGGCGGTTGCAATTCAAAACCTCACCACTAGATGCCTCTAAAATTCACAAAGTGCACCTTTAATTATAAAATAAACAAACAACAAAACGAAAGTAAAGCAGCAGTCCATCACAGACGACTGCTGCTTAAACTAAAACAAAACACCAACATAAATTAGTCCAATAGTCCATCACTCCTCCTTTAATCCTTAATCCTTCAATCCTCAATCCCGGTTTGCCACGCGCTCCTATCAAACTCTGAAGAACATGCCACAGAGCTTGGTCATTGATTTTAAGTGAGTAACAACTTTTGGTCTTTTTTTTTCGGACACAAAACAAACACATGGCTTCAGAATACGTGGAATGTAGTGCATGAGTCAAATTATGACGCTTTTATATTGTTTTGTGTCCTTTTTGAAGCTTGCAGGCATCAGTCTCTCATTGCAATTGCATGGAACAACCAGCGACCAGAACAATTTTTAGGTCGATAGAAGAAAGATCCTTACTGGTTTGATAACACAGAGAGCGATAACTATAGCAATTACTATTTTCATCCACACCAGCACATGATAATGTTCTGTTCATTATAAGCTCATTCTGCAGTTATGTCGTCTGCTGATTTAAATGCTTGAGTTCTCTAAAAAGGACCTATTGTGCTTTTTTTACATTTGAACTTTCTTTAGTGTGTAATGTTGCTGTTTGAACATGAAAATTGTCTGCAAAGTTACAAATCACAAAGTCACTCCAAAGGGAGTTATTCTCTATATTAGTGCACACTGTTTCTGAAATGCCTTGATGAAAGTCTAGAGTTCTTTTGGGAACATACACATCAAAATAACCCTATCCTGCCTTGTTAGCAGAGGCTATTTACACTGACTCCGCCCACTGGCGTCTTGTTGTCCTTACTATTTTGTCCTCTTTGATATGTTGCTGTGTGGCTTGAATCTGCATAGTATTAGCCTTTTCTTCCATCCTCAATCAGAGGCTGCTATAGCTTAATTGTGTTGTAAATAAAGCTACAGAGATTGAAGACAGGCTGCCACAAACTGAAACCATAGCAACAACAAATACCTGCCTTGGGATGGACGCAGAGGGGTATCAGGTTCATTTCTTTAAGTCAACAAATCATCTTGGTTTCAATCGCCTGAAGGAACATCTTTAGGTTCATCTTTATTAATGCAAGATGATTGTGATAATTGTAGGTACATGTGAGAAATGTTATGTTCAGCATGGCATGTTATCATATTACTTCTACAGTTTGGCCGGAGGCAATTGTGGTTAAAGCAGTGGCATATAGTCCTCTGCGTACCTCAACAGACTTTAACCATGAATATAATCACAAACAGGCTCCTCTTTCTTTATTACTTTAAGTGTTATGATATATAAAAATGCTCCTAATTTTGTTTTGGATTTCCCATAACATACATTGCAGCATCACAATCTGAAATGGTTCGAAAAAGGGTTTGGCCTCTTTAAACTCCTCCTTTCCAAGAGCATTCTGTGATTGGTCAGATGGCTCAGTCTGTGGTGATTGGTCTATCACTTAAAATGCATGTCAAAAACGAAATGCCCATTGCCATATATGAATTTCAGCTTTGGAGGCTTCCTCAGCTCTTGTATACACGATAATATGAACATAGCGATGGCGTCGGTTTTACATTTCGAGCCTGAGTCCCCATCCTTTAGAAGTGCAGCTATATACATACACTCACAAATATTGTATGGTTTCCCACACAAACACCACATTGACGGCAAATCTCACCAGCAAAAGATCCAATAACCTTGTTTAAGCAAAAAAAAAAAAAAAAAAAGAGTACATTGGAGAATTTCAGATATAGTGCATGCAATACTGAGTACAGGATTGTCATAATTTCAATAGATCTGTCCTTATTAACAATACATTGACGGATTAGCCTTCATTCAAGTCATCTGTTCAAAATGATTAAAATTCCGGGATTGCTTTTGGATCTTTCTGTGAGTACAGTGTTTGCCTTGTACATCCGAGCTCTGAGCTTGCCAAGGCTCATACTGGCTGAAATCTGTTTTCCGACT